>QEPC01004497.1:75099-95334 GCA_003113815.1 Sphenodon punctatus
CCCCGCGCTGCGTCGCTCAGCGCGACTCCGACAACGCCCCACGCTGGGGAATAAAAGCCCGATGCAGGGCTAGGGGCGATGCTGGTGATCGAGCCTTTGCGCCCGTGAGACTGGCCCCCTTTATCGTTCTTCGTGCTTTGGATTGTACCCTTGTAGCTCTGTTGTGTGCCTGCCTGCCTGCCTGCCTGAGTGAGTGAGTGTGGTGCCTGTGTGTGTGAGTGCTTGTGCAGACATTCTCTTGAAGGTAAGTGAGTCCTCCTTTGGGTGTCAGGGGAGCACCCCCCCCCGGGGCCTTCCCCGGAGTGCAAGCCCTATCCTGCCTTCCCCCCTGCCTGGGACTCTCGCACCCCCGCCACCCACCAGCCTCACTCCCTTACCCACGCCCCCTCCTATACCCGTGTGTGTGTGTATCCAGCGGCAACCCAGGCATGTGACCACCCAGGTGCCCGATGATGATACAGGCTGGGGACTACGCATCCTGCTAGCCCTATTCCACCCTGAGGGCACGTTTTCCGTACATTGCCTTGCTGCTCCCCATTTCCCAGTGCGAGTGTACATGTTCCCCCGTCTGGGTACCTCCCCCAGGGCCAACCCTTGCCCTTGGGGTCCTCCATTCCCTACACCCCAACAATCACAAAAACAAGAAACCAGACATTCACACCCCTCAGGAGAACCCTCTTGGCATGGCATTGGTACTATGGCACTGGTAACTTGAACAGAACAGGCAAAGGAAAGTGGAGACAGGCACAGAGATCCCTCTGGCCTCATGGTGCCAACTGCCAACCAAGTATCAAGCAGCAATGTGGCACCCAATTATTATTACTTTTTTTAAAAACTGCATGGCATGTAAAGGTAATCATAACCCCTATCCCCCAGCATTGGCCCCATCGACAGGACAGGCTAAACCAAACCATATCATACCAGGTCAGGTCAGGAGAGGCACCCCTCCACTCCCTACCCCCAGACAATTACTTACAGATCCAGCAGCACTGTAGCACACAGCCAAATTCACCACAGAGGATGGACAAAATGGCTACAGCCACTTTTGTTTTGCCCTGCCAGCCAATCAAAAGCTTGCCATCTGGCTTGAGCAGTCAATCAAAAATTGCCATCTGGCTTACCATCACTCAACCGTCTCCTTCCATATCCCCTTCCTACCAAATATGACACTAAGTTTCATTTCCAGAAGAAGCTCAACTGTCCACCAGTCCCCCAAGCATGCAGAGTTTTCAGAAGTTTCTGAATTTTTCCAAATAACTGCCTTGGTCCTCAGAACTTTGGAATTTGGCCTTTCAGAACTGAATATTGTAATCTTCACTGAATTCCGAAATTTTCTGAAGACTAAGGTGGCATTCAGACGTTCAGTTTGTGTCCAAATTTTATAAAATTTGAATGTATCTTGTATGTCTGATGTCCCTAATTTGAAATATTGTTGTCGATATCGCACTTAAGTAATCTGCAGTTCAACTCTAGTTAAACCTACCTTTATGCTGTCTGATTGAAATAAATGTGCTCTTTACAGCAGTGTGAAAGCAACATTGTATTCGGTATTAACTGGTGCAAACTTGTCCTGCATGGAATACAACTGCTCTTTCAAGTGTGCTGTTTTACTCCTGTCCATACAGGATGCAGCAGCAACAGCACAGCAGGGACATCAAGCGATCAGAGATAACGCTGTTTGTTTACAAACAAAGCTTCCCCATGTGCGTGATCACATGGGGTGCTACTAGGAGCACTACTAGGAGGCAGAGGTAGGTGGGGGATGGGGTCTGGAGCCAGGGAGGGGAGGTAGAGGAACCTATTGGGGGAGAAGCTGGCTGCAGCCTGCTGCCCAGCCATGCTGTAATTTCCTGTAATTGAACTGCACTGAACACGTGGATAAGCACACGCTTCAAGAAGATCTGAATGTGTTATTTCGCTGTAGGGAACAACGGTATGGCACTCATGTGATTGCAACTAGCATTGTTAACAGCGAACAAGAGGAAAACAATTTTTTTAAAATCCAGATAATAGCTGCACGTGTGAATCAGTCCTAAGTTTCAGCCCTAAAAACTTTAAGACATTTGGCAGTCAAGGATAGGGAATGGGGGTGGGGGATTGGAGTAGGACATGGGGAGGTGGTATTGGGCAGTTTTGTGGGGGGATGTGGGATGTTTGGAGGAGGGTTTGGGGGAATGCTATTCTGGTTGTTTTTTTAAATCATTTTTAATGCTTTATATATGTTGTCAGCTGCCCTGAGCCTTAGGGAAGGGTGGGATAAAATAAATAAATAAATAAATAAATAAATAAATTAAAATAAAATAAAAGGCTGTGCATGAGCAGAATGGCCCCAACAACCATCTTGTGCATGTGCTGTTATTTACTTTTAATTTTTATTTCGGCAATGAAAATTGACACTTTTTTCTTTGTTTTCATCAATTGTCGTTTCAACAAGTCTGTTGTTTTCATGTTCTAATTACTAAAATGAATGGGCCATCATTCATTTTAGTAATTAAATGCAACAAAAGTGAATTGCAAATCCCTAACCAATATAGATTTTAACAAATTTGGTCTAGTCACCTCAATTTTTATGAAGCAAACACCAAGGTGCTATTGTATTTGATATAATCTGTACTGGCAGTTTCAAAACTTCATTTGCATATTTGCAGTCACTTTAGCATGTCTTGATTTCTGGATTTGGTACTTTGGTCACTTGGATAGTTAGTATTTTGCCACTTCATTATTTAGTACTTTGTGGATTTAGTGGTATGATTTGGCAAGGTTTTATTAATTTGTGAATTCTGTCCTTTAATTATTAAGAATTTTGTTATTTGTAGAATGTATATAGTTCTTGAAATGTATCTGGTGATGAACAATGATTAATTAGAGACAAGTCCCTGCCCTGTGGAGCAGGAGAAAATTCCAGAAGTACCGAAGAATAAAATAACTGAAGTGACCAAAGTGAACAAAAAGAGCAAAACTAATTAAGTAAAGTTCAAAATGGTAAAATGATGAAGATTTGAGGAAGTAAATCTTGTGGCAGCTAACTTGGGAAGTTGTTTGTGGGAATAACTATGTGAATTTTCTTTGCAAATCCTAACCCCACCCCTCCCCTGCTGGAAAGCACCAACCCCAACACAACCAAGAATTAAAAACAAACAAAATCAAAAGCCCTCAGAGACTCCATTCTGGTGTGTGCCCTGGGTAGAAACCAAACCAGGATGTGTCTGCCTACCATGCCTATTTGCTCTGGAAGGCACCACATGCATTTTTGGAAATAATAAATAATGTTGCAAGTGTGCCAGTTCAGTGGCCTGACACATCTCCATGAAACTGGATAATGCCCAGATGCAAAACACTTTCTCTAAGCACTGTTCACATGTAGCGGTAGGGGAGGAAATATCCTTAATAGCATGACAGTTAGAATGTGGTTGTTACCTCTTAGGACCTTTTCAAACAGGCTGACGGTACAGGGGGGGATGGATGGAGGCTGCGTTGGGTGTGCAGTGTGTGTGTGTGTGGAGTTACATGAACGCCCACTCTCCTCCACCCATCTCCATGCATGGAGGCACCTCCATTTTCTCCAATGTCTCCATGTGGGGGGGATCAGTGGAGGTGGGTAGAGCACAGGAGTGCTCACGTACCGCCACCCGCAGGTCGTGGTGGCCAGAAAGATGCCCCCACTGTCCATGCAGTCACACACGTGGGTAAGGGGGGAGGAGTGTAAAAAGAGCCTTAGTGGTAATCTACCTCATACTGGACTACTGCAATGCGCTCTACGTGGGGCTGCCCTTGTTCCTGGTGCGGAGGCTGCAGCTAGTGCAGAATGCGGCGGCTCGGCTCCTGTCGGGGACAGGTCATCGGGAGCACATAACACCTGTGCTCTGGACTCTGCACTGGTTGCCAATAGCATGCCGCGCCAGGTTCAAGGTTTTGGTATTGATCGATAAGACCCTTCACGGTCTGGGCCCCTCGTACCTCAGGGACCGCCTCACCCTCCGTGCCCCAGAGCGACTCCTTCAGTCTGCCGGGGGTGCCTTCTTGGAGTTCCCCCGTGTTAAATGGGGGGACACAATGGAGAGGGCATTCTCGGTGACTGGGCCGCGCCTTTGGAATTCCCTCCCAGAGGAAGCTCGCCTGGCCCCAAGCTTTTTAACATTCCGGCAAATTTGCAAAACCTGGCTGTTCTCCCAGGCCTTTGGGGAGGGGGGGTTAGGGTTTTATCCCCCTTCACCCTTATTTATTATTTTATTTGTTGTTGTTCCCTAGTCCTGTTCTAAATGGTTGTAACTTTTATGAGTGTTTTTAATGTTTTATAGATGTATTTTTATATTTATATTTTATTTTTATTTTTTTTATGTTGTAAGCCACCCCGAGCTGTTTTAGGAGGGGCGGGGTATAACTGTAATAAATAAATAAATACTAATGGTGCATGTGAATGTTAGTAAGGGGCAACAATTCTGAAGTTAGGAGCATGTGGTAGCTTACAACTCAGATTGGAGTGTTCACATGTTCAGAGACACCACTGGGGAGATGTCCCATGTTATTTTTCTTTGTTTGTTTTAGCACAGGGTATCTTACCCTCGCAATACCATATGTAGGTTAAAATAATTAACACAATTTTAATGGTTTTCAGTGAAGTGAAAACAGCAAGAAAATACACCTCCTGCCCCTTGAAACATCAAAGTCCCCCACCCACCCACTCAAATGGTGGCAGCTCTGCCCACTCATTAATCTTCTAAGAAACTCAAAAGCTGGTGGTGGGTAGAGTGGTATGGGGATGACCCCCCCTTAACCTCCCTGCAATGATGCCACCACAAGAGTCATGGGGTGTCTGGGGGAGGAGGGAAATAGGGATGGGCGAACAAAACCGAATTCGGAAATTCGGTTTAGTTCGAAAATCGAGTTCTGTTTGGAAGTTTGGTTCGGTCAATCAAACTATTCAAGTTCGGTCCAAACTCCGAACTTCCAAACCGTGTTCGCCCATCCCTAGAGGGAAATTAAGAAGGGGACCCAAGCTGAGGTGTTTGTGTTATGCTCATACATTTAGCCAGTGCTTGGAATAGCTTATCAGAGCCTTCTGCCATTTTAAAATTGATTGTACAATTTTACTATTAATTTTGATACCTGTATATTGATATGAACACCCACTAAGATTCTACTCAGTACTTAATCTATAAAAAAATAATTGCAGGGACCAAACCCACCCCAGAAGCCACACCTCCCATCCCAGAGCTTGTGAGAGAAGGGGACTGAAACCTATTCTCCAGTTAGCAACCAACTGCCTGACTAACCTGTTAACAGGAGCCCCCTCCCACTTGTGACCTCTCAGGGCAATATACCCCAATAATCACCGTTCCTTAAACTTTGGGGCGAATTAGCTTAATGACTTCAACCGGGGTCTCCACGTATTCAAAAGGATCAAGCTGAGGACAATACACACTACAGGCAGTTTATGTACCTTCCCCAAATAGAAAGAGAGAGAGAGAGAGAGAGAGAGGTGTCAAAAAACAACAAGTTTATTGTTATATACAACAGAGAAACACAGCCCCGGTCTGGCTGGTGGGATTTAACAAGGGGGAAACACAAGAGGCTTGCGGGAATTGTAGAAGAAGGAGGGGGGGTTCTGGTGTCAGCTCAGCAAAGGAGAGTGAGAGAACGCGAAAAAGAGAGAGAGAGTGAGAGAGAGAGAGAGTGAGAGAGAGAGAGAGAGGGTTTCCCCAGTTGTCTGGGAAAGTCTGGACCTGTGGTCACCTTTCCAACCTGTTGAGAGGGGAAAGGCGGCCCACGGATCCAACGGAGTTCAGGGGATGGAGGAAGGAGAAGGGGCAGACCAGAGTCTGGGTGATCTCTCAACTCAGATACACACAGAGCAACCTGCACGTATCTGGGTCGAAAGATTTCTCAGACGGTGAGGGGAAAACCAGGGGCAGTTATTGGGTAACAAAGGGTTTTGGTAGGCTATGAAGGTCGTTGGGGGTACTCAATGCATTGAGGGGAGTAGTCTAAACTTTTGCTTCTATTACAAAGGTGACTACAAGATATGCAAAAGGTCTATTTGTGTCACGCCGCGCCCACATGCACCAGCGCGGCATACCATATCACGTGGCAGCGCTCCGGTCGAGGGTAGGTGGGGAGGGGGTTCCCCGCAACTGTCAAGCAGTGGGAGAAGGGAACTGACATGTCAGAGGCAGGCCCCGCCCCCCAGAGGACTCCACATGGCCCTGCCTCAGCGCAGTGCATGCCTAGTGGAGGCAGCACAGCGCAAGTGGGCGGGACTCACTCAGCACACCTGTGGGCAGGGTGGCAAAGGGATATAAGCAACCAGTGGGACGCAGGTCACCCGCCGGTAATCTTTGAGAGAAGCTGGCCCCTACTTTCACTACCTTGTTGAATTGCTCTTGCTCTTGCTCTTGCTCTTTGATTTTGATTCCTTGTCCTTGGTGGAGAAGTATTGATCCTTGACTTTTCCTATTTTCCCGGAGTGTGAGTGTGGGCATTTGGTGTGTGGCTGAAGGTATATTTGAGGTGAGTGTGTCCTTTTCTTCTTGTGTAGAGTCACTCCTGGTCTGCAAGAGAATCGTGAGTTACCCTAGCCCCGCTGCACTACTTCCCTGTTCCTCTCCCCTTTCCCTTCCTCCACCTTCACTGACTTCCCCGCGAGTGAAAGCCGTATCCCTCCCCCTTGGTTTCATGACCACCTTGTGCTCCCCCGACCTTCTTCACACACCCTGGCTTGCCTCTTTCTCCGATTCCCCTCACGTGCTCCCCTCATGGTCCCTTTCCCCTCCTTGGACCCCGTGCTGGGCAAGTGTGTGTACCTTCGTATCCTCTTCCTCCTCCCCTTTCGGCATTTGGTGTCTCTATCTCTCTCTATGATGACTCAGGCTACCTCCTGCCAGGGAAGGAACGCACACATGAGATCCTGAGGTAATTACCTTATCCCAAGAGTCTGTAGAGAGAGACATCGGCCCTCATTTCCTTAATTCCCCAGTACCCCTTGCTCCTCCCACTCACTTCTCCCCCCTCCCCATGACAGAATTACCAGCATTTTCCCTTCCCTTATGACCCCCTCTCTCCCCCTTCTCTTCCTTCCCATAGAGGAATGGAGGGTCAATCAGTGATACAGGACTTGTTTAGGGTGGTCCAAGCCCTCACCCTGGAAGTACAGGATTTGAGGGAGGAAAACCAAGAGTTGCAATGACGGAACCAGGCCCTTCAGGATTCCCTTGTGGCCACCCCAATGAAGAGGGTGGAGGAGATGCCTGCGGTGCCCCTCCCCCCAGTTCCCGTGGGACCCACACACACCCCTTCAGGGGCCCTGACTGAGGGAACCTAAGGCCCCCATTCCTGATAAATTTGGCGGGAATGGAGGGCCTGTCAAGGGTTCCTGGCCCTTTGTAGTTTGACGTTCCAAACTCAGCCCCAGACCTACGAAATGGACCAAGTCAAGGTGGCATTCATCATGGGGTTACTGGGCGGGGTGGCCTTAGATTGGGCTACCCTGTTGCTAATGGCCCAGGATGCAGTTCTATGGGACTATAAGGAGTTCCTCAAGCAATTCCACTTCTTTTTTGACTACCCCCATCAGGTCAGGGATGTGGAACAGTCAATTTTAAATCTCAGGCAGGGGAGGTCCCCCCTGCTGGATTATATCACCCATTTCCGCAAACTGGCGTTTGATTTAGGATGGGGAGATGCCGTCCTGCGGACATTGTTTTGCCAGGGCTTAAATGATGATATAAAGGATTTAGTGGCTGGGGCCGTAGTGACCCCTGCCACACTACAGGAAATTGTGACCTTGGCCCTCCATGTCAATGAACAACTAATGGAGTGCAGCAGGGACAAGCAGAGGGATCAGGGAAGAGGATATAGTAGAGGGGTTCCCCGATCCCTGGGGGTACCCCCCAGCCCTTCAGGGGCAGGGACTGAAAGCCCAGAACTGATGCAAATTTGGCTTCTTCGTGGCCCACTTAGCTCAGCCGAAAGGGAACACCGGCGTCAAATGCATCTGTCTTTCTATTGTAGGGATCCCTTTATCTGCGGCCCTCTTATACTGAAGGCGAGCCTTTTGAAGACAGCACTGGGCAAGTCTTTGTGCCATCTTGATCTGGTTGACGAGTGCCCCGGCCGCAGGGACAGTTGTTGAAGATACCTCGAGAAAACATAAGGGCGGGTGAAAATCCTGAGGGAATTACCTTATCCCAAGAGTCCATACAGAGAGACATAGGCCCTCATTTCTTTGATTCCCCGGTACCTCTCGCTCCTCCCCCTCACTTCTTGTCCCTCACCTGTGACAATTTATCACACTGGGAAACTGTAAACAAAAAGTTAAGGGAGGAGAGAAAGGGCTAATGACAGACTTTTAGGGTACAATAAGTGTGTGTCTGGTTTCTTTTGGGGAATGCAGAGATAGGATGTTGCTTCTCTGAGTCATGGCTACCATTCCTTTGTCACAGCAGGGTGAGCCCTTCTCCTTAATGACTCCATTCTTTATTCAGAGAGCTCTCCCTTCCAGTCTTTTTCTCAACCGTAGGCTTGTATTTTTCCATGAGCAGTCCCTTTTTGCTAGGAGCTAGGGTGGTTGGGCTTGATCCTTATTTTCCATGCTCATCCTCCTCTTGCATCCAGTGTGGGGCTTTTCCCCAAGCCTCCTTGCCCTTGTTTACCCCTGTGGGCTTTGCTGACCCCTGGTCCAAGACAGTTGGCTATCACAAGAAGGGGGGGTACATCCAATCTAGGGGGGGACCAGGGGTCCGGGCTAACAAACCTGCCTTTCTACAGCTGACTATACAACAGGAATTCTTATGGCTGAATCTATAGGATTGCCAGAGCAGTGGGTGGTGCAGGGAAGAAATTAATTGAAGCCAAGTAAACCATTCAGGTTTTTGTGGCTTTCATTTCGAACCCTGAAATGGCAATATTGGTCTTTTCCTGGTTTTTCATATTTCAGGATGCGCATTCCTACTGAGAACATTTCCTGGGGCTTAGCTTCCCTTGAATTTAATTACTAGGGGTGTGCACCAGGCCATGTCATTTTCATTTTCTTTTTCGTTATATAAAAATGTCATTTTCATTATCATTATTAACGACAATGTTGTTTTCATTGTTGTCGTTATCATTTTTGTTATCATTTTTGATATCATTTTCATTATTGCTATCGATATTCATTATTGTTATTGATATTGGTACCATTTCAAACCAAGATTTTATTTTGGGTATCAGTATCATTATTGACTCCTGTGCATAACTAATATTTATCTAAGGCCACTTTTACATGGACGCCACCCACCCACGAATACCCGGAAACACCCATCAGATGGGTGGGGGAGCGTCCATGCAAAAGTCCATGAGTAGGTGGGCACACATGCACGACCCGCATGCCAACACCCACCAACACCCACGGAGCATCTGGGAGGTAGCTGGCACACCCCGTGCGTGGAGATGGGTGGAGGTGGATGGAGATGGGTGTTCAACACCTGAGCATCCATGGAAAAGCAAAACCACCCACACCCACACAAATGGGACAGGTGAGGCCGCTGTGTGTTGATGCAAACGGTCACACATGTGCCCCCATGTAGACACGCCCACTGGGGGTGATGCCGAATGTCCAGTCAAGAGCCCATAAAGGAGGGTGGAACCAAGACACTCATGCGCAGGCTCCCACAATGGCCTCGAGGAAAGCAACCAACAAGACCAAGGGAGCCAACACTGCCCCATGTGTGGGATGGGGCCAGGTGAGCACGGGAAACCAGGAGTGCCCGGGGTGTGCCCTAACCATCCGGTGTAGGGGGGACACCAAGAAGGTACAGAGGGGTAGACTGGCCAGGCGGTGCAGGGGGGGTGCCCCGGCCAGGTGGTGCAGGGTGTGTGTGCCCCATCCAGGCAGTACAAGGAGGGGGTGCCCCAGCCAGGAGGTATGGGTGGGTCCCGGCCAGGCAATGCAGGAGGGGATGTGCCAAGGCTAACCACAGTGCACACCTCCCAGCACAGGGCTCAGGGCACACAGCAACCCTAGCACCGACTGAGGACCCCGAGCCCAGCACATCCACAGGGCATGGCCAGAGGAGCACCAGCGACAATGAGGTGAGAGGAAGGGAACCCCCCCCAACACGGGACAGGAGGGCCAAACCCCAGTCCCAGCATGGCAGCCTAGGGAACACAGGGCAGGCTGCAGCCCCATAACCCATGTCCCCATCCCCCTAGGACAGCACCTTGACAACTGAGCACTGCACCACCAGGCCGATGGCTGAGGAGGGCCCCCCAGATAGCCAGGTGAGCAGAAGGGCATCCCAGGGGGGAGAGGGGAGGGGTGGCCCCATGGGGGTGTGGAGCGGGACAGCGGGACCATGAGTAACCCCAATGCAAGACCCCCAACAAGAGATGACCATCTCCGCATCTACCACAGCCAAAGGGCAGGCCCCATGCTACCAAGCCAGAGGGGCCCCCACACGTGGGTCCCAAAAGGGGGAGCCCTGGTCCAGGCAGGAGATCAGGGACTTCATCAGTGTGTGTGGGTCCAAAAGGGTACACCATGACCTGGTACATAGCTACAAGACCAGAGAGGTCTATGAAGCCATCGCCCAGGAGATGCTGTGGTAGCGGTACAATAGGGATGTCACCCAGTCCATGCAGCAGGCAAAGAACTTGAGGTCCAGATATAAACATATCAAGGAACACAATCTCAAGTCCGGCCGTGCCATGCGCAGAGCCGAGTTCCAGGAGGAGTTGAACAAGTTCCTCTGCATGAATGGGGATATCATGGCCTCCCGCACACACAGCAGTGCCTTCACCAGGGGAAGACAGAGGGCCAACACACAGCCCCCCCTGATGGACTCCACCGAGGCCATCCAGGAAGCAGGAGGCTAAAGCCCCATCTCAAAGCTGGAGGAGGGCCCCAGGGATCCAAGCACAGTACCACCACCCTCCGTGCACACCCACAAAACCCACAGGTTGCCAGGCCACATGGAAGAGGGGCATGCACAGAACAAGTGGAGACCCGGGATGACCCCCAGGAGGTAGAGGAACAGGATCCAGGTACGATCGGCCCAGAGGGCCCGGGGCAGGGAGGTGGCCTGGACAGAGTCACAACTACTGGGGCCGGGGCCTGGGTGCTGGTAAACACTAACGAGTCCCCTTTCCCATTGCAGTCCAAGGTCACCTGAAGGTACAAAAGGTGAAGGTTGTGGAGGAGGAGGTGGATGAGGTGCCCCTGCTACCTGGTGAGGTGTTCTTCCAGGGCAGGGCGCACCGTCCAAGGGGCCACAGCGGGGCACAGCGCAGAGGTGGGCAGAGGTACAGGGTGGGTAGCCCCCCCCCAGTGGCACCCACCTCCACCCGCCAGTGCCCTACAGGGGTTGGGGTGGAGGGGGCAGGTGGGAGGTGTGGGTGACCCCACAGTGGCTCCCATGTAACACAGGGTGGACATGGGCCCCACCGGCAGGGAGGTGCACATGGGGGGAGATCCCACAAGAGGCCAGGGAATGTGGGTCCCACAGGGAAGGAAAGAGTGGAGCAGCCACAATAGGGGGGCTGCCCCCGTGACACCCAGGGAACCTCAGTATGGGGCACTGGTGCACACTACCATGCTGTACCAACACGGTATGCAAACTCTCATTCACAGAACAGTGACCCGCTTGTGCAAGGGGTGAAGCTGCCAGCAGCGTGGAGAGAAACTGGGAAATGCAGGCCAGGATCCAGTGGTGGAGGGAGGACCTGGGTAGGGAGCTGCTTGAGGAATCACAACGGTTAGCTGAGGTGCACTCCCAGGAGCTCTCGCTCACCAGGGAGCTCATCAGAGTGGAGGGGGAAAGGGGCCGGGAGATCCTGGTGGCCATGATGGCCCAGTCCCGCACCAAGTACCTCTGGAGCAGGTGCCAGGTTGCCACCTTCCATCGTGAGCAGTGGCACGCCTGTGACAGACTGGAGGATCCTCATGGACCTCATGGGGGAGGCGATGGAGGCCCTGTGGAAGGACCCCCAGCCTGACAGGCCTAGCCATGCTGCGGATGGAGGGTTGGCAGCCGGCCAACACCACAACACCCACCCACCAGTGCAGGTGTCCCCTCCTGCACTTCAGCCACCCGTGGTTCCCCCAGTAGCATCCCTTCCCAGGCCTGGTCCATGGGGTCCCCCTCCCCCACATAGGGCACATTGACCAGCTGGTGGACCTGCCCTTCCAGCCCACACCCCTCCCGGTCCCCCCCTCCAGCTGCAAGCCTGACCCCTCCACTGGGAAGTGACACCCCCACCCCAGGACCTGGCACCGCAGGACAACCAACTGTCCATGGCCACTTCCCACCCCCTCCAGTAAGGCCACGGCACCCCAGGCCCATGGAGGGAGGGGACAGGACACCAGGGGGAGGACGGGGAAGAGGGGAAACAGCAACAGGCATGGTCCCTGAAGGGACCCAATGGTACAACCCTCACCGAGCACACTCTCTACACAAGATGTGGAGCAACCGTCAATGACCAAGGCATGTGTAACAGCACAGCAAAGCAGTACTGGAATGTACATGAACCATAATACCAGTGTTGGGTCTGTACAAGTGCTCGGTTCGGTTAGGGTGTGCTCAGCCCCTGTGGGGATTAGGGGGGCCCCAGGGTGCACACCGGACACCCAGTGGGCCGGGTCCTGGTGTGGGAAGGGTATAAGTACACTTGAGGAATGCTCACCCCATGCTTGTTTCTCCCTTCAGGGACCTGCAGTGGAGACTGGTGTGGCGTGGCCAGTGGAAGACAGGGAGCCCAGAAGCCTGGGCTGTCCAGTTGGCAATCACTGTGATCAGCTGCAGCAAGGGCCTGCTGGCCTGTGAGCCCGGTGGTGTGGCCAGGAGGGGCCACGGGCACCCAAGATGTTAACCCCCCCCATCCCAATGTACATATATCCCCCTAATAAACAGGTTGGACCGTTACCTCCATTTCATGTTCTCTGTCCCAGTACAGGTGACCAGGGGGGAGGCTCAGGGGGGGACCTGCAGGGTGAGGCCACTGTCCAATCCCTGCCCAGCCTTTGGTGCTGAGGGGCAGCCCAGCCAGGTCGCACCCAATTTGGGTGCCTGGAACAGGTGCATTCCCACCGTGCACAGGAGGTCCGGCAACTGGCAGCTTTCAGGACAGTGAGGAGCCCTAGCATCTCACAGCTGTTACTGAGGGGGGGGGCTCATGCACGTGGCCAACCCATGGGACCCATTCCCAGGACCCCCTGGCCCACACATAGCACAGAGGCACATTTGCAGTTAAAGGGGACTACCCAGGTTTATTGACAGGGTGCACAGCGTTATGGACTGGGGTGTGGGTGGGGAACGGCCCTGTCCTTGGCCGCATGGGCAACAATGCGACGGCAGAGGGTGTCCCTGTTCTCTTTGGAGATGAGGCAGAATGCCCCGCCATGGGCATGTTGGTACAGGGGCCTGGGGTCTGCCATCTGTACAGGTGGTGGTTTGTCCAGGGTAGCGCCTCCGGTCTCACACACATTGTGCAGGATGCATGCTGCCAGGACAAGGATGGGGGTGTGTTCGAGGTCGAACTGGCTCCTGTTCATCAAGAGGAGCCAACGCATCTTCAGGAGCCCGAAGATCCACTCCACCATGCTGCTTCCTGACAACAGTCGCTCATTGAACAGGCAGTGGTCAGGGTTGCGCACCACTGGATAGACCCTCATGAGCCATGGGCTGAGCGGGTAGGTGGGGTCCCCTATCACAATGTGGGCCATAGGAACGCCCTCTATCATGTCATAAAGGTTGGGGGCAATCTCCCCGTCAAACATGCATGCGTAGAATGGGGACACACCCAGTATATGCGCATCATGGCTCCGCCCAGACTGGCCCATATACGCATCAATGAACAGGCCCCTGTGATCCACGAAGGCCTGAAGATTGATGGAGAAGTCCTGCTTCCTATTAATGTAATCTATCTTTGCATGGGGGGGGCGTATGATGGGGATGTGGGTGCTGCCAATTGCCCCAATGCAATGGGGGAACCCCAGCTCCTCCAAGCCGTGTATCACCTCCTCGATATCACAGAGCTGGATGACCCACTCGAGGAGGAGCTCCACGATCAGGTCATACACATCATGTAGGGCCCTGTTCACAGTGGCCGTCCCCACCCCTATGCTCCTACAGTAATCAGGGGTTGCCAGCCACCACACCGCCATGGCCACTCGCATCCCTGGTGGCGTCGGGAAGCATATGTTGGTCTCCATCCTCCGTAGATGGAGGTTCAGGAGTTCTCATAACTGGGCGAGGAAGGAGAGGGTCATACGGAAGTGGTCCATCCACTCCTCATCCATCCAGGTGGATAGCATGTTCTACCACCAGTCGTTAGTGCGGGAACACGTCCAATGCTGTTGCAGGGTCAGTAGGGTCACGCAGCGGCCACAAACATTGAGGAACTACTGGGCCAGGACAAGCTGGATTTGCTACGATACTGTTGTGCCCGCCAGGGCATGGTGCTAAATGGCTGTCCACCCATGAGCCATGGGCCCTCATAAGCCATGGGCTGAGCAGGTAGGCAGGGTCCTCTGTCACAACGGGGGCCATGGGAACGCCCTCTATCATGTTGTAAAGTATGGGGGTGATATCCCCATCAAACATGCGTACATAGAATGGGGATGCGCGCAGTATATGCGCATCATGGCTCTCCTCAGACTGGCTCATGTACACATCAATGAATAGGCCCCTGTGATCCACGAAGGCCTGAATATTGATGGAGAAGGCCCGCTTCCTATTCATATAGTCTATCTTTGCATGGGGTGTGTGTGTATGATTGGGATGTGGGTGCTGTTGATGGCACCGATGCAATGGGGGAACCCCAGCTCCTCAAGGTCATGTATCACCTCCTCAGGATCACGGAGCTGGCTGACCCGCTCTAGGAGGAGCTCCATGATCAGGTTGCATACATCATGTAGGGCCCTGTTCACGGTGGCCATCCCCACCCTCATGCTCCTGCAGGAATCAGGGGTTGCCAGCTGCCACACCACCATGGCCACTCGCATCCCTGGCAGCAGCAGGAAGTAAATGTTGGTCTCCATCCTCCGTAGATGTAGGTTCAGGAGTTCCCCTAACTGGGTGAGGCAGGAGCGGGTCATACAGAAGTGGTTCGTCCACTCCTCATCCGTCCAGGTGGCCAGCATGTTCTCCCACCAGTCATTGGTGCGTGAACGCATCCAATTCCATTGCAGGGTCAGTAGGGTTATGCGGCAGCTGTCAAAATTGAGGGACCACCAGGCCAGGACAAGCTGGCCTTGCTGTGACACCGCTGTGCCCACCAGGGCATGGTGCCGAACGGCTGTCTGCCGCGCCCATCGCATGATCGTGGCCCTCCTCAGATCCGCTGCCATGCCCTCTGGAGGACAGAGCCTTACCCTGGCAGGAGGATCAGGGCCATCTGCTGGAGCACCATGCACAGCAGTAGGAAGGCAGTGCCCAGGATCCGCAGCAGCATGTCCCTTGGCTGTGGTGGCTCATCCTCCGGCAGCATGGTTGTGCGGCTCCCAACTCCTGGGAACTCCATGATGGCAAATGCCCTGGCCTGTAAGGGCACCTCTGTGTGGCCTGTGCCCCTGGTCCCCACTACCCTTGTATCCCTGGTCCACCTCTGTATCCTCCAAGCTCTGTGTTACCGCTCTCTGTTAGTTGCTCAACCCCATGTAACTGCCTCTACACACCATGCCCAACCACCTGCATCGGGTGGCTTATGTACTATGTAGCCCCATGTTCTCTGGCCACCAATTGGAGCTGGACAAAGGATGTGCTGGTGCCACCACCAGATGCCTGGGGTGGCTGATCATTCCCCAGGTTGTGCCAGCTGGTTGGCCGCTGTGGGGAACGGGATTGCGTGCACCCCAGGTTTCCGCTGCATCTGCACCTGCTCGACATCTGTTCCTGCCATGGTCTGCCTTTGCATGCTGCAGCTGTGCTCAGTGTGGATACTGTGCCTGGCTCGGTTGCTTGGCCTGGCGCTCTGCCCAGCCATGGCCTTGCTCATCTGTCATCACCTGTGCTGGATCCCATCAGTCCGGTGTGTGGGTTGCAGAGTCCTGGCCCCAGCAGGCTGGCCTATCTCAGGCATGCAACGTCGCTCGTGACTGAGGGGAGCCTCTCACCCCATGCTTGTCTGAGTCACTGCAGCCCTCCATCTCCCGCCTGTTGCTTCACTGAAGCGGGCCCCACTGCTGTCATGACTGGATGTTGTGCGGGGCCCTCGGGTGAGGATGAAGACTGGGAAGGGTGGTCGCCCTGTGTGGACATGCTGTTGGGATCTCTCTGGCTGAGCCCCGAAGTTCAGCTGTTGGTGGGCGACCCCCTGTTGGTGGTGGATGGCTTCCGGCTCCACATGTGGATGATGGGACATAATTTTGGGAACCCAGAATGCTGGGGGCATGCCCTTGAGCTCGGCTTCACACTCCTGCACCAACCCCCTTGGGGGCACCCACCCACCGTCGTTGTGCCATGGACCCACTGAGGAGGTAACGGCCACTCACCTGCTGATGGCGCAACCCAGGTACAGTCTTGCCTTGCAGTCCGGGGGTCCCCCTGTTGCTTCCCTGTACACCGGCACCCTCCTGCGTGGCCATAGCATCCCATGCACGTCCTCGGATGTGGGGGCCCTCCTGTGGTACTTGGGCTTGCTGTCTCCTGATGTTCGTGGTCCACTCCTGACTGGGGACCCTACCGCTGTGGAGCTCACTGCCCTTCTATCGGTGAGGGACCTTCCAACTGTGAGGGATGCAGGTGCCACTGCAGATCAGCTCCTTCCCCGCTTCCTAGTGGATGCTCATATGTGCTCCTGGGGCTTCCAATGGGGCCTGTTCGCCTGGTAGGGTCTTGCGACAGAGACTCTATCCTGGGAGCACTCACCGGACCTTCCATGAGCTGTGCCACCCCACCACCCACTCCCTGCCACCCTGCTGCCACTGATTGTGCATTGCCTCCCCCCCATGCCACTGCTCAGCCTCTGCACTGTCATCTGCTCCCCTGTCACTGGCCTCATTGTTTGCCGGACCCCATCGCCTCCTCCGGGTGACCACGGCTCCATCCCGCTGGGGCTTCCCTTGTGCCCTTGTGCGCTGGCTGTGGGTTTACCTGTGCCCTGCTGTTGTGGTACTCGTGCCCGGCTGTGGTTCCACCTGCACCCCCATGCACTGCCTCTCATTGCTTGGGGGACCCTGTTCCCCCATCGCTAATAAAATGCTGTCCCGTGATGATCTGTCCTGTCTTGCTTCTCTGCCTGCGTTGCCACCTGGCTGCCCCCTTTCCTTGCCATCCCCCCTGCCGCCTTCTGAGTGATTTTGTGCTAGGGGCATGCTTGGTGTGTACTGGTGGGCACTGAGCCTGTGGACTGGGAACCAGTAGTGTGGTGTATGGTCCCCTGGTAGCTTCCCCGCTGGGCGCTTATGCCTGGTCATGCACTCATGGTGGTATTGGTGGTGGACAGTCGGGCACCCCCTGGGCTCCCTTGTCTGTTGGTGCAGCACTGGCCCTACCCCTCCCTTCTGCACCCCTCAGCTGTCACCCGCCATTGGTGCTGTCCGTATGCGGTTGTGGAGATGAATGGTCGGCAGCGACAGGGGCGTTGGGTGGCTGAGCATGAGTAGGGGGTGTGTAGGCCCTGGCCTTTGCCCCTCCAATACCCCTTCGTGCAGGGGTGTGGGGTGCTCTTCCGAGTGCTTCCTGTCAGCATGTGGGGTGTGCCCCTGGGGCTGCTGCTTCCCCTGGCCCTCCCATGGTCCATTGGTGCAATCGTTCCTCATCGCCCTGTCCCTTCTGTCCTGCAGCTACCATTGTCATGCTGCTGGTGAACTCAAGAGGATGGTCCTGCAGCTGGAGAGGGTGGCATGGGACCTACAGCCGGTCAGCAGGCTCTTCGATGCCATATGTGAGTGTGCTGCCGGCTTGCTGGCCCCTGTCCCTGTGCATCTCTGTGGGGGGTACTGTTCATTGGGGCTTAGGGCCTGCTCTGATGGCTGTCTCCTCTCCCTCTGTCCCATTCAGTGCAATCCATGATTACGGAGCACACCCGGGAGCAGGGGGAGGTGTTGGAGCTCCTACTGCACATCCTGGACTGGCTGCAGAAGCTCAACTGTGCGCAGGCTGACTGCTGGCACTGGGTGCGGGGTCACTGGCCCTATTGAGCGGGTGTTGTCCCGGTCCTGCCACTACCGGTGCTGCCCCCCCTTCTGTTGCTCCGTCCCCCTGCTCTGCCTTGGTGATGTCTCCTGTTGCTGGTTCCTGTTGTTAGTTAAGGTTTTTGTGTTCCTTCCCCAGTTGTGTGTCTTGTGCTTTGTGTTGACCTCTTCCCCCTGTCTGGGCACCTCTGAGGGGTGTTGCAGGGTTGCCTGGGTGGTGTGGGTACTCCCCCCCTTGCCCCCTGTGGGCCATGTGCCCACCCCTGTGTGCTTCTGTTGCCTTCCGTGTGTTTGGTATTATGCTGGGGGTGGGCGTGGCACCGGGCTTCTGTTCTGGGGCTGGGTGGAGACAGCTCCTTTGTAGTAGCTGTCATCCCTTCTCCCTCCTGGCCCTCCCGCGTGGGTCCTGGTGGCTCGGGGGTGGAGCTGCATTGCGCGGCTTCATTTGCCCTGAGTTGGCCCCTGTTGTACCATCACTGTGCCAGGTGGGGCTTTCCCGGTGTTCCTGGTCCCGTCTGTCCCTGTACTTCCACGGATGTTTGCTGGGTGCCTCCCGGGATGGGTGTTTGGCTGCTGGGTGTTTGCTGGCCCCTCCCCTTTCCTTCCCACAACCCCCTGCGGAACTTTCTGTGTAACTGTCTCCCTGTTCAACGCCACCACGTGTTCACTGGTTGTGCTCGCCCACCCATCCACAGCCATCTCCACCCGTCAGTGCTGCTGAGCCATCCGTGTAAAAACGGCCCAAATTTAAGGGAGATAGGGGAAGGGGAAAGGAAAACTATCTATTATCAAATCGATTATCTATATAACTATTCTAATCTAATCTATATGTCTGTAATATATATCTATATATAATCTATACTACCTATCTAGATACAAAGTTGCGCACCATTATATAAAGGTCAAAATGGCATTTGGTTTGGAGCCTTATTTAACTCAAATCCAAGATCCCGGCCTTCGGAGATTAGTAACGCTCCTGCGTTTTGACCTATTTGAGACCAACGAAGTTTTGGGAAGAAGAGAGTTAATACCGAGGGAGGTGAGAACCTGCAGATTGTGCCCTGATAAAGTGGAGACGCTCCCGCATGTTCTGCTCCTTTGCCCACAGTATGAGATTCTTAGAGAGGATAGGCGATTTGATTCCCCTCCATAAGCATGATCCAGAGGATATCTTTGTCACATTAGTAGCGACTGCCAATGTTCCAGTAACTAAATTGGTCACTATGTTCTTGCGAAATGTAGAGTGTGAGTGCAGAGATATGTAGATACCAGTGTTTTTTTGGCTTAACTGGCTTATTGGAGTGTACAGGGCCAGAATTTTATGGTCAATTTGACTATGTTCTATTTTATTCTATTTTATCTTTTATTTTGTGTTAAAAATTGTATGTGGTGTATGTGTTGATAATAGCAAATTTGCTAATCAATAAACTTCTTGTATTGTATTGTACTACCTATCTCTTTATAATGTACAGGGGGTAGAAGGGCATGGAAAGGGAGAAGGGAAAATGTATGGTATGAGGAAGAAAAGGTATTGGTGGGAATACCTAATAAATAAATAAATAAATGATACAATGAGGGCTACTGAGGATTGTTTATGTGCAAGCACCACAGTTCTGTAAACACAACCTGACAAGCAGAGCTCTCACACAAAGGAGGAAAAAAACCTGGCTCTCCCACTATAAAGGATTTCAGTGCCCTCCCCCAGAGCACTTCTGAATGGTTGTGATTGCTCAATGCCTGCTGCCTCCCACAGCATCCTATGAGACTGCTGTGACCTGTTTGTGCTGCTCATTGAGCAGGGATACATCCATCAGATACTGCTGAGCTGCTCGCCCCTCCCAACACAGGCACAGTTCAAGAGTTCAACCCTGTTAAGACTCCAAGATGTCTGCTCCCTCCTCCCCTCTCTACATTTCCCCTCCAAAACCCAACTGCCACAGCACTAATAATAACGACAATGATAACAACCTTGTCGTTTTTGTTTCTTGTTATTGTTTTTGTTATCATTTTTTAAATCGTTTTTTGTATTGTTTTGGTATCATTTTGATATCATTTTTGATATCAATATTGGTATTGGTATTGATATCTATATCAATATTCTCGGTTGTCTTTTTGGTATTCTTGGTTGT
>QEPC01004497.1:115350-132783 GCA_003113815.1 Sphenodon punctatus
TCTGCTCCTCAGTGACTACCTCTCCCTGTCATGTTTGACCTTCCAGTGAACCTTTTTTTGCCACCTGAACTCACCTGAACGCGATCTAAACTGACCGAACTGTTCGGTTATTTTGATGTTTGGAATTGAGTTCAGTTTGGCCAGTTCATGTTCAGGTTTGGGTTCGGGTTTGGTCATCCGAACAGGCCGAGTTCGGGCCGAACTCTGAACTTCCGAACCATGTTTGCCCATACCTACAACAAACAACACAGGGAGGGGTACAAAACTGAAATGAAACCTAAATCAATCTAATCCTACTCTAAATAAATCCAAAAACAGGGGAAGGGAATCAGGGATGGAGGAGGATGGGAGGATTCAATGGAGGGTAGGGAGAAAGAACACAGGAATGGGTAAAAAATAAAAACAACACCTTAATCTATCTAATCTAATCTAAATAAATGATACATGGAGGTAAATGTGTGGGATGGGTTAAATAGGAGGAGGATGGCAATGGATTAGGAACAGAAACTGCCAGGAGAGGGAGACTTCTGAAAATGCGTGCTGTCAGGAACAGTGGCTAGCTCAGAAGGTGTTGGAAGGGGGGAGGGCAATGCCTTTTGTTACTTGCTGCGCCCAATTTACCGCAAGACCCATTGGCTACGTGCAGCCTAGCCCCCCCCACCCCGTCCCCCATGTCCAATCACAGACTGCGAAGCCAGTGGTCTGAGGAGAAAAAGGGATGGTGATTGGGCACGCTGGCTGCTACTCCAAGCCGCTCCACACCTGGTGGCAGGAAGTCTGCTCCTCACCTGCCTTCCCCTCCTTGGGCCTTCCAGTCACATTATTCATGCCTGAACTTATCCGAACTCACCTGAATGCGACCGTACTGTTCGGAGATTTTCGAGTTCAGATTGAGTTCAGTTCTGTCAGTTTGGATTCAGTTCAGAAGTTTGGTTTGGTCATCCGAACAGATCGAGTTTGGTCTGAACTCCAACATCTGAGCCACTAATGTCCCCAACCCCCATTATTGAAGTGAACCCCAGCAGTCCAGGGCTGGTGGATCCCACCCCGACTGCTAAAGGCAGGACCTGATCCCTGGGCAATGGTACCAGGGAGAGGAGCAGCAGCAACAGCAGCAGCAGCAGCAGCAGCAGCAGCAGCATCTATAGGGGGCATAGGGAGAGTGGCAACAGCATGATGGGCAGTCCATGAGTCTCAGGGTCTCAGTACTCCCCTTCACGGCACATCACTCTGATTGGGGACAGTGAGGCAGACACTAGTCCTGCCGAGATGTCTGGTTCTGAGGCGATGGCTGTCCCACCGAGAACTGTGTTGCCACTATGTTCTGCCCCTCCTAGCAGTGCTGTCATCGGTGCATCTCCCAGTGCATGCCAGAAAACAGGAGGGTGCAAAAAAATCCTCCATCTAGGTGCATTTTAAGTTGGTGCAAGTGCATGATCCCAGGGAGGTGCAGTGCACTTTGTACCAGAAGGTGGTGAAGTTTGGGCAGGTGTTCACCAACCTTGGCGAGGCACCTCAAGGGATGCCACAGTGCTGTGCTGCTAAGCGGGCAGGCAGGGGCAGTGGATGTCATTGGGTTCCTGACTGCAGAGGCCAATCTTCTGCCTCCATCAGTGGGCAAGCGTCCTGCTTGAACTGCTGCCTCCAGTAGCAGGAGCGGTATAGCTGCTAGGGGGAGCAGCAGCAGCAGCAGCAGAAGCAGTGCACCATGGAGGATCTGGGTTGGGGCAGCAGCCAAGTCCATCTCGAGTTGCAGGACATGTACAGCAGTGTGGCTTTCAAATGAAATTCACAAATATGTTGGGGGAATGATAGTCCTGCATGGGAAGCTCTTCTCAGTGGGGTTTAGGTGCCTGATTGGATTCCTGGCTCACCAGTTTAAGCTGCCCTCATGCAGCACAGGTGGTGCCAGCCCTGTACTGGGCTTTAAAAGATCGGGTGAGGGAGCAGCTGGCATGGGCTGGTGGTGCCACCATCCAGTTCACAACACACCTGTCATTGAGCAAGAATGCACAGCATACCTACCTGGCAGTCACAGCGCACTAGTAGCAGGACCCGGAGGCAGCATTTGGCAGTGGCAGGAGGGGTCCCAAAGCAGGATATAGGTGGGTCCTGTTTCAAGTGGAAGTAATGGATGACCCTGACACCACTCTTAACATCAAGGCATCCCTGACCAGCATGGTGAGGGAGTGGGTCACGCCAAGCGCGCCCTTCACCAAAGGTGCGTGGTGATGGACAACGTGACCAACATACTAAGGGCAATCCATGGGGGGGCACTTCACCAGCCTCCTTTGCGCTGCACACACCCTTCACCTGGTGGTCAGGGTTGCTCTGGGCTTGGGGGAGAAGGGGATTGGGACAGGCACCCTTGGCTCCCTGATCGAGCGGGGAAGGAAGCTGGCTGGGTTTTTTAACCAGAGCATGAAGGGCAGCAACTTCCTCCGGGCAAAGCAAGCTGAGCAAGGCTCCCCAGTGCATCAGCTGATGTAGGTTGTGTCCACCCAGTGGAATTTGACCTACCTGATGCTCGAGCAGTTTCTCAAGCAGAAAGCCACCTTGCATCAGGTGCAACTGGTGACTGACAGCGGGGCACATCCAGGGTATGATGGGCTGGAATGGGAGATACTGGCACACATGGTCTTCATGCTCATACCATTCCTGGCCTTTACGGAGATCATCAGCTCCCCCATGGTCACAATCATCCAGGTGACCCCTCTGGTCCAGAGTCTCCTGAGAAGGCTGGAGGAAATTCTCCAGGGGCGGGATTGTGGCCCTCAGGGCAGGAAACTGGTGGATGAGGCAGTTGACCTGGTGCGGCAGCAGCAGCAGGATGCCCCTGGTGATGGTGGGAGTGGGAGCAGCTACCCATTTCAGATTATGGAGTCTATCCCTGCCCCCAGCCCTAGCAGTAGCAGCACCAGCAGAAGGCTGAGCAGCACCAGCAGCACCTCTATTGCCAGCAGCAGCTTGTATGTGCAGGGCACTGTGGTGAGCATGGGTTCATGCATAGCATGGCAGGCAGCGTGACTGAGGGAAGTGGTGGAGGTGGTGCCAAAGGCCAGTTAAGTGATGGAGTATGGCAGCGCCTCAGCAGCAGTGAAGAGCTACCTGGAGGAGGAGCCATGCATAGAACCCCGCAGCGATCCCTTGGCCTACTGGGCCAAAAAGTCTAATGTATGGCCAGCCCTGCCAAAGTGGCCAAGGGTCTGTTGTCCTTCCCACAAATGTGTGTCCCAAAGAGCGGGTGTTCTTTATGGCGGGGGACATTTGGTCATCGCACCGCCTGAGACTGGGGGCCAAGTTGGTGGAGCAGTTGCTTTTCATTAAGGTGTCTGTTTTCTCATGCTGCCGCTGCGGCCATGAGTTCTGTTACCAGGCAATTCAATGCCTGCTGCTGCTCCACTGACGCCTGGCAGCCTGTAATGCCAGGCCAAGTAGGGTTGCCAGGCCAGTCACCAAGCCCCAAGCATTCCCGGCCTCTGCTGCCACTGCTTCCACTGGGTCTCAGATGGCCAGCCATGGTGACACGGGCACGCCCAGGGGCCAAGCACTGAGCCTGCCTTCCCAGGCAAGCTGGGGTTCCAAGCCTTCCTGGTCTCTGCTGCTGCTGCTGCTGCTGCTGCTGCTGCTGCTGCTGTGTCTCCAATGGCCTGCCATGCCCCCACAGGCCCCCCTGGAGTTCTCCAAGTCTCTACTGTGGCCGAACTCTGATGAACGTTCAGCGGGACTGAACCCACAAACCAGAACTCAGTTTTTGGACCGAATGGCTGAACATTCAAACCCCGTTCTGTTCGCACATCCCTACCAGAAACAGAAGCCTCCTGCAGGCTCCACTAAAGCAGGAATGAGGAAACCTCAAGGCTAAGGGTCTGGCTGCAGCTCAGACTGCTGGGTCTACTGGATTTAACCTCCTAGACCCCAACTCCCTCTCACCTCCCATTACTAGCCAGTGGTGTCGAGTCCAACTCCCTCTGGAGATCAGCAGCAGACACTCCACACAGTACTTCCTGTTTCAGTCCCCCTTCAGTGTACATTTCCATCTGGGCAACTTCACCATGAGGATGTGACCAGATAAGTACTTCTGAATCATGGGATAGCTTCCTGGTGCAGCTGAACACAAGATCTGGAAGACTTCTTGAACACACCATAAGCAACTCCCCGATTTGGGTGACAGGAGCCAGTGCCTCTATACAATGTATACGGAAGTTAATTTGCAGAACTGTGATCCCAGAAGTCTAAAAGACCAGTAAATTAAGGTGTGTCTAAAAACTCCTAGTGACACAAGCAGCCATGTGGGGACCAGCAAGGCCTGGTGAACTGTGGCTGTGCCAAATCAGGAATGAGCTCTGCTGCCTGTGCTGTGCTTGGGGTCTGCACTGGAATTGCCACAGGACAAAACTCAAGTGCATTGTTTTAGCTCTTTGGAGACTTTTACCTGAAGCTGCAAAGCACTAGTAGGCTAAGATCGAGTGTCCTGGCAGCAGCTTCAAGCAGAAAGCTTGCAAAGCACCTGCTGCTCAGTCTATCTCCAGTTAATGCTATTAGTCACTCACCTTTACAGCCACAAAATTAAACTGCAAGAACCCAGTGCTCTTCTGGATTGGCTGAGCAGAGAGAATACAGCTTCCTCTGTGGCATCAATATTCAAGGGGAAGAAATAAACAGAGCTTTGCATCACTGCAGCTCTGAGTAACACAGTGATGGATTCACTGAGATGTGACAAGATTTATTACTTTCTCCCAAAGAACAATTGCCTACTTGGTGTACTCGGTAAATAATGCTCTCCGTGTGTCACTTGGGACATCATTAACCTGGGAGTTAGTGACTTTGCAAGGAATCCTATGGGGGATTGTTCCATCCTGCTGTAATGTGGGGCCCCAAAAGTATTATTCTTCTAGTACAAGAATGGAGTGATTTGTAAGGAGGCCTTCTCCAGAGTATGTTTATTGGGCGGTTGTCAGAACTACAGTTGAAATGAGAATTTATAACATTTTTTTGAGAATTTGAAATTCTCATAAGATCAATCACCGGGGCCAAGTTCTTGTCAAAATCTCAGTCCCAGTGGGAGATCTCATGAGATTTCTCACAAAATGAAAAAACAATATTTTTGTAAGAATTGGGATATCCTGGGGTTTCCCAGGATGCCCCAGGACAATGGCTGACTCACCTCAGACCCTGGCCTCTGGTGTAGTGGCTTCTTGCTGCTCCCTGCCTCTGTGCTGCATTCTGAAGAGAGCTGAGCTTGCTCTCTGCCTACCTGGCCATGCTGTACTCTGACAATCTGATCTGAGACCTGACAGTAAATTATCTGAGTGAGGAGGGGATTAGGGAATCTTCTTTACAGTTGTGTGCAACACTCTGATCAATCTCTCTTTACGGGGGGACTGACCATGGGTGCACTGTGCTGGTCTGATATTGGCCCCCTTGGAAACAGGGACTGATTAGAGGGCTGCACACAGCTGGGAAGAAGTTTCCCTGCTCCCTTTCCCACTAAGATAATTTCCTTTCAGGTTCCAGCTCAGCTCTGCAGAGTGTAGTGTGGCCAGGTAGGCAGAGAGCAAGTTCAGATTTCTATAGAATGGTAGTGATCTGACGAGTGAACATTCACCAGACCAGTTGCCAGCAGCCACACAGGAAATATGTTTATTTTTTATTTTTCTCAATATTTTCTTGTTTTTTCATTGAGAATCCAGCCCATTTCTCAATTTGTTCTCATTTCCTTGAATAAACAGAGCAACACAATTCTCATTGAAAAACAAGAAAATAGAGGGAATGAGTTTCAGACCTAGTCAAAAACCTGTTCCCCAGAACAAAGGTTCCTCACCCTTTTTGGGCTCAGGCACACCTGTGCTTCAGCAGTGCTTTCACGGCACGTGAATTCTTACCTGTCAATGTATGTTACATCACCATGCTCTCTAACTGAATAGAACAGTGGAAGTCCCTCTTACATGTAACCAAAGACTAAACAAAGTGAGTATTAATTGGAACAGTAAATTATCCATTACACCTGTAATATTAAATACATTTTTAGTTGAATATCCATTATAAAGCAACTAGATAGTCAGGCCACACCTTTGGGAAACTGCTGAGTGCCCCCACACTGCCTCGGTGCCATGACACACCAGCTAGGAACTACTGCTTTCTAATAATGGGAGTGGCATAAAAATTCCACAGGGGATTTGCCTTTAGCTATGCCAGCCCCAGCCCCAGCCCCACCCCCAGCTCAACGACACCAGCCATCTGTATGCATCCTGTACCAGCACAGGCTACTTTAGAGAACTGCATGTAAGCCAATGGAGCTACACTGAGGTTATAGAAAGTCAGGGCTGAAGCTTTGTATTAGCAATAAAAAAAACAAGACCAACTATGTGGAAAATGTCTCTCTTCATGCTGATTTACCATCTCAGTGCTACAGTACAGCCTCCCAAACACAAGATAGCTCAAGGACAAGGTGTGTGGGGAATGTGGGGTTTAGCTTTGGACAGCTGCTGAGCACCTCTCTATTACAGATATTCCAGTCCCACCCCCACTCCACCCAGAATAGCAGGGACATAAAGTATGTCTCAAATAGAGAAGGGTCTAGGGATGTGCGAACACGATGAAGTTCGGATGTTCGGCGGTTTGGCCATTTGGACTAGAAACTTAGTTTGGGTTCATGGGTTCGGTCTGTTGGAGTTCAGTCCCCATTAATGTTTGGCAGAATTTGAACATGCCGGGAGGCTTGCAGTGCTCCAGGGACCCCCAGGGGTGCCTGTGGCAGCATGACAGGGCATTGGAGACCTAGTGGCAGCAGAAACAGAGACAAGGAAGGCTGATGCTTGACACCCTGAGTTGCCCGGGCAGGTAGGCTCAGTGCTTGGCCCCTGGGGGTGCCTGTGGCACCAGAGCTGGCTGTCAGAGACCCAGCAGCAGCAGCATCAGAAACCAGGAAGGCTTGGCGCTTGGCATCCTGGGTTGCCCAGGTGGACAAGTTTGGCATTTGGCTGCGGGGATGTCTGTGGTGCCAGGGCTGGTTGTCAGAGACCCAGTGGCAGCAGCAGCAGAAGAAGAGCTGGGAAGGCTTGGCTCTTGGCACCATGGGTTGCTCGGGCAGGCAGGCTCAGCACTTGGCCCCTGGGGGTGCCTGTGGCACAAGGGCTGACTATCAGAGACCCAGTGGCAGCATCAGCAGAGACCGGGAGAGCTTGGGACTTGGCACCCTCGGTTGCCTGGGCAGGCAGGCTCAGCACTTGACCCCTGCGGGTGCCCGTGGTACCAGGGCTGGCTGTCTGAGACCCAGAGGCAGCACAAGCAGAGGCCAGGAAGGCTTGGGGCTTGGTGTCTGGCACCCATAGGGTGTATTTCAGGCTGGCATAGGTGGAGTGGCGGCAGAGGCCTGGCCAGAGCTTGTTGGCTGCCACCCCTACTTGGTTGGGCACTTCAGGCTGGCATTGGTGGAGCAGCAGCAGAGGCCCAGCCAGGGCTTGGTGGATGGCACCCCTGGTTGGCTGGGCATTGCAGGCTGGCTGGCATCAGTGGAGCAGCAGCAGAGGCTTGGCCAGAGCTTGGTGTCTGGCACCCCTACTCAGCCTGACATTGCAGGCTGGCATGCCTCCTGTTCTGCTCACTCTTTGCTGGGTTCTCCAGTTCTAGTCACCATCATGGCTGGGCATTTCAGGCTGCCAGGCATCGACAGAGCAGCGGCATAGGCCCGGCCAGGACTTGGTGACTGGCACCCCTGATGAGCTGGCTGTTGCAGACTGCCAGGCTTCGGTGGAATCCTGACTCAGGGTGGTGTGCGAGGGCAGCTTAAAATGGGGGACCAGGAAGCCAATCAGATGCGTAAACTCAATGTCCCCGACCACCAAGAAGGGCTGCTGGTTGAGTGCAATTATTACCCCCAATATGTGCATGGCTTTCAGTTGAAAGCCACACTGCACTCCACAACCTGCAGCTGCCAATGGACTTGGCAGCTGCCCCCACCCCACCCCACCTCTAAATGATGTGGATGGACAGCCCTCCCTGCCTGTAACATAGGCCCAGAAACCTGATGCTGGGTCCTGGGGCTGGAGTTGCTGGCTCTTTCTTGATGCGGTGGAATGATGGCTCCCTGTGAGCAGAATGACTGCCCCATAACCCTGATGGTAGGTCCTTGGACTGGAGTGGCAACTTCTAGATGAAGTGGAATGACAGATCCCAATGAGCGGAATGACAGCCCCAGAATCCTGATGGTGGGTCCTGGGACTAGAGTGGCAGCTTCTAGATGAAGTGGAATGACAGCTTCCTGTGAGCAGAATAACGGCCCCATAACCCTGGTGGTGGGGCCTGTGGCTGGAGTGACTGGCTGTTTATTGATGCGGTGGAATGATGACTCCCCATGATCAGAACGATGGCCCCAGAACCCTAATGGTGGCTCCTGGGACTGGAGTGGGAGCTTTTAGATGAAGTGGAAAGTTGTCTCCCCGTGAGCATAACGACAGCCCCAGAACCCTGACCATGGATCCTGGGCCTACAGTGGCAGCTCCTACATGAAGTGGAATGACAGCTCACTGTGATCGTAATGACGGCCCCAGAACCCTGATGTGGGTCCTCGGACAGGAATGGCAGCTTCTGGATGAAGTGGAATGATGGCTCCCCATGAGAGAAATGTCAGCCCCAGAACCCTGATGGTGGACCCTGGGACTGGAGTCGCTGGCACCCCTACTTGGTCGGGTGTTGTAGGCTGTCATCCTACTTGACTGAGCTCAAGAAGCTCTATTGCAAATTGGGCAAGCCTTGCCCGTTGGTAAATCTCGTGGACACCCAACCCTCACAAGATGGTTCACTCATCCGAGCTATGCCCATCTATAAGAGGGAGGAGAAAATAGCTGACATGCATTACCAGCAGCAGCAGAAGACATCAGATTGCCCGGACACAGTAACATCAGCTGGCAGCCCTGTTTGTCCAGACATTGCAGCCTGGCTGGCATCGGTAGAGCAGTGGCAGCGGCCCGGCCAGGGCTCAGTGGATGTGTTTGAATGTGCAACAGACACAAGTAAAATCCCACTGCAAGCCCTGCAAACTCAATATGGGGCTTGTGCAGTAGAGGGAGGGTCAGGGGATGAAACAGTTTTTTTTTTTCTTCCTTGTTTCCTCTCTTCTCCTCCCTCTGTCCTCCATTTTGTTCCATGCAGTCTGTACAGTATGGAAGAATGTCTTCTGAGTTCTTAGTAAAGTTCTGTTTTGAAGAAACCTTTTGTGGTATGTTATTCAACAGAAAACTAATTCTACAATAGGCTGGCACCCCTGCTCGACTGGGCATTGCAGACTGGCTGGCATTGGTGGAATATTTATAGACAATGAAGGGGAACGACAGCCCTTCTTGCCTGTGATGTAGGCCCCAGAACTCTGATGGTAGATTCTGGGGCTAGAGTGTCTGACACCCCTACTCGGCTGGGCATTGCAGACTGGCTGGTATTGGTGGAGCAGCAGCAGAGGCCTAGCCAGGGCTTGGTGGCTGGAGCACCTACTTGGCAGGGCATTGCAGGCTGGCTGGCCTCGATGTGGGACACTTGCAGACAGGTGGAACGATAGCTTTCCCTGCCTGTAACGTAGGCCCCAGAACCCTGACTGTGGGTCCTGGGGCTGGAGTGCCTGGTACCCATACTGGTGTTGCAGACTGTCTGGCATCAGTGAAGCAGCGGCAGAGGTCTGGCCTGGGATCAGTGGCTGGCACACCTACTCGGCTGGATGTTGCAGGCTGGCTGGCATTGGTGGAGCATCAGCAGAGGCCTGGCCAGGGCTCAGTGGATTGCACCCCTACTTGGTCAGGTGTTGGAGGCGTGCGTCCAACACTCCGGATCTCAACAAGCTATTCTGTCAATTGGTCAAGCCTTGCCTGGTGGTGAATCATGTGGCTTTAAATCAGACTGTTGTTGATTCTGGTTTATGTACTCTGCTTTTATAGACCTTTTCTGTGTTTTGGCCACTCAGTAGCAGACATTGGATTTCCAGGGCACAGTACCCGTGGCACAGGAGAGGCAGCACAAGTGGACATTGGGTTGCCAGGGCACAGAACCCATGGCACAGACAGCAGAGGCCGCATTGGCAGCACCAGCAGACATTGGATTTCCCAGTAGCAGAACCCATGGCACAGACAGCAGATGCAGCATTGGCAGCAGCAGCAGACACTGAATTGCCCCATAGCAGAACCCATGGCACAGATGGCAGAGGCAGAATTGGCAGCAGCATCAGACATTGGATTGCTCGGTACCAGAACCCATGGCACAGACAGCAGAGGTGGCATTGGCAGCAGCAGCAGACATTGGATTTCCCGGTACCAGAACCCATGGCACAGACAGCAGAGGCAGCATTGGCAGCAGCAGCAGACACTGGATTGACCAGGCACAGAACCCGTGGAACAGTAGAGATGGCAGCAGCAGGATTTGCCTGTGTGAAGAACCCATGGAGCCAGTATGATAGGATTTGCCAGGGAAGAGCTCCCACAGAGCAGAAGACAGTAGCAGCAGGATTGCATGGGCACATTTGGATTTGACAGGGCAGAGCACGCATGGACCAGCAGATAGCAGCAGCGGTATTACCAGGCCAGTGGGGCACATCACCCAGGGTTGCCAGGGCAGGGAGACAGGAACCTTGGCATGAGAGGCAGGCAGGGCAGGGCAGGGCAGGGCAGGGAAGGGCTTCAGTTTTGCCCACAGGGCAGACAGACAGGCACTTTGGCATGAGCATCAGAAGGCAGACTGAGGCAGGGTTTAATTTTGGCCACCTGGGCAGGTGGGCAGGCAGACAGGCAGCATGACATGAGCATGGGTAGGCAGACTGAGGCAGGCTTTCATCTTGACCACCTGGACAGGGTGGCAGACAGGCAGCATGGCATGAGCATTGGAAGACAGACTGAGGCAACATTTATTCTTGGCCACCTGGGTGCATGTGCAGACAGACAGCGTGGCATGAGCAGAAGGAAGACTGAGGGAGGGTTTGATCTTGGCCACCTGGGTGGGCGGGCAGGCAGACAGGTAATGTGGCATGAGCATTAGAAGGTAGAATAAGGGAGGGTTTGATCTTGGCCACCTGGGCGGGCAGGCAGGCAGACAGGCAGTGTGGCATCAGTAGAAGGAAGACTGAGGCAGGGTATGATCTAGGCCACCTCGGCAGGCAGGCAGACAGGCAGCATGGCATTAGGAAAAGGTAGACTGAGGCAGGCTTTTATCTTGGCTACCTGGGTGGGCTGGCAGACAGGCAGCATAGCATGAGCATCGGAAGATAGACTGAGGCAACGTTTATTCTTGGCCACCTGGGCGCATGAGCAGACAGGCAGTGTGGCATGAGCAGAAGGCAGACTGAGACAGGCTTTGATCTTGGCCACCTGGGCGGGCAGGCAGACAGGCAGCGTGGTATGAGTATTGGAAGACTGGCTGAGGCAAGGTTTGATCTAGCCCACCTGAGCGGGCGGGCAGACAGGCAGCATGGCATGATCAGAAGGCAGACTGAGGCAGGGTTTGATCTTGGCCACCTGGGCTGGCGGGCAGACAGGCAGAGTAGCATGAACAGAAGGCAGACTGAGGCAGGCTTTGATCTTGGCCACCTGGATGGGTGGGCAGACAGGCAGAGTAGCATGAACAGAAGGCAGACTGAGGCAGGCTTTGATCTTGGCCACCTGGGTGGGTGGGCAGACAGGCAGCATGGCATGAGAGGCAGTAGGGAAGGCAGGCTGGGACCTTGGCAGGGCACTCAGATAGGCTGGCAAAAATTGTGCAGCATGTGAGAGAGAGCCAGTCATATAGGCGGGCTGAGATCATCTAGCCAGAGGCCGGCTGGCAGGCTTACAGCTTCCCAATACAACCGTACATCATGAGGTCAGTTAGATAGGCCAGCCTAGGCCATAGAGTGAGAGAAAGAGGCAGGGCGGGTGCTGGGCATTGGGAGGGAGGAAGAGCACCTCAGCTGCAGCAGCCCAGATTGCGGAGGAACCCTGTTCCCAGACTGCCTCTGGCATGGGATGGTGTGTGCCCCTGAACCATCAATCCATGTCCAGGGGCAGCTTGGAGAATCCCAGCAGTGGAAGGTTCACTTTTATAACAAGCAACCGCTCTACCAACTTGGCCACCAGTCTCAGGTGGTGTGGCAAGTAAATGTCCCCCACCATGGAGAACTCCCGCTCACTGGGTACACTCATTGCTGGGCAGGACAAGAGAGCCGTGGCCACTTTGGACAGGGCCGGCCACATGTTGGTCTTGCCGGTGTCACATATTTCCTATTATAATCATATGTTTTTGAACATCTGTGCCCAATATATTGACAACCAATGTATTGAACTTGTGTTACACTGTATTAATTTGTATCCAATGTATTGATTTTTGAATCCGTCTCTATATGTATTCCTTGTGCCTTGGTTCAGGCTGACGCCTTATCAGCGTGTGTTCCAATGAACTTTTTTAAAAAAATTCCTCAGTGAACTTTAGGAATGGGCGAACAGAACCGAGTTCGTAAATTCGGTTCAGTTTGGTTCGGTTCGAAATTTCGGTTTGGAAGTTCAGTTCAGTCGTCCGAACAGGCCGAGTACGGGCTGAACTCCAAACTTCCGAACAAAGTTCAGAAATTCGAACCCCATTGAACTGAATGGAATATTGTCTTTCAGGGATGGGCAAACAGAGCCAAGTTCAAAAATTCGGTTCGCTTCAGTTCAAAAATTTAGTTTGGTTCGGAAGTTTGGTTCAGTCGTCCGAACAGGCCGAGTTCGGGCCAGACTCCGAACTTCCGAACCACGTTCGCCCATCCCTAGTGAACTTTTAACCGTATCCAAGGAAACAGATATAATTGCTAAGTTAGATGTAAGACCAAGGGCCTTATCTGTCTATATGTCTAAATGACTAATGATGCCAGGCACAACTATCGCCAAAGTGAAATTTAGAAGTTTTAGCTTTTTCAAGCATGTACAGCTGCTTCAACTAATTAGTTACGAAACCTTGAAGCTGTGGTCAGTTTCCTCTGTAATCTGACATTAATTTTGAAGGAAACCTGAAGTTCTTTGTTCAAGTTTTCTTTAAGTATCTCAGCAGTTAATTTTGAAGAGAACCAATTGGAGTTCTGTGTATTTTCATACTAACTGACGTCATCAGCGTCAGCATCTCAGGACTGCCAGTTTGCTTTAAGAGAGAGAGAGACTCTATTGCTTCTTTAGAAGGAGGTCCCTGGATTGACACTGGGATCTTTTTTCTCATCATAATGGCAGAAGGGGCATAGAACTGGTAATATGAGTTATCTTCTTTTTGATATCTTTGAGCCAATGAACTAAGCATATGCTAAGCTTCAGAGCTCTCTTCTTAAAAACAGAAATGTTGTTTAGATCATGTAAATTTGACTAAGTACCAATATTATTCTATGTAAGCTACTGATATTTTCTATTTGAATTTAAGTAAATTATGTTTATTTTTATAATATTCTTGGTCTCATGTTCTCAATTATAAATAAAATATTGTCTTTACAGTACTTTACTTTGCTAACCAGGCTTTAAAGCTAAGTGTAAACTCAGTTTCAACAATTTGGGAAAGAGTAGCCCTAATCTAGTTAGACTATGTCTGACTAGAACACATAACCCTTTTTCCTTTTGTGAAAACGGAGGCCACAATGTGACACCAGCCCAGTAGGCCAAGGGATCACTGCTGGGTTCGATGCATGGCTCCTCCTCCAGGTAGCTCTCCACTGATGCTGAGGTAATGTCATACTTCCTCACGTATCTCTGCCTGAGCACCACCTCCACCACTGCCCTCAGCCACGCTGCCTAGCCTGCTGTGCACAAGCCCATGCTTGCCAGAGTGCCCTTCACATACAAGCTGCTGCTGCTCACAATAGGGTGCTGCTGCTGCTCACCCTGGTGCTGCTGCTACTTCTAGGACTGGGGGCAGGGATAGACCTCACTGGCTGAAAGGGGTGGCTGTTCCCACTCCCACTTTCCCCAGGGGCGTCCTGCTGCTTCTACTGCCTACTCTCTAGAGCCCAATCTGCCTGCCAAACCCTCTTCACCAGCACACCCTTCCAGTGCCCATAGAGTGCTGTCTGGTGTCCCACGCTGCCCTTGACCCTGGGGTTCAGCATGGTTGCCAAAATGTATTCTGCCTGCTGCAGGAGCTCATCGAACTGCGCCTTCAGCCCTGCCTTCAGCTGCCGCACCAGGTGTACCGCCTCATCTGCCAGCTTCCTGCCCTGCACGCCACAATCCCACCCCTGTAGAATTTCCTCCTGCCTCCTCAGGAGACTTTGGACCAGATGGGTCACCTGGATTATGATGGCCGTGGAGGAGCTGATGGTCTCTATCACGGCCAAGAACAGTCTGAGCACAAAGACTGCGCGAGCCAGGATCTCCCACTCCATCCCATTGTACCCTGGAGATACCCCGCTGGCCATCAACAGTTGAACCTGATGCAAGGCGACTTTCTGCTTGAGAAGCCGCTTGAGCATCAGGAAGGTCAAATTCCACCGGCTGGAAACATCCTGCACCAACTAGTGCACTGGGGAGCCTTGTTCTCCCTGCTTCACCCAGATGAGGTTGCTTCCCTTCACACTCTGGTTAAAGAAAGAGCCAGCTTCCTTCCCCACTGGATCAGGGAGCTAAGGGTGCCTGCCCCAATCCCCTTCTCCCCCAAGCCCAGAGTGTCCCTGACCACCAGGTGATGGGTGTGTGTGGCGCAAGGGATGCTGGTGAATCCCCCCCCCACAGACTGCCCTCAATACGTTGTCCATCTTGTCCGTCACCACGTACTCCTTGGTGAAGGGCACGCCTGGCATGACCCACTCCATCACCATGGCGGTCAGGGCTGCCTCGATGTTGTGAGGGGTGTGGGGTCCATCCATTACTTCTGCTTTATGCAGGACCCACCTATACCCTGCTTTGGGACCCCTCCTGCCACTGCCAAATGCTGCCTCTGGGTCCTTCCACCAGCTTGCCGTCACTGCCAGGTAGGCATGCTGCGCGTTCCTGCTCGACCACCGGTCTGTAGTGAAGTGGACGGTGGCACCCTCAGCCCTTGTCAGCTGCTTCCTCACCCACTCCTTTAAAGCCCGGTACAGGGCTGGCACCACCTGCCAATTCAGGGGGGGTGCACGAGGGCAGCTTAAACTGGGGGAGCCAGGAACCCAATCAGGTGCCTAAACCCCATGTCCCTGATCACCGAGAAAGGCTGCCCGTTGAGCGCAATCATTTCTCTCAACATGTGCGTGGCTTTCAGTTGAAAGCCATGCTGCCCTCCACATCCTGCAGCTGCCGATCGACTTGGCAGCTGCAGCCCACCCCAGCTCCTCCATGGTGCACTGATGCTGCTGCTACTGCTGCTACTGCTGCTGCTGCTTCTCTCCCCTAGCAGCGATACCGCTCCTGCTGCTAGAGGCAGCTGTTAGAGCAGGATACTTGCCCACTGATGGAGGCGGATGACTGGCTGCTGCAGTCAGGAACCCGCTGATGTCCACTGCCCCTTCCTGCCTGCCTGCTTAGCAGCACAGCACTGTGGCATCCCTTGAGGTGCCTCGTCATGGTGTCAAATTGGAATTTACCTGGTTTCCCTCCCAAGCACAATTCCCAATTGGGATCTTAGTCACCCCTCATCACAAATCAAATGTTTAATTGGGTACATCACTATTTTATTCTTACCACACAGATAACATACCAGCAGCACAGTTTTTGGATAGATCTAGTCCTGCCTACTCAACACATTAAAAATGCACATCTCTTACGTGTCCTGCAGATCACAGTGGCAAGCGTTGGTTTGGAGAGGTTGGTACAGGTGGGGGCCTGGGGGTCCATTTCCGGGAGAAGTGCCCCTTGTATCTGGATCTTTTGAGAGTGACAATAAGGATCAACAGTTCAGTAGATCATTGCAAAGCTAGTGGCCAGTAGCACTGGAGACAATTTGCCATGGTTCAGGCTTCTGCTTATATAGTCCTCTGGGCGGGAGGGCATTATGCTGGTATGCTTGGTGCAGGTCCTCACGTCACTATCTCGTGGGTTTTTGCTGACCACATTCTTATGCACATCTCAATCTTTATCTCTTCAGAACATCCAGGCCCCATCCCTCTGGGCAAGGCCGAACCTTCTCTGCTTCATGATGAGACTAGAGTTTTCTTCCTGTCCTGGCGCCCTGAAGGCTGTTAGCTAGCCAATACCCATTACTCTGCATTATAAAAAGCTGTTTTGTTGTGTTAAGTGTCACAAGCTATCTCCTGTTTTGCTATTGAGATTCTTTGTTTATATCAACATTCCCTTTTCTCCCTTCCAAACAATCTCTTATCTTGCATGGTTCAACAACTTTCCCTCCACAGTGATCTGAGGCCCCTGGTTTTAGGCTTAAGTTGACTGGTTGGTTCTTGGCTTGTATCCATTAGGCTTTTCAATATGCACCAGCATCTTTCTACTTGGGCTAATACAAGCACATACATTTAATACTACTTATATTCAATCTGGTATTTCTACAAACAAGTGTACGCAGCTACTAAATTGTCTAAAAGCAAGTTTACAGTCATGTAGTCAGTAATACTTACATTCTGTCTAATATTGCTACAAACAAAGGAATACAGCTATTACAATCATCTACAAAGCAAGTATAGAATCATGTGGTCAGGGGAGAATACAATCATAACACAACAGTCCCCGCAGTGTCACCATTTTGCTATATGGCAGTATTATTTTGCTTCTGGAGTGATTGGGGCTTTTGGTTCTTAAGGATCATTGCTTGTCTGGCTGTGAGGGAGCTCAATTCCCTGTCAGAGAGCCCATGTCCTTTGTACCAATGGAGCATGAATGGCCCTGGCCTGCAAGGCTAGTATTGCTTTCTTTGCCCAACATGCAATCCAGATGAAAACGACTATTAAAATACATTGAATAACTAAAATAATCACAATGGGATGCATTATAAGATTGAATATCCCCGTGGCAGTTGGTGACCACCCAAATAAACTTTCTCAAAAAGAATGTTTGGTAGTATATTCTACTTCAGTTAGAACATGAGTAATCTTATTTCCTTCTGATTTGAGAACCAGAGCTGCATGGCCTAATGTGTTAGCTAAATGTTGTACCTTTCCCCGAAAGATCATAGTGTTCTGCAAAGCTTGGTGAACTGGGGCTGCTGAGTATGCAAATGACATATTCCAAAGCAGGAAGTTATCTTTGTACCCTAATTGCTTCACTCATTAGCATGCAATGTCCAAGTGATATTATTAATAAACATTTTAGTTATATTACACATAAAGAAGTTTTGAGGGCCCAAACTGATTACGGTTTATGAGGGAAGGGGAGCTCTGCCTTCTCCAGAAAGTTGCTTCCATATCAATTTTACCTAGTTGGAATAAAATAGCTCTTTGTTGAAGCAGGGCTATCAAACATTTAGCCTAACATCCAATAACAATGGTAACAACAATAATATACATTTAAACATGAAATCATAACGCAACAATGGCAGCTGTGC
>QEPC01004497.1:132883-143375 GCA_003113815.1 Sphenodon punctatus
GGTGGGGATGGGATACGAGAGGGACATCTTACCTGCTGGATCCGGCATGTTCGCTGTTGTCCCAGGCTGCAGGTGGGGGAGGGAAGGGGGGAACTTTAGGTGTTTTTAAAAAATTGCCCACGTGTCCTGCTCTCCTCTGTGGAGCCAGGATGTGTGGGCAATTTAAAATAAATAAATAAATCATTCCCTGCCCTGCCGCTCGCCGCTCCCCCCTCCCCTGCTCTGAGCGGCATATTCGGGGGAAAGCGGCAAAGGGCAGCAGCAGGGAAGCGGTTGGCCTGGTGGCGCACTGTTAGCTCTCCAACAGGGCGCTGCCAGCCATGTTGAGCATGTGAGGCAGGGAGCAGCGCGCATGTACGCTGGTCTCTGCCTCTGAGGCACCTGACCCAAGACATCTCGCCAGGGCGCTTTCAGCAAGCACCCTGGCGAGAGTTTTCCTTGTGCCCCATTGAGCACAATGGAAAGGCTAACCCCTCCCTCCACAGCACATCCTATACGTGCTGTGGACTGAGGAGCTCAGCCACCGAAATCGTGTTTTCAATAAAAAACACTGTTTGGGCTTAGCCTTTTTGTCCTTTCTGGGATCCACTCCTCAGAAGTAAGAAGTTGAATTGACAGCGCTGCAGCAGCAGCCACAGCAAAGTCAGACCCTGGCTGCTGCGGCACTGTCAGAAACAGTGACGGCGACGCGGGTTTTTTTTTTTAAGTGGCAGCGGCAGGCCCTCAGCACTTGTGGGGCAGTGCCCCAAAATTCTTAGGGGGCCAACTGCCACGGAACATTATCTTAATTACTTATATGACCCAAATTTGATGAGCGAAATCATTTTACTTCATTTTAATCTGCTCAAAACAGCGGTGGTTAAAGGTTAGAGAGCTCAAATTCCTTATCATGAAAGGCTGTGTAGGTGTGACATGCAGGAAGTAGAGACTACATACCATGTTCTGTTTTGCTGTCCCTGGTATGGCACCCTTAGGGAAATCTGGATACGACCCCTATTCCACGGCTCTCCCCTTCTCTCTCCTGAAGAACAAATGAAAAGTCTATTGCAGGCAGTAGATCTGGATAGCACTATAGCAGTAGCTTGCTTCCTTGGGTATGTGAAGAAAGTCTGGAAATTGTCTAATGTGTCAAGCTGAATCTCAAATTATACTTGGGTAAACAGACTTATGTAGCATTATACTCATTGTATTTGGATATTGGATTTGTCTCTTTATATATATATATATATATATATATATATATATATATATATATTCGTACTCTCATGGTAGGAACAAGTTTATTATTACTTAACTGCCTTATTGGCTTTTTATTTTATTTTCTATTGTATTAAGATATTTTATTATTGTACTTCTTGTTATTGTTTTATATTTCCTTTCTTTTTGCTGGCTTGCTGCCTTTTGTGTGATAGCATAACTGTTGGACACAGAAATAAACTAAACTAAACTGACTGCCAACATCAGGCCTGTGCAGTTTGGGGCATGGTGATGGGCTCAGGCTGCTGCTGCTGCTGCCTGCTGCCACTCCGCTGGCACGGCCCCTGCCATCTCTGCCACATGCCTTGTTGCCCGCCTTACGGGCAGAAGAGAGGCCTCTCCTGTTTCCTGTCTCCATTTCTCCTGCCCAAAGAATGCACTGGAAGATTTTTTTTATTTTTTAAAATTTATTTATTCAAATTTTTAATCTAATATTATATAAATCTACACTAACTCTAACTGCTATTAACTATTCTAAAACCTATTGAACTAAATGGAATATTATCTAATATCTACAAAAGCCTAGTCCTAAAAACACACTATAACATATTAAAACTGAATCACTACATACTATCTCTATCTATCTCTATAACTAAGCTAAATCCTACAACTATCTATCTATATTAACTATCTAATAGCTAATATCTATTTATCTATCTATATACACAGGGATGTGGGTGGCACATACAGCTTACAACAAACAAACAGGAAGGGGTACAAAACTGAAATGAAACCTAAATAAATCCAAAAACAAGGGAAGGGAATCAGGGATGGAATATATACAGGGAGGAGGGAAGAATTCAAAAGATGGTAGGGAGAAATAACACAGGGAGGGGTAAAAAATAAAAATAACACCTAAATCTATCTAATCTAATCTAAATAAAAGAAACTATGGAGGTAAATGTGTGGAAATGGGTGCAATAGGAGGAAGAGGATGGCAATGGTTTGGGAGGAACACAAACTGCTGGGAGAGGGAGACTTCTGAAAACACCTTCTGACAGGATCAGTTGCTAGCTCAGAAGGAGTTGGAAGGGGGGAGGGCAATGACTTTTGTTACTTGCTGTGCCCGCCTTACCACAAGCCCCATTGGCTCCGTGAAGCCTAGTCCGTGGCCAATCGAAGACTCCGAACCCAGTGGTCTGAGGAAAAGAGGGATACTGATTGGACAGGCTGGCTGCTAGTCCAAGCCTTTCCACCCCAGTGCCAGGAAGCCAGCTCCTCAGCCACCACCACCCCCCGAGCCTGCCAGTCACGTTTTTCCTGTCTGAATGCACCCGAACTCACCCGAACGTAGACAAACTGTTCGGGGCTTTGGGTGTTCGGTTTGGCCATTAGGTTTGGCCGTCCGAACAGGCCGAGTTCAGGCCAAAAACCAAACAGCTGAACAGCGTTTGCACATCCCTAGAAGGGTCCAAATGACAGAGTTTTCCTGTACAGATTAGGATGAATGGATATAGGATGAATGTTCAGGCTTTATCCAAGATTAGTAGCCTTATTGCCGTGAGATTATCCAGGAATGTTCCAGGAACTGTTCCTATGGGCTGGCCCCAGACAACACTAGACCACTAATGCATGAAGAACTTTCTCTCACCTATTGCTGGTATCTCATGTCTCAGCCCTTGTGTTCTGGGCTCCCCGAAGGTTCATTATTTAGACTGGGCCTATCCAATTAGCTTGCATAAGAAATTGAGGAGCTAGCAAAGAAGTTGCACAGCCTTGCTTTAGAGTGTTGTTCTAACACAGTTTTGGATTTCTCACAAGTAAATCTCATTGTCTGGATGCTGCATAGAGACATACAGAAAAGTGCACTCATCAAACTAGAATTATATAAATAACTTAAACATACAGAATTTAGCCTAAGTTTTTTCTCATAGTGATGAGCAAGGTTCCTAGTTTTCAATGACAAAAAAAATTGAAATTCTCTAATGGGCACTTTGAGCAGTGATTCTCTGATTAAAAACTGAGGCTCTGTTCCCTGACTCAGTGATTAAAATTCTCTAGTTGAAAACAGAAATCATGGTATCTTGGAGGTAGCTAGGAAGAGATAGCATCCTTTTTAATAACTGCAGCGGCCCCAGAGTTCCTCTGTCATGCTTTTCCCTCTCTCCCCTGGAAATGGGTCAAGCAAGGGACCTGCCCTTCCCCATTGGCGGCTGCCCCTTCCTCCCCACAGATTTCTCAGATCCGCCCCTCCTCGGCCAAAACCCTTGTTCATGCCATGGTTATCTCTCGCCTCGATTATTGCAACCTCCTCCTTACTGGCCTCCCTCGCTCTCACCTCTCCACCCTTATCGCAGTCCCAAACTCCGCTGCCAAGGTCATTCACTCTGCCCATCGCTTTGACCATGTGCAGTCTCTCCTCTTTTCTCTTCACTGGCTCCCCCTTCCTGAATGTATCTTTTTTAAACTCCTGGTATTCACATTCAAAACACTCCAAGACCAAGCTCCCCCTTACCTCTCAGACCTAATCTCCCTACGCGCTCATGCATGTGCCCTCCACTCTTCCTCTTTCCCCTCCCTCACTCTCCCTCATTTCTCCTGCTCACCTAACCGCCTTCGACCCTTCTCCCTCACTGCCCACCATGCCTGGAACTCCCTCCCTGCCCACATCTGCCTTGCCCCTCCCTCTGCTCCTTCAAATCCCTCCTCAAGACCCACCTCTTCCTCGCAGCCTTTCCCAATCCCTGCTAGACATTCCCATATACCTACTGTCTGCCCTCCTCTGCAGACGGCTGTAACCTGATTGTAACCAAGCCAAGCACACGCACCTGAATCTTCGCATCAGCTTGAATGTTGTTTGTCTTCTCCCCTGTCTCTCCCACTGTCCCCTCTCCCTGTCTCCCCCTCCTTGTCTTTTAGATTCTGAGCCACAGGCAGGGACCGCATCTATTTCTATGTTCTGTTCAGCACCAGGTCACATGACTGGCACTATATAAATGTTTATTATAATAATAATAATAATAATAATAATAATAATAATAATAATAATAATAATAATAATAATAATGTACACAGAAGGGGAAGAAAAGAACATAAGAACATAAAAAAATGCCATACTGGGTCAAACCAATGGTTCATTGACCTCAGCACCTGTCTCCGACAATGGCCAAACTCGGTTACTTAGAAGAAGTACTCAATGGGTCACAATGGGTGATCCATTTCATGTTGCTTTCTTCCAGCTCCTAACAGTAAGAGGTTACATTCCCCAAACCTAGCTCTGGCTAATAGCTGTTAAAGGGACCTATCCTCCAGAAATATGTCCAATACTATTTTAAACCCAGCTATACTACTGGCCTTGACCACATCTTCTGTGGGGCAGGAGTTGTTACCAAAGCCACTTTCTCCACAGAGTCAAGCCAGGAAGGAGTGGGGGTTCAGAAGTTGGGCTTTCCTGCACTCAACACCAGGGCAGGAACAAGGGGGCAGAAGGCAGTGATATCCCCCCTCTCCCAGTCCCATAATGACAGGGTTGTGTGGTCACGGATCTCCCGGACAGCTTCTTTGACCCACCGCACTGAATCAGGGAACAGATCCTCATCAAACTCTGTTGCTTTCCCGGAACTGTGCCAGTGAGAAAAGCCACCATTTTCTCCTCATAAGAGTCAAGACCTGAAGTGAACTGAGGTCAGGAAGGTGCATGGCCTTACCAGACAGGCACAACTAAACTTGCTTAGCCCTACAGAAAGATAGTACCTTGGGCGCATGTGTATAGGTGTCTCCTGATGAAATGGGAATCACAGACCCATCAGTGATTGATTGTAGTACAGGGTTGTGCATGCCTAATAGCAGTGAAAATGAACTACCAGGCCCGACCATCACTGCTTCAAGTGACCATTAATGCAGGTGCAATGGCATACGGCTTCACCGGCCTGGTTGCTGCTATTTCTGGTAGGCTCATTCAGTGCATGCACTGTGGCATTGGTGAGGGAATCACAGGTAGGGCTGAAGCGGCAGCAGCTGTTACTGCACCGCAATTCCATTCCGAGACCTCGGCACTTAATGTGTCTTGCTGCTGACTTCCCCTCGATATTTCTGTGATTCCGCATTACCTGCTGCCAGTATCTGCACATGCAGCATGTCTGCAGTTTGTGAATACAGAGGTTTTATGCCGCCTTCTGCCACTGAGGGCAAGTCCCTGATGCACCGTAATGCTGAATAATAGATCACTGAATGAATGAACTTAGGGTGACTCTGACTACCTGCTTCAGAGTCCACTGCAGGGGCGTAGCCACCATGGCTCAGACCGCATTTTCTCCTGTGTCCTGCCCTGGGAGGGGGCCGGCAGTGATCAGAGCCGACCCCAGCCCTGCTCCCGTGTCCCGGAGGTGTCTCTCTTGCACCACTGGCACCACCTTTATAAACAGCTCTGTTGTAGCCCTGCAGTGCTGCTACATGGGTGGGGGAAGAGTTCCCCCCCCATCCCCTCCTTCACAGCAAATGTTGCTGCCTTGTAAACAAAGTTCTTCTTCAAGGGGCTCCTTCCATTCTACTTGCGTGCCCTTCTCTTACCGGCATACACCAAGCTCACTAGCTTAAAAAACCCCACGTGAGGTTCACACGCCCCTACCCTACATAAGGTACCTAAACCCAACACAGTTCCTTCCAACCCTAAGCAATTAGGAAGAAAATTCCATGTGGGGTTGAAAGGGTGGGTGCTCATTCACTGCTGCTGTAGCCGGGTATCCCTGCACTCTAAGTAGGACAGAGATTAGTGCACAAGGAGGGACAACAAACAGGGGAGCACCCAGAATTGAGCTTTGAGGGAGGGATCTTTGTTATTCCTCCTTGCACGCTAGTCGCTGTCTCTGTCCCACTTAGAGTGCAAGGATTCCCCAGCAGCAGTGAGCGAGCACCTGGCTCCTGAAGCTGATCCAGAGGATAGAGGGGGTGGGGGTGGGGAGTCCCTTCTCTTCTGTGAATTATCTAGTGCATTAGGGTGTCAAGGACAAATTCTTCCCCTTTGCTGGGATGGCTCTCTGCCTCATTGTAGCTGCTCTGCACCCCCATTTCTCTCTATGGGGTGATCACAAAGTGAAGAGGGAGGATCTGTCCATCCTTCTAACAGAGACAGCACTGAACAACCAACCCTCCCCCAGATAAATGGACCTCTCAGAGCAGGCTGCCCTCTGCCTGCTACCCCCCTCCCAGGCTGTAGATCCAACCTGCATGGAGTGTCATTTTGTTAGAAATTTCCCCCACCGCCTCTTTCTAGGCTTGGTACTCTCCCATTTGTGAGAATGGGAGGAGCCACTCGAAGGAGAACAGAAGGTTACTGCCTTGTAAACAAGGTACTTTGAGATGGTGCCAAACATTCTCACAACACCCACCATTCCGACCTCGCATGGAATTTTCTTCCTAATTGCTTAGGGTTGGAAGGAACTGTGTTGGGTTTAGGCACCTTATATAGGGTGGGGGCATGTGAACATCATGTGGTTGGTTTTTTTTAAGCTAGTGAGCTTGGTGTATGCTGGTAAGAGAAGGATGCACAAGTGAGAATGGAAGGAGCCCCTCAAAGAAGAACTTTGTTTAAAAGGCAGCAACTTCCCCCATGCCACAGTGGCTACCCACCCCTGGCTGCAATGCTGTGAGAATCACAAAGCTGTTGCACTTAAGGGAAAGGGGAAACTGGCAAACCTGTTGCTTTTGCGTGAAATCTACAGTGGCAAAAATACCGCAGCAGCAACCGTGGAAAGCTGCGAGTGCAATGCGTGAAAATCGCTCCCTGTCAAGCCCCCCCGCTGACACTGGGGGCGGTGTGCGTGGAACATACCTCAGCCAGCGGTCGTCCTCCCAGCCCTGCTCGGGTCCCCACTGGACACACCAATGCAGGCGGGACAGACTGGCACGCCCCCAGCCCTAGGAGAGAAACAGATGTTGGGGCCAGAAGCAGCGGACAAGCCGCCCGGCCCGACAGCAATAGACATGCCCCCTGTGCGGTACTCCGCACGTCTGCAGATGCGCGCTGAGGGGCGGGGCTTAGAGGATAAGAACCAGCACCGAGATACACTCAGCGCTGGAAATTGAGAAGTCGAGACTGGCCCCTGAGCTAAGTGCTTGTTATTGTGTTTCTTGTTACCCGTGTGCCATTAGATTTAGAGTGTGTGCGTGTGGTGCCTCCCTTCCCCCCGTGATCCGGGTAGTGTGTGTGATGTTTGGTTGAGTGAGTATGTATTCCTCCCCTCTGGTGGCTCCCTCTTCCCCCTCCTCTCCCAGCATGCAAGTACCTCGTTCCCTGCCCCCCTGTCTCCTGGGCCCTGATCCCCTCATGTCCCCTTCCCTCTGCATGGCCTTACACTCCTCCCCCTCTCTCTGCTCCTGCAGTGCAGTGAGTGAGAGTTGGGTGTGCAATTGGGCTCATGACTCCTTCCCTTCCGCAGCACCCTATGATGATAGGGACCTGGGCAGTGCGCTCACTGCACTAGATCCCATTGGTCCACCTACTATCCTGACGGTCTGTTGGCACCAGAGAGAGGGCATGGTTGCGAGCTGTCAGCCATGTGTTTGGGCAGAAGTGGGGTCCCAGTTCATACCCCTAAAACCCTTGTTCCCCCTCCCCTCACGGGGAGTGCCCCCTTCCCGTGACACTCCCTTCCTAACTGTGCTGCTTGACGCGGAAGAGCACTTTCCGCCGGTAAATGCTGCCACAGTGGTACAGCATTTCAGCCCTAATCACAGGCCTTTTCAAAAATCAAATATGTTGGATTCTCTGCTGAAAGGGAATATCTGTTGGATTCTCTGCTTAAAAGAAAAATCCATGTGTTTCCATTGTTTTCCATGTGAAATGGAAAGCTAGGAATCCTGGTGATTAGTTTCCTATCCTCCCTGCGCACTTTTATTGGGGCCTACCTACAGAAGGTGACTGCAGGACTTCAGAATGTGGCCTCCAAATTTCCCTGAGCTTTGTTCTGCATTGTCCCACACCATCAGAACACTTTGAGAAGCAAACCTCTGGTCATTCTAGTCAATTTGTGCAGGTGATTTTTATCTGAAGGCCACACATCTTATGGACTGAGAGTATATTCTTTGTCGATGCTAGCTACTTTGAGAAAACTCTAGAGGTATGCACCAAGGACCCATGTCATTTTTGTTCTTGTTTTTCATTTTTGTTGTTTAAATCAGTCATTTTAGTTTTCATAAATATTAAATTGTCGTTCTTGGTTTTGCTTTCATTTTTGTTTTCCATTGGTTTAAATGGAAAACACATTTTCAGCTGTAACTTTTTTGGTTTTTTGCTATATTTGGATGAAGAATGGAGTGCCTATACCTCCAGTGTAATGAATTATCTGTACAAAATTCCAAAATGATTGGATAAAGGAATCCAATTTTAAAAGCAGTTGAATTATTTTATTTTGCAAAAAACTTCATATACTTTCTTAGGTGTAACTTCTTTGACACACATTTAACATAGATAAAACTTATCAAGTTTATTCCTATTCCCATATTTACTATCTCTGCCAACTTTCAGAAGAACTAGATAAAGGGTCCAGGTGGTATAGACAATTAACTTGTAAATATATATCTGACTGTAACATCTTTGTAGTCCAACCAGTGTACATGAAATTTGGCAGGGCTGTATATCACTCTTTCATGATCATCTCGGCCTAATATAAGAAAGATGTGATGAAGGGTCCCAATTTTATTTCCCTTCACAGAATATTCAGAGAAGGAGCCTATGCCATGGATTCTCTTACGTTTCACTGTGGTATAAGATCGGTTTGTGATGCTAATTGGTCAGCAGAAATGTCAACCAAATATCCTCATTCTGTGCTGTGTGACCATCCAAACATCTCTCCCCCACTTGTTACTGGGAAGTCAAAAGCATCTGTTTAGGAAAGAGCCAATAGAGATTCTCTTATGTCCTCTGTCACAGTGCTGCAGGATTTGATTGTGATGATAATTGACCAGCCTGGATGTGAAAACTATGTCTCCTGATTTCTGGGATGCTATCCCCACAGTCCCAGTTATGTCCCTTCTATGCCCGCTTGAGGGACGCTCCCTATTCCCACCTCAAAGCCACTACTGATTGGTCCTATAAAGCTGGAAGCATGCAGTAATTGGCCAGTGAATGTGTCTGTCAGTCTTTTGGGTTGCTCCACATCCTACCTCCTGCAGCCTCCCTCCCCCTGCCAGGTCAGGTGCCTGCCTCTGACTGCCACTGCATGTGCTGCTATTTATCGGAATAATGGTCTTCAAGGGGACAACTTCAATTGCTTATAAAATTGGGTCCCTTTATCAAATTGTCCTGTAGTTTGACAGAGATTACAGGGTATGTGATACATTCCTGTCAAATGTCTTGTAAACAGGATGGAATATAAAAATGTTACAACTGAAAATGTATTTTAAAGTTAATATCTTATACCATCAGGACCATGTATCCAATCTTTCTGAAAATTGGCAGGAGTTTTAAGTTTCTGGAGGGCCATAATATTCTCAGGCTTCATGGAAATTGGATGGAAAAAAAAGAAGTTGTAGTCATGAATGTGTATGGAGCTTTTCTTAAAATTACAACATTAAATTGCTTCTAAAAACAGTCCCCATTATCAACTCATTTCAAAATGTTGTACACCTAGTTCCCTCAATTGGGGGTACAATCTCCCCATGTTTCATCAGAACTGAATAAGAAATATAAAATTAATAGCCAAAATACGTTTTTCAGTTTTTTCCCTTTATTTAAAAAACAAAATGTTTTTGTTTCTATTTTCATTATTATTATTTTTCATTCTTGTTATTGCAATAACAATAATGAAAATGACAATTATCATTACTGTTATTGTAATAACAAAAATGACATGAGCAACCCTAGAAAACTCTGGCTCTGATACAAGAAACATCAAGGCTATATGTTTTGTACCTTTCTCTGCTCACAGTGGCACCCATAGTGGCTGTGTGGTGGCTGTGTAGGTCCCAATAGTAATAGAGACTAAGTATTTCAGATCATAGCTTTTGTTGATGTCTTTTGTAGCCTGGAAGTTTTCACACTCTCACTAACAGAGGTTGGCCCAATAAAAGAGATCCTCAGAACTACTTGATAGGCACCCATGGTTCTTAGGGTGATTTCAGAAGTTACAGGCGGGCGGTTCACCACAGTGAACCCCTAGGGGGGGGTGAACAACACAACCACGGGCCGGGGTGGAAAAACGACCCAAACAGACGTGACGGGACCGGGACCACGGCCGGGAACCGGGCCGAACCATCACAGACCGGGGCAGCACAACAGACGTGCAGCCGAACCCCC
>QEPC01004497.1:143475-169331 GCA_003113815.1 Sphenodon punctatus
TTTTCCTTGGTTCCCAGTGGGGGTCCGTTTGACCACGCTTCCCGGGATATTCCCCCGGCTAGCCCGGGAAGCGTGGTTGAAATTGACCCCATGTGGGTATTGAGCGTGATGAACATCTGGCACGTGCCGAACAGACGTTCACGGCCCTTTGGCGCCACCGCGGGGTTCAGCGTGGTTGAGCGTGATCTCGTAACGTCTGAAAATACCCTTAGTCACTAAGTAGTTGGATTTAGGTTGCAGGGACAGAAACTGGATAACCTCTTTCTTCACTAGGCATGAGAAGAACAGAAGAGCGTTGGAAAATTGCAGGGGTCCCAGTGGGGGAAAGTTACAAAAGCTGTTTCTCTCAGGTCAGCTTCTTTGTCACTGATCTGTTGGTTGTTTATGAATCAGCTGAGTCAGAGCTGTGGATTGTGTTTACAGGGGCTTTTAGCTGTTCAAAAGGGCTGATAAAGCACTTGGCAGAGGTGGCTCTCATAATTATGATTTTACAGATGACAGAACTGAGGCAAAGAGAGACTCAGACCTAGCCAAGGTCAGGCAGTATGGTGAAAGAGCTAAGGAAGGAACCAATGTTTTTCCAACTAGAAGATAGGTGCTCTAAGCATTATACAATAATCCCTACAAGCTACAAGGCATAAAGATTTCTAGCTGTAAGGAAGATGAGTAGAGCATAAGCCTCTGCAGTTTAGAGGGGAGGAGGCTATGATACCAAGGTGGTGTCCTATACGACCACAGTGATGTTATTAGTCATGAAACAAAGAGCTAGATGGAGATTTGTCATAATTAGAGGTTTCACAAAGCTCCTGTGTCCATATTCTGCCTTTCTTCTTGTACAGTAGAGAGAATGCCTTTTCCAGGGTAAAGGTATCAATGTATGTGTTTCTGAAGGCTAGGATGAGCTGATAAGCAAGCATGGCTCTTAACACAATATCCTCACACCTCCCCTTCCCAAACAAATAACGCGATATGGGCACTTAATTTGGTTTGATGTCTGTATTTTGGAATATATTTTTATGTATTGTAACCTACCCTGAGCAGGAATGGTGGGACAAAAATTTGAATTAATGAAATTAATGAAAATAATGAAAATAACATTTTAAAAACAGCAAATGCACAAATAAAGAAATTTATTCACAAACTAACATTCTTCAGTTAATCTTTGAGATGCCCTGCACCATTTCATGCATCTGCATATAATCCCTGCATTATCAGTGTTATTGCATTTTACATGTTTTGCTGCATACTGGTTCTGCAACCATTTCTGATGTTTGGTCCTTGGAGGTTTGGATTCTGTTTCCTTTGTCTCATTTGCTCATCTCTGTTTCCTCATTTATTCTTCCTCTTATAAATATCTAGTGCCTCTGGTCCAGCTTTATTAAGGAAAATGACTGCTTTTTGCTGATTTTCCTTTTCTGTTGCTCCATTTTCTCCCTCTCTGGATGTATTGATGCTTTGACCCTTTTCTTTTTCTGCTGCATCACTAGAGTTGTTGTTGTTGCTGGAATGGAATTGGAGTGTTTTCGTTTCTGGTTTAAGAATTGTCATTTTTTGTTTTTGAACGAATTTCCTTATTTTTGTTATAATTTCATTTTCATTTTTCCACTGGATTCCCACTGGACAATCTGTTTTTACTTTACTGTTCATTTTTGGTTAGTGTGTGTGTGTGTGTTCAACATGTGTGTTTTTGTGTTTCTGTCCATTGTGTGTGATTGTTAACCTTTTGTTTTTGGTGACCCCTGCCTCCCTGCCTTCTGGCCCCTAATGTCAAAGAGCTAATCACTTACACATCACCTCCCTATGTGCCCCCCTCCTCCCCCCATCCCTGTTATGGAACTGAAGTCTGCAAACTGTACACCAGGAAGATTCTTTGGGACTCTGAGTCCAAGACATCGCTAATTGTGAGAGTTTTATGAAATGGTGACTGGCTGCAATCAAGAATGTTCTGCATTAGAGGGGTGATGGAGAGAGCTCCCCTATAGCAGCAGGATTCGGTGAAACTCTTTGCCTTTTGGAAGAACTTTGAAGTTGTGAGATGGTAGATACAGTGCCTGTATGTACACTCTGTACACTGAATGCTTTTCTTCTTGCTTGGTCATTGTTTTGTCTGTGTCCCATGGTCATGCAAGTTGTGGGACAGGGTGGAGCTACTGTGGGACTCAAGTGATACATTTGTGAATGTGTTGGGTTCTGCAGTAGCTCCCCAATGTCTCACCACTTCTACTCAATTCTGCCATAGACTAAAATGGGGAATTAACTGTGCATGCATGGCATTATGCACTCTCCTTTTGAGTAACATAGGAAATTAAGAAATTTACAACTTTTAAACTACCAGACAGATTTTAAAAATTCAAAGAAATGAATGCACAAGAATGCACCCCTGACTTCTGTAACAGGAATACATGCTTTTTGCAGCCCCTCTCTGCCAAATTTCAGACAAATATGATAAATAGTGCCAATTATATTGCAATTTTATAAGCAATAGGATCTTCAGACATTCAACAGAAAGATGAAAGATGGCCTTAACTATATAGCGGAACCCAGTGCTCTATTATAATAATAGTTTAATGTTTAACCAAAACCATAACAAAATATACACACACTACCAATACATTTGTACATTTCACTTCAAAATATATAAAACATCAGCTTAAAAGGTCTACCCCTGGAGTCCTCCAAAGAGCTAAACGCTCCCACTTGTTAGGCATCAAATAACTAACCCACACTCAAATGGGACTGCCTAATCTGGGCAGCTGCCCAGCAAAAACTGGCTACCGCTCTAGACTGTTCTGTGTTTCTGGGGCAAAGAAGTCTTTGGGCAACAGTTCCCCAACTCCCTTCCTCATTCCCTTGAATCATGGCTAGCCCTCCTAGATACCTAAATCTAGGCCCTGCAAAGCATGGGCATTTAAAGAAAATATGATTTGGGGTATCAATCTCCCCCAGAGGGCAGAGGTCGCACAGCCACTGATCTCGTGGAATACCCTTATAGCGGCCTGTCAAAACTGCTGAGGGGAAGACATTTGCCCTCATTCGCCAGTGCTCTATAATGATTCAAAGCTCCCAGGGACATCGCTACCATGGAGAAAGGGGACACAGTTGACCATATGACTCAGACTCTAGGGCGTTGCTCTGAAAACCTTGAGCAATGCAAGGTATTTTTGCAGAGTGGGAGGGAGCAGGGCCAATGCTCTGTCCCAAACTATTTGATTTTTTTTAGCAGTGCTCTTACTGCTTGCAAAACACCCCACCAATAAGGAAGTTTTCAGAGTGGGAAGGGTTGGAGGGATTGCTTCCACTCATTGGGAGCCAGGGTGGCACAACAACCTTTGTTGGGGGAGACCAAGGCTGGCTGGGAGCCTTGGGGGGGCTGCAGCTTAGTGAGACCCACCCCATTGCTCTTGGGAAGGACCATAATTGGGATATGAGCCCAGGCCTGCCACTAGCCCTGAAATGACAAATCATGGTGAAAGCTATTTCTGTCAGAAACAAGGAGCGGACTTTCATTTATGTGACATGGAAACTTACCAGTTTTTCTGCTGTTTTTACCATTTGTCATTATTTTTAATGAGTTGAACAGAGTTACTATGGGACCAAACCCAAGCCCTGTGTTTGCATTCCTGGGGATGTGGAGGCACAAGAATTCTGGGAAAGTCCTCCAAAGTGTTGTAAAGGTCCCCAAAAGAGATGAAAAATGCCAGGAAGTGACAAAATTGATGGGGAAATGACAAAAAATCACAGGCGTTAATATCGACAATGGTGTAATTCTGGAATCACCGGAGATTGACAAAGTACTGACAAACACTCACAAGTGCTCTCAAAAGATCAATATTTCCCTGGGGAATGGGGACACTAGATCTTGTCTCAATCCTACCTGCCACAGTCTTTTATTGCCACTGACTGCTCCCCATGTCTATCCTGCTTTCAGTGGATATAGAATGATCTGTTTCCCTTACCCCCGTGTGTCAGCCCAGAAGACCACCTCCATGAATCTGGAAGGAGCTGAGCAGGCCACAAGGACAGAAAATGGCTTTAATTCCCTAGCAAGAAAACCCTATTATCAACTCGTACTAAGTGTCCCTAGCCAGCAGACATTTATTCCTAGTGAAACTGGAAGGCAGCTGATGTTATATCATTTAGTAACACTAACCAGTGAATCTGAGCATTAAGCCAATTATACCCCACAATTCATTGCAGAGCAGGGAATCACTTTGGCTCTAGCAATGGGCCAGCAACTGAAAGGATCAGTGGGGAATTATTATTGATTGGCGGCCGAGGGATCAAGAAGTCAGCCCTGCCAGCAGCTTTCACAATCCAGTCAATAGCCCTGAAATGCCTTGACCCTTTCTCTATGCTCAGCACAATCCCTGCTGAGACACTGCTGATTTCCGAGGTACAGGCATCTGTCCAGGCTGCAGAGAGAGCTCACTCCGTTCTGCAGAAAACAGAAATGAGCCCATCCCTCTGCAGTGAGAGAAGGAGAAGGATCTGAGAATGGGGGAAGAAGGTGAGAAATACAGGTGAAATAAACAGTGGATTTCTTATTCATAATATTATTTGTGTTTTCAGATATCCCTCCAAATACATGACTAATATTCACAACCAAAATGGATATTCACAAAGGATGCAATCCTCCAACTCTCACAAACTGCACCTACGCAAGGTGCAATGAAAGGCCACAGGCACTCAGGCATGCATGGACCATGCTGGCACAGGAAGCCATGTGGGGCAACGGTGCACCCCATCCAATGCGACCCCCTGAGCCCACATACAACACATCCTGGGGGATGAAGAAGAGCCGTGCCTGCTTCATCCCCCAGGCTGCAGGATGTGTGGGCTCAGGGATTCGCATTGGACGGGGTCTGCTGTTGCCCTGCACTGCTAACTGCAGGCGTAGGGTGCATGCACATCTGAGCATCTGCCACTCAGATCTGCAATGCACCTGCACTCATAGTTGCACTCATAGGATTGCACTCATAGTTGTTTATTCAGATAATCCAGTTTGGCTACTTCATTTAGTTTGATATTTGGGTTATTCCAGGTTGGTTATTTCAGTCATTGCTGTATTTCTCATTCTTCTTGTCAACTAGTGCTCAGGCACATTATCTATCTGTCTGTCTGTCTAGATTTCTAACCCACCTGCCCTTCCCCAAAGACTAAGGGTGGGTAACATAACAACATAATATATTAAGACTACTTTCAGACATGCCCCCCCCATGCATATTCTGGCTGTGGGGGGTAATGTGCAGCCAGAATATTCACTGGGATCAGCTGGTCTGAACCCCGTCCCCCCGCGACTTTGCCGGCAGAGACACGTTGGAATTAGAGCAGGAATTCGAACTCTGCATCCCTATGCGTCTCTGTTGACAAATGCAGTGGGGGCTTTCAGACCAGCTGATCACCACGCATATCCTTGCTATGCATTGCCCCCCGCAGCCAGAATATGCCTTGGGGGGGGGGCATGTCTGAAAGTGGCTTAAGTTGTTATCCACCCTTAGTCTTTGGGGAACGGCAGGTGGGTTAGAAATATATATATTTCTAACCCATAAATAAACCCCATAAAAATATAAGCTGTATAAAAATATAAAGTTCACATTAAAATAACCCCAAACCATGTCACTGGCTGCCAAATAAATATGTTCTTACGTTGCCTTCAGAAAATGACCAGGCTTTGGCAAATTTCCAGGTGAAAAGGTCCAGAGTAGGGCTGAAACAAGATTTTGCCAAAATGGGAAATAGCATCGATATCCAGGTTCCTGATAATGTCTCAGTTTAATCAAGAATCTCTCAGTACTTGATAATGTCTCAACCAATATTTCATTTCACAATTTACTGATTTTATGCTTACCAGGATCCCATTTAATACTGTGCCATCCATTTCAAATCCCGAGGGGATATAACCGATGAAATTCCAATGCAATACCACATTTCTTGAACTTCATTTTTCCTTATACTTCCTTGTCACTTATTTATTGGTATGGAGGTTCTTTTACTAATCTGCAATCCAGTTGCAGATTGATCAAAGCAACAGAACAACATAAAATAACAATTCTTATTAAAGACAGTGGAGTGCAGGTCTTCACATAGCGATTAGCTCAGAAATTTGGAAACAACAAACCCTGAAATAAAATAGGACCCTCAGAAATGCAGTAGGTGGTAAATGAATGGTATGGGGTATGGGGTAAGCAGTAAGTGGAAGTCGGTAAATTGGGATGGTATTTTGCAGTATTGAGAGAATCAAGAAATCACATTTGTATTGGGAATAGGGGTGTGCAATTTGTTTTTGTTATTAGGATAACAAAAAGGAACAAAATTGTTTTCTTTTTCATTATTGTAATAATGAAAATGAAGAATAAAAAAAAATGTTTTTTGAAATAATGGGAAAAAATGGAAAACGTATTTACAGCTATAATATTTTTGTTTCTTATTCAATTATAATTCCCTTTGGGAGATTTTATCCCCAAAGCAGGGTACTATGTGTACCAAATGTAGAAAAGATTGGATAAAGGAAACCAATTTTATAAGCATTTGAATGTTGTGATTTTAAGAAAAGCTGCATACACATTCCTGGCTACAACCATTGATTTTCATGAATCCTGGGATGATTATGGCTCTCCCCAAGATTACCAATCATGCCAAATTTAAGAAAGATTGGATAGAGGGTTCTGAAGTTATTATCCATTAACTTGAAAATTCATTTCTGGCTGTAACATTTTTATATTCCATCCTGTTTATAAGACATTTGACTTAATGAAACCCATACTTTCATGTCATCTCTGCCAAACTACAGGACAATTTGATAAAGGGACCCAATTTTATAAGCAATTGAAGTTGTCCCCTTGGAGATCATTATTCAGATAAATAGCAGCACATGCAGTGTCAGTCAGAGGCAGGTACCTGGCATGACAGGGGGAGGGAGACTGTAGGACTGACGATGGGGAGTAATCCAACAAACGGACAGACACATTCACTGGCCAATTACTGCATGCTTCCAGCTTTACAGGACCAATCAGTGGTGGTTTCAATGCGGGCATAGGGGTCAGCCCTGAGGAGGGCATAGAAGGGACACAACTGGGACTTTGGGGGATAGCATCCCAGTAATCAGGAGACATGGTGTGTCTTTAGAAATAACAAATATCGAGTGTCAAAACCCCTAAGCATGTGTTTGGCCATTGTGTGTAAACACCATAACAATCTCAACACCAATTTGGCCACCCATTGAACACGTGATGTGAACATCATGGTATCACAAGGACAATTTGTGTGTTCCAGCTGAACATGTGGCCAAAGTTGTGTCCAATGATATCACTTGGTGTGTTAGCAGGTACAACATGGGGAATGAGGTGGTTGCGCTTATGTTGGCGGTGAGCAAAATACCAGTTTGTCCCAAGATAAGCTGTGTGTCTAAACAGCGCCACATGGTGAACACAGGGCCGAACTGGTGTTCATATTAAGGTCAGAATTCACATTCAGACACCCGTTGATGTTATGTCTAAAGACACCCATGGGCCCTTTTCACACAGACACTCTAACACTGATAAAATGGGTGTTACATTTTATTATACACATTACAGGACACCCATAGATTACACCTGCAGCCCTGCAACATGTATAATAAAATGTAACACCCATTTTATCAGTATTAGTATGTCTGTGTGAAGAGGGCCATGGGGTGTCTTTAGACCTAACATCAATGGGTGTCTGAATGTGTGTTTTGACCTTGATATAAACACCAGTTTGGCACTGTGTTCATCATGTGGTGCTGCTTAGACATGCCCCCCATCCTGTGGCAAATCAGTGTTTTCTTTGTCACCTGATCTCAGCATGCAAGCGCTGGCACCTCATTCCCCATGTTGTACCTGCTAACATGCCATGCAGTATCATTAGACATCTGCCACATGTTCAGCCAGAACATGCAAATTGTCCTTGTGATACAATGGTGTTCACATTGAACGCGCAACGGGTGGTCAAATTGGTGCTGGGATTGTTATGGTGCTTACACACAATGGCCAAACACGTGCTTAGGAGTTTTGACACCCGATCTTTGTTATGTCTAAAGACACCCATTGTTTACACATCCAGACTGACCAGTTATCATCACAGTCACACCCTGCAGCACTATGACATAGGACATAAGAGAATCTTTATTGGCACTTTCCTAAACAGAAGCTTCCAACTTCCCAATAACAAGTGTGGGATAGAAGTTGGTGTGGTCACAGCACAGAATGATGATATTTGGGTGTAATTTCTGCTGGCCAACTGGCATGACAAACAAAACTTATACCACAGTGATACATAGAGAATCCCTGGCATAGGCTCATTCTTTGCATATGCTGTGCAGGTATATAAAATTGGTACCCTTTGTCACATCTTTACAATATTTGAAAGATATGATGCTGAAGGTATGAGATACAGCTCTGACAAATTTCATGTACACTGGATGGACAAAAATTATGTTACTCTCAGACATACATGTGTATATTTATTGCTTATACCACCAGGGCCCTTTATTCAATCCTTCTGAAAGTTGTCACAGATAGTAAACCTGGGAAGGGGTATAAACTTGACAAGTTTCATCCACATTAGGTTGGATACAAAGAAGTTACAGTCAGGAATGTATATGCAGATTTTTGCAAAATAACATAATTCAACTGCTTATAAAAGCAAATTCCTTTATCCAATCTTTCTGCCTTCCATTGTATGTACAATCTTTCATAATGCCTTCCATTGTAGGTACAATCTGTCACTTTTTCATCCAAACATAATAAAAAACAAAAATGTTACAGCTGAAAATGTGTTTTCCATTGAAACCAATGGATATCGAAAACAAAAGCAAAAACGAAAATAATATTTCAATATTTACAAAAAAAAGAATGAAATATTTAAATAACAAAAATAAAAAACACAAATGAATAACGACATGGGTTCCTGGTGCACACCTCTAATCAGCAAATGATCAGGAAATCTATCACATTTTCTGATTTGGAGAAATTTCTCACAAGTAATAATTTAGCTACCTGTTTCACAACTAGTCGAGAGCTGAAGAACATCCACCATGTATTCTTCTTTCCATGCCCTTGACATATGGACTTGGTGCAGTGATGGAACTTAAAAGACGGTGAATTTAGTAGGGATGTGAGAACAGGACAGAATTCGGATGTTTGGCCGTTCATCCATTCAGACTAAAAACCTAGTTCGGGCACATGGGTTCGGTCCAGCAGAGGTTGGTGCCACTGGGAGGATTGGGGCACACCAGGAACCCACAGGGGTGCCTGTGGCGGCATGGCAGTCCATCGGAGACTCAGCAGCAGCAGCAGCAGCAGCAGAGACCAGGAAGGCTTGGAGCTTGGTGACTGGCACCCCTAGGGGGCAGGGCATTGCAGGCTGGCATCAGTGGAGTGGTGGCAGAGGCCTGGGAAGGGCTTGGTGGCTGGCACCCCTACTTGGTCAGCCATTGCAGGCTGGTATCAGTTGAGCAGCGTCAGAGGCCTGGCCAGGGCTTGGTGACTGGCAACCCTGCTTGGCCAGTCATTGCAGGCTGGCTGGAATCAGTGCAGCAGCAGCAGAGGCCTGGCCAGGGCTTGCTGTCTGGCACCCCTACTAGGCCAGAAATTGCAGGCTGGCAATGTTGAGTGGCAATGCTGAGTAGCACTGCTGCAGAGGACTAACTCAGATGGAGTGTTTAGGGAGGGATTCAATCAGGGAGCTCCCAACATGGCTACCCATCTATAAGCCACCATGCACTCCCTCTGCCATGGACCATGGGGGAGAGGGAAGCACATTGGGCTGGCCTTTGCAACAGACATGTCCCTGCCCAATGTAAGTCCTGGGGAACCCAAGCTCCCCAGGGCTCCCGGCTAGTTCTTCTGAGGTCATGTCCCCTGCCCACTGAGTGCCAGAAGCAGTAGAAGAGACCTGGCCAGGGCTCTGTGGCTGGCACTCCTACTTTGGCAGGTGTTGCAGGCTGCCAGGAATCAGCAGAGAAGTGGAAGAGGCCCAGCCAGGGCTTGCTGGCCGGCACCCCTACTCAGCCTGGAATTGCAGGCTGGCAATGCTGAGTGGCACTGCTGCAGAACACCCACTCAGATGGAATGTTTGGGGAGGGATTCAATTGGGCGGCTCCCAACATGGTTACCCCATCTACAAGTCACCATACACTCCCTCTGCCATGGACCATGGGGGAGGGGGAAGCACACTGGGCTGGCCTTTGCAACAGATATGTCCCTGCCCAATGTAAGCCTGGGGAACCCAAGCTCCCCAGGGCTCCTGGCTAGTTCTTCTGAGGTCATGTCCCCTGCCCACTGAGTGCCAGGAGCAGTGGAAGAGGCCTTGACAGGGCTCTGTGGCTGGCACCCCTACTTTGCCAGGTGTTGCAAGCTGCCAGGCATTGGCAGAGCAGCGGCAGAGGACCGTCCAGGGCTTGCTGACTGGCACCCCTACTCGGCCAGGCATTGCCAGATGCCAGGCATCTGTAGGGAAGTTTCAGATAATGAAGTGGAATCACAGCCCTCCCTGCCTGTAACGTAAGCCCTAGAACCATGATGGTGGGTCTGGGGCTGGAGTGGCTGGCTGCTTCTTGATTCAGTGGAATGATAGCTCCGTGAGTGGAATGATGGCACCAGAACCCTGGTGGGTCATGGGACTAGAGTGGCAGCTTCTAGATGACATGGATGGACAGCCCCCGGTGACTGTAACGTAGGCCCCAGAACCCTGATGGTGGGTCCTGGGGCTAGAGTGGCTGGCTGCTTCTTGATTGTGGTGGAATGACAGCTCCCTGTGAGTGGAATGATGGCCTCAGAACCCTGACATTGTTCCTGGGACTAGAGTGGCAGCTTCTGGATGATGTGGAATGACAGATCTCCTTGCCTGGAACGTATGCTCCAGAACTCTGATGGGTGGTCCTGGAGCTGGAGTGGCTGGCTATTTCTTGATGCGATGGAATGACGGCTCCCCATGAGTGTAATGATGGCCCCAGAAACCTGATGGTGGGTCCTGGGACAGGAGTGGCAGCTTCTAGATGATGTGGAATGACAGCTCTCCTTGCCTGTAACATAGGCCCCAGAACCCTGATGGTGGGTCCTGGAGCTGGAGTGGCTGGTTGCTTCTTGATGCGGTGGAATGATAGCTCCCAGTGATCGGAATGACGGCCCCAGAAACCTAATGGTGGGTCCTGGGACTGGAGTGGCAGCTTCTAGATGACATGAATGGACATCCCCCCATGCCTGTAACTTAGGTCCCAGAACCCTGATGGTGGGTCCTGAGGATGGAGTGGCACCTTCTTGATGTGGTGAAATGACAGCTCCCCGTGATCAGAATGACTGCTCAAGAACCCTGATGGTGGGTCCTGGGACTAGAGTGACTGTTTCTTGATGCTGTGGAATGATGGCTCCCTGTGATCTGAATGACGGTCCCAGAACCCTTATGGTGGGTCCTGGGGCTGAAGTGGCTGGCTGCTTCTTCATGCAGTGGAATGACAGGTAGCCATGAGCAGAATGATGTTTCCAGAACACTGATGGTGGGTCCTGGGACTCGAGTGGCAGCTTCTAGATGAAGGGGAATGATGGCTCTCCATGAGCAGAATGATGGCCCCAGAACCCTGATGGTTGGTCCTGGGACTAGAGTGGCAGATTCTAGATGAAGGGGAATGATGGCTCTCCATGAGCAGAATGATGGCCCCAGAACCCTGATGGTGGGTCCTGGGACTGGAGTGGCAATTTCTAGATGAAGTGGAATGCCGGCTCCCCCTGAGTGGAAAGACAACCCCAGAACCCTGACGATGGGTCCTGGGACTGATGTGACTGGCACCCCTGCTTGACCAGGCATTGCAGACTGGCTAGCCTCAATGTGGGACACTTGCAGACAATGAAGTGAAACAACATCCCTCCCTGCCTGGAACCATGACCCCAGAACCCTGATGGTGGGTCCTGGGGCTGGATTGGCTGGCACCCCTTCTTGATTGGGTGTTGCAGGCTGGCTGGCATCGGTGGAGCAGCAGCAGAGGCCCGGCCAGGACTTGGTTGTTAGCACCCCTGCTTGGCCTGGCATTACAGGCTAGCTGGCATTGGAGGAACAGTGGCAGAAGCCCGGCCAGGGCTCAGTGTCTGGCACCCCTGCTCGTCCGGGCATTGCATGCTTGCACCCTACTCTCCCAATCTCAACAACCTATTCTGCCAGTTGGTCAAGCCTTGCCTGGTGGTGAATCACGTGGCCATGCAGTAGCAGACATTGGATTGCTGGGGCACAGTACCCATGTCACAGCAGAGGCAGCAGAAGCAGACACTGGGTTGTCAGGGCACAGAACCCGTGGCACAGACAGCAGAGGCAGTATTGGCAGAAGCAGCAGATATTAGATTACCCAGTAGCAGAACCCATGGCACAGACAACAGAGGCGGCATCGGCAGCAGCAGCAGACATTGGATTGCCAGAATTCAGAACCTGTGGCACAGACATCAGAGGCATCATTGGAAGCAGCAGATGACATTGGATTGCTGGGGCACAGAACCAGTGGCACAGACAGCAGGGTCAGCATTAGCAGAAGCAGAAGACATTGAATTGCTGGGGCACAAATCCCATGGCACAGACAGCAGAGGCAGCATTGGGAGCAGTAGCAGACACTGGACTGATGGGACCCAGAACCTGTGGAACAGCAGAGATGGCAGCAGTAGGATTTGCCTGTGTGCAGAACCCATGGAGCCAGGATGGTAGGATTTTCCAGGGAACAGCTCTCCTACAGCAACAGATGGCAGCAGCAGGATTGCGTGGGCACATTTGGATTTACCAGGGCAGAGCACCCATGAACGAGCAGAGAGCAGCATCAGGATTACCAGACCAGTGGTTGTCAAGACAGGCAGACAGTCACCTGGGCATGAGAGGCAAGCAGGCTTGGGCAGGGNGAAAAATGCCAGGAAGTGACAAAATTGATGGGGAAATGACAAAAAATCACAGGCGTTAATATCGACAATGGTGTAATTCTGGAATAACCGGAGATTGACAAAGTACTGACAAACACTCACAAGTGCTCTCAAAAGATCAATATTTCCCTGGGGAATGGGGACACTAGATCTTGTCTCAATCCTACCTGCCACAGTCTTTTATTGCCACTGACTGCTCCCCATGTCTATCCTGCTTTCAGTGGATATAGAATGATCTGTTTCCCTTACCCCCGTGTGTCAGCCCAGAAGACCACCTCCATGAATCTGGAAGGAGCTGAGCAGGCCACAAGGACAGAAAATGGCTTTAATTCCCTAGCAAGAAAACCCTATTATCAACTCGTACTAAGTGTCCCTAGCCAGCAGACATTTATTCCTAGTTAAACTGGAAGGCAGCTGATGTTATATCATTTAGTAACACTAACCAGTGAATCTGAGCATTAAGCCAATTATACCCCACAATTCATTGCAGAGCAGGGAATCACTTTGGCTCTAGCAATGGGCCAGCAACTGAAAGGATCAGTGGGGAATTATTATTGATTGGCGGCCGAGGGATCAAGAAGTCAGCCCTGCCAGCAGCTTTCACAATCCAGTCAATAGCCCTGAAATGCCTTGACCCTTTCTCTATGCTCAGCACAATCCCTGCTGAGACACTGCTGATTTCCGAGGTACAGGCATCTGTCCAGGCTGCAGAGAGAGCTCACTCCGTTCTGCAGAAAACAGAAATGAGCCCATCCCTCTGCAGTGAGAGAAGGAGAAGGATCTGAGAATGGGGGAAGAAGGTGAGAAATACAGGTGAAATAAACAGTGGATTTCTTATTCATAATATTATTTGTGTTTTCAGATATCCCTCCAAATACATGACTAATATTCACAACCAAAATGGATATTCACAAAGGATGCAATCCTCCAACTCTCACAAACTGCACCTACGCAAGGTGCAATGAAAGGCCACAGGCACTCAGGCATGCATGGACCATGCTGGCACAGGAAGCCATGTGGGGCAACGGTGCACCCCATCCAATGCGACCCCCTGAGCCCACATACAACACATCCTGGGGGATGAAGAAGAGCCGTGCCTGCTTCATCCCCCAGGCTGCAGGATGTGTGGGCTCAGGGATTCGCATTGGACGGGGTCTGCTGTTGCCCTGCACTGCTAACTGCAGGCGTAGGGTGCATGCACATCTGAGCATCTGCCACTCAGATCTGCAATGCACCTGCACTCATAGTTGCACTCATAGGATTGCACTCATAGTTGTTTATTCAGATAATCCAGTTTGGCTACTTCATTTAGTTTGATATTTGGGTTATTCCAGGTTGGTTATTTCAGTCATTGCTGTATTTCTCATTCTTCTTGTCAACTAGTGCTCAGGCACATTATCTATCTGTCTGTCTGTCTAGATTTCTAACCCACCTGCCCTTCCCCAAAGACTAAGGGTGGGTAACATAACAACATAATATATTAAGACTACTTTCAGACATGCCCCCCCCATGCATATTCTGGCTGTGGGGGGTAATGTGCAGCCAGAATATTCACTGGGATCAGCTGGTCTGAACCCCGTCCCCCCGCGACTTTGCCGGCAGAGACACGTTGGAATTAGAGCAGGAATTCGAACTCTGCATCCCTATGCGTCTCTGTTGACAAATCCATGCAGTGGGGGCTTTCAGACCAGCTGATCACCACGCATATCCTTGCTATGCATTGCCCCCCGCAGCCAGAATATGCCTTGGGGGGGGGGCATGTCTGAAAGTGGCTTAAGTTGTTATCCACCCTTAGTCTTTGGGGAACGGCAGGTGGGTTAGAAATATATATATTTCTAACCCATAAATAAACCCCATAAAAATATAAGCTGTATAAAAATATAAAGTTCACATTAAAATAACCCCAAACCATGTCACTGGCTGCCAAATAAATATGTTCTTACGTTGCCTTCAGAAAATGACCAGGCTTTGGCAAATTTCCAGGTGAAAAGGTCCAGAGTAGGGCTGAAACAAGATTTTGCCAAAATGGGAAATAGCATCGATATCCAGGTTCCTGATAATGTCTCAGTTTAATCAAGAATCTCTCAGTACTTGATAATGTCTCAACCAATATTTCATTTCACAATTTACTGATTTTATGCTTACCAGGATCCCATTTAATACTGTGCCATCCATTTCAAATCCCGAGGGGATATAACCGATGAAATTCCAATGCAATACCACATTTCTTGAACTTCATTTTTCCTTATACTTCCTTGTCACTTATTTATTGGTATGGAGGTTCTTTTACTAATCTGCAATCCAGTTGCAGATTGATCAAAGCAACAGAACAACATAAAATAACAATTCTTATTAAAGACAGTGGAGTGAAGGTCTTCACATAGCGATTAGCTCAGAAATTTGGAAACAACAAACCCTGAAATAAAATAGGACCCTCAGAAATGCAGTAGGTGGTAAATGAATGGTATGGGGTATGGGGTAAGCAGTAAGTGGAAGTCGGTAAATTGGGATGGTATTTTGCAGTATTGAGAGAATCAAGAAATCACATTTGTATTGGGAATAGGGGTGTGCAATTTGTTTTTGTTATTAGGATAACAAAAAGGAACAAAATTGTTTTCTTTTTCATTATTGTAATAATGAAAATGAAGAATAAAAAAAAATGTTTTTTGAAATAATGGGAAAAAATGGAAAACGTATTTACAGCTATAATATTTTTGTTTCTTATTCAATTATAATTCCCTTTGGGAGATTTTATCCCCAAAGCAGGGTACTATGTGTACCAAATGTAGAAAAGATTGGATAAAGGAAACCAATTTTATAAGCATTTGAATGTTGTGATTTTAAGAAAAGCTGCATACACATTCCTGGCTACAACCATTGATTTTCATGAATCCTGGGATGATTATGGCTCTCCCCAAGATTACCAATCATGCCAAATTTAAGAAAGATTGGATAGAGGGTTCTGAAGTTATTATCCATTAACTTGAAAATTCATTTCTGGCTGTAACATTTTTATATTCCATCCTGTTTATAAGACATTTGACTTAATGAAACCCATACTTTCATGTCATCTCTGCCAAACTACAGGACAATTTGATAAAGGGACCCAATTTTATAAGCAATTGAAGTTGTCCCCTTGGAGATCATTATTCAGATAAATAGCAGCACATGCAGTGTCAGTCAGAGGCAGGTACCTGGCATGACAGGGGGAGGGAGACTGTAGGACTGACGATGGGGAGTAATCCAACAAACGGACAGACACATTCACTGGCCAATTACTGCATGCTTCCAGCTTTACAGGACCAATCAGTGGTGGTTTCAATGCGGGCATAGGGGTCAGCCCTGAGGAGGGCATAGAAGGGACACAACTGGGACTTTGGGGGATAGCATCCCAGTAATCAGGAGACATGGTGTGTCTTTAGAAATAACAAATATCGAGTGTCAAAACCCCTAAGCATGTGTTTGGCCATTGTGTGTAAACACCATAACAATCTCAACACCAATTTGGCCACCCATTGAACACGTGATGTGAACATCATGGTATCACAAGGACAATTTGTGTGTTCCAGCTGAACATGTGGCCAAAGTTGTGTCCAATGATATCACTTGGTGTGTTAGCAGGTACAACATGGGGAATGAGGTGGTTGCGCTTATGTTGGCGGTGAGCAAAATACCAGTTTGTCCCAAGATAAGCTGTGTGTCTAAACAGCGCCACATGGTGAACACAGGGCCGAACTGGTGTTCATATTAAGGTCAGAATTCACATTCAGACACCCGTTGATGTTATGTCTAAAGACACCCATGGGCCCTTTTCACACAGACACTCTAACACTGATAAAATGGGTGTTACATTTTATTATACACATTACAGGACACCCATAGATTACACCTGCAGCCCTGCAACATGTATAATAAAATGTAACACCCATTTTATCAGTATTAGTATGTCTGTGTGAAGAGGGCCATGGGGTGTCTTTAGACCTAACATCAATGGGTGTCTGAATGTGTGTTTTGACCTTGATATAAACACCAGTTTGGCACTGTGTTCATCATGTGGTGCTGCTTAGACATGCCCCCCATCCTGTGGCAAATCAGTGTTTTCTTTGTCACCTGATCTCAGCATGCAAGCGCTGGCACCTCATTCCCCATGTTGTACCTGCTAACATGCCATGCAGTATCATTAGACATCTGCCACATGTTCAGCCAGAACATGCAAATTGTCCTTGTGATACAATGGTGTTCACATTGAACGCGCAACGGGTGGTCAAATTGGTGCTGGGATTGTTATGGTGCTTACACACAATGGCCAAACACGTGCTTAGGAGTTTTGACACCCGATCTTTGTTATGTCTAAAGACACCCATTGTTTACACATCCAGACTGACCAGTTATCATCACAGTCACACCCTGCAGCACTATGACATAGGACATAAGAGAATCTTTATTGGCACTTTCCTAAACAGAAGCTTCCAACTTCCCAATAACAAGTGTGGGATAGAAGTTGGTGTGGTCACAGCACAGAATGATGATATTTGGGTGTAATTTCTGCTGGCCAACTGGCATGACAAACAAAACTTATACCACAGTGATACATAGAGAATCCCTGGCATAGGCTCATTCTTTGCATATGCTGTGCAGGTATATAAAATTGGTACCCTTTGTCACATCTTTACAATATTTGAAAGATATGATGCTGAAGGTATGAGATACAGCTCTGACAAATTTCATGTACACTGGATGGACAAAAATTATGTTACTCTCAGACATACATGTGTATATTTATTGCTTATACCACCAGGGCCCTTTATTCAATCCTTCTGAAAGTTGTCACAGATAGTAAACCTGGGAAGGGGTATAAACTTGACAAGTTTCATCCACATTAGGTTGGATACAAAGAAGTTACAGTCAGGAATGTATATGCAGATTTTTGCAAAATAACATAATTCAACTGCTTATAAAAGCAAATTCCTTTATCCAATCTTTCTGCCTTCCATTGTATGTACAATCTTTCATAATGCCTTCCATTGTAGGTACAATCTGTCACTTTTTCATCCAAACATAATAAAAAACAAAAATGTTACAGCTGAAAATGTGTTTTCCATTGAAACCAATGGATATCGAAAACAAAAGCAAAAACGAAAATAATATTTCAATATTTACAAAAAAAAGAATGAAATATTTAAATAACAAAAATAAAAAACACAAATGAATAACGACATGGGTTCCTGGTGCACACCTCTAATCAGCAAATGATCAGGAAATCTATCACATTTTCTGATTTGGAGAAATTTCTCACAAGTAATAATTTAGCTACCTGTTTCACAACTAGTCGAGAGCTGAAGAACATCCACCATGTATTCTTCTTTCCATGCCCTTGACATATGGACTTGGTGCAGTGATGGAACTTAAAAGACGGTGAATTTAGTAGGGATGTGAGAACAGGACAGAATTCGGATGTTTGGCCGTTCATCCATTCAGACTAAAAACCTAGTTCGGGCACATGGGTTCGGTCCAGCAGAGGTTGGTGCCACTGGGAGGATTGGGGCACACCAGGAACCCACAGGGGTGCCTGTGGCGGCATGGCAGTCCATCGGAGACTCAGCAGCAGCAGCAGCAGCAGCAGAGACCAGGAAGGCTTGGAGCTTGGTGACTGGCACCCCTAGGGGGCAGGGCATTGCAGGCTGGCATCAGTGGAGTGGTGGCAGAGGCCTGGGAAGGGCTTGGTGGCTGGCACCCCTACTTGGTCAGCCATTGCAGGCTGGTATCAGTTGAGCAGCGTCAGAGGCCTGGCCAGGGCTTGGTGACTGGCAACCCTGCTTGGCCAGTCATTGCAGGCTGGCTGGAATCAGTGCAGCAGCAGCAGAGGCCTGGCCAGGGCTTGCTGTCTGGCACCCCTACTAGGCCAGAAATTGCAGGCTGGCAATGTTGAGTGGCAATGCTGAGTAGCACTGCTGCAGAGGACTAACTCAGATGGAGTGTTTAGGGAGGGATTCAATCAGGGAGCTCCCAACATGGCTACCCATCTATAAGCCACCATGCACTCCCTCTGCCATGGACCATGGGGGAGAGGGAAGCACATTGGGCTGGCCTTTGCAACAGACATGTCCCTGCCCAATGTAAGTCCTGGGGAACCCAAGCTCCCCAGGGCTCCCGGCTAGTTCTTCTGAGGTCATGTCCCCTGCCCACTGAGTGCCAGAAGCAGTAGAAGAGACCTGGCCAGGGCTCTGTGGCTGGCACTCCTACTTTGGCAGGTGTTGCAGGCTGCCAGGAATCAGCAGAGAAGTGGAAGAGGCCCAGCCAGGGCTTGCTGGCCGGCACCCCTACTCAGCCTGGAATTGCAGGCTGGCAATGCTGAGTGGCACTGCTGCAGAACACCCACTCAGATGGAATGTTTGGGGAGGGATTCAATTGGGCGGCTCCCAACATGGTTACCCCATCTACAAGTCACCATACACTCCCTCTGCCATGGACCATGGGGGAGGGGGAAGCACACTGGGCTGGCCTTTGCAACAGATATGTCCCTGCCCAATGTAAGCCTGGGGAACCCAAGCTCCCCAGGGCTCCTGGCTAGTTCTTCTGAGGTCATGTCCCCTGCCCACTGAGTGCCAGGAGCAGTGGAAGAGGCCTTGACAGGGCTCTGTGGCTGGCACCCCTACTTTGCCAGGTGTTGCAAGCTGCCAGGCATTGGCAGAGCAGCGGCAGAGGACCGTCCAGGGCTTGCTGACTGGCACCCCTACTCGGCCAGGCATTGCCAGATGCCAGGCATCTGTAGGGAAGTTTCAGATAATGAAGTGGAATCACAGCCCTCCCTGCCTGTAACGTAAGCCCTAGAACCATGATGGTGGGTCTGGGGCTGGAGTGGCTGGCTGCTTCTTGATTCAGTGGAATGATAGCTCCGTGAGTGGAATGATGGCACCAGAACCCTGGTGGGTCATGGGACTAGAGTGGCAGCTTCTAGATGACATGGATGGACAGCCCCCGGTGACTGTAACGTAGGCCCCAGAACCCTGATGGTGGGTCCTGGGGCTAGAGTGGCTGGCTGCTTCTTGATTGTGGTGGAATGACAGCTCCCTGTGAGTGGAATGATGGCCTCAGAACCCTGACATTGTTCCTGGGACTAGAGTGGCAGCTTCTGGATGATGTGGAATGACAGATCTCCTTGCCTGGAACGTATGCTCCAGAACTCTGATGGGTGGTCCTGGAGCTGGAGTGGCTGGCTATTTCTTGATGCGATGGAATGACGGCTCCCCATGAGTGTAATGATGGCCCCAGAAACCTGATGGTGGGTCCTGGGACAGGAGTGGCAGCTTCTAGATGATGTGGAATGACAGCTCTCCTTGCCTGTAACATAGGCCCCAGAACCCTGATGGTGGGTCCTGGAGCTGGAGTGGCTGGTTGCTTCTTGATGCGGTGGAATGATAGCTCCCAGTGATCGGAATGACGGCCCCAGAAACCTAATGGTGGGTCCTGGGACTGGAGTGGCAGCTTCTAGATGACATGAATGGACATCCCCCCATGCCTGTAACTTAGGTCCCAGAACCCTGATGGTGGGTCCTGAGGATGGAGTGGCACCTTCTTGATGTGGTGAAATGACAGCTCCCCGTGATCAGAATGACTGCTCAAGAACCCTGATGGTGGGTCCTGGGACTAGAGTGACTGTTTTTTGATGCTGTGGAATGATGGCTCCCTGTGATCTGAATGACGGTCCCAGAACCCTTATGGTGGGTCCTGGGGCTGAAGTGGCTGGCTGCTTCTTCATGCAGTGGAATGACAGGTAGCCATGAGCAGAATGATGTTTCCAGAACACTGATGGTGGGTCAGTGACAGGGAACTCAAATAGGCTGGCGAAGACCATGGACAGAGAGAAAGAGACAAAGATGGCTGCAGCCCTGCCCAGTAATCCCTATAAATAGCTTTAAACTTTCCCCTTGCCACCCGGCACTCTGTATCAAACCAAGGCTGTGCGGGGTCTTGGAGAGTTCTATGGCCGGACCTATGCTGAACTGCCACAGCCACGTGGAGCTTAAAAAACCAGCAGCAGACAGAAGCAGCGGGATTACGAGGCAAGTGGGGCACATCACCCAGGGTTGACTGGGCAGGCAGACAGGCACCTTGGCATGAGAGGCAGGCAGGTGGGCTGAGGCAGGCTTTGAGCTTGGCAGCAACTTGTGCAGGCAGACAGGTAGCATGGCAGGAGAGGCGGGCAAGCAGGCTGGGGCAGTCTTTGAGTTTGGCGGCAACCTGGGTGGGCAGACAGGCAGCATGGCATGAGAGGTGGGATGGAGGGATGGGGCAGTCTTTGAGCTTGGTGGCAACCTGAGTGGGCAGACAGGCACCTTGGCATGAGAGGCAGGCAGGTGGACTGAGGCAGACTATGATCTTGGCAGCAACCTGGGCGGGTAGACAGACAGCATGGCATAAGAGACAGGCTGGAGGGCTGGGGCAGGCTTAGAGCTTGGGGGCAACCTGGGCAGCAGACAGGCAGCGTGGCATGAGAGGCAGTAAGGGAAGGTATGCTGGGACCTTGGCAGGGCCCTCAGATAGGCTGGCGAAGACTGTGCAGCATGTGCACAAGAGAGCCAGCCAGATAGGTGGCCTGAAATTGTCTAGTCAGAGGCTGGCTAGCAGGCTTACAGTTTGTTTCCCAAAATGCTGTCACCCTGCATCATGTGGTCAGTCAGATAAGCCGGCCGAGGCCATCTAGTATGAGGGGGGGGCAGGGTGTGTGCCGGACATTGGGAGGGAGGGACAGCAGCTCAGCAGCACAGCAGCAGCAGCAGTCCTAGCCTAGATTGAGGAGCAGGAGCCCCATCCCAAGACTTCCCCTGGCATGGGATGGCGTATGTCACTGCACTATCAATACTTGTCCAGGGGCAGCTTGGGGAATCCCAGCAGCGGAAGGTTCACCTTGGTGAACAACAACTGGTCCACCAACTTGGCCCCCTGTCTCAGGCGGTGCGGGGAGCAAATGTCCCCTGCCATGGAGAACACCCGCTCACTTGGGACACTGGGTGGTGGGCAGGACAGGATACCCTTGGTCACTTTTGACAGGGCTGGCCACATGTTGGCCTTGCTGCCCCAGTAGGCCAAGGGATCGCTGCTGGGATCGATGCATGGCTCCTCCTCCAGGTATGTCTCCACGGCTGCTGAGGCATCATCGTACTGCCTCTGGTAGCTTTTCTGGGGCACCATCTCCACCACCACCCTCAGCCTCACTGCTTGCCCTATTGTGGAGGGTGCCATGCTCCCAAGAGTGGCCTGCACATAGGCTGAGATGCTTCTACTGCTGCTGGCAATAGGGGTGCTGCTGGTGGTGCTGTTCCTCTAAGGCTGGGGGCAGGGATAGACTCAGCTGGCTGAAAGGGGTGGCTGCTCCCATTCCCACCATCCCCAGAGGGTTCCTACTGCATAGCCCGCTCTGCCTTCTGGACACTCTCCACCAGCACACCCTTCAAGTGGCCATAGAGCAGCTTCTGCGGTTGGCTGGGGGCGCCCTCATTGAGGTCCCTCGGGTGTCAACCACGAGGAGGGTGTTCTTGGTGGCTGCACCTCTGCTGTGGAACTCCCTCCTGTTGGACGACCACCTGGCCATTGACCTCCCCTCTTTCCATAGACAACATAAGACCTGGCTGTTCCGCTGGGCCTTTGCCAAGGGAAATGGGATGGGTAGGGTTGGGTTTTATTGTTTTAGTGTTGCGTTATTTTAATGTGGGGTTAAAAATGTTGATTTTAATGGATTTCATTATATGTTTTTAAATGTTGTTAGCCGCCCTGAGATGCTTGTAAGCAGAAGGGGGCGGCATACAAATATAATTATAAATAAATAAATAAATCTCCCACACCGAAAGCCTCACAGAACAGCGAAGTCTTACACGGATGACAGGATGGGAGGTCTGGGGCCACCCTTGAGGAGTGGCCACAGAGAACTCCCTCTCCATAGTTGCTCCCGAACTTTGGGGACTTCAAGAAAGCATTCCTGGCAGACTGCAGGAGCTGGTCCAGAACACGAGGGGGTAAGGCGGTCTCGCAGATAGGTGTGGCCCAGGCCGTATAGGGCTTTAGAGGTCAACACCTTGAATCGGGCCCAGAACCCATATTCTTTAAGACGAGATCTAGGGACTACATATTTACTAGCATTTCCTGAGAAACTCTGAACTGCATCCTATCTAAGCTATTCTGGGTTCTGCAATTAGCACCCAGACCTATGTTCTCTTCTATAGAATATGTAGCCAACATCTCAGCTCACAATAGGACCCCACATTAATGTATTGTCAAAATTATGTTTTCTGGCCTTTGACAACGGAAATCTGCTGTTCTAACTTGTACTCAAGCTGGGCTAGGCTATTTTAGAACGTGCTATGGAAGCATCCTCCACTAGGATACATTCCTGGAATCCCGAGACAAAGTATTAAAGAGATAGAGACCATTAAGGCTAGTTTCGTCCTTTCAATCTCAGTAACTCCTAATGGGTGTGTGAGCAACTGCAACCAGGCTCAAAGTGCCAGGTTTACATGGTTTCATGCTAATTAAAATACACTGTAAATCCATGTTGTGTAACTATGATGTGCCTGAAACTGTCAAAGGCTATGGCACACGCCCAGTACACCATGCCAATTCCATCTCCTCATTCCCATTCCTGTTAAGAGTGACACAAATCATTAATCCAGTCACTGCCAGCTATTGGACATCCAGGGCTTCTAAGCTTCACTCATGGTCCTTTGCAGTATAATCTGCTTTAGTAGACATGGAAACAGTTACAAAATTTTGCCAAAGAATGATAGATGATAAATATGCTGTTAGCACTGACAGAGACTTGCATCTATTCCTACAGCTAACGCATTTAAACCTAACTGCATGGCCAACACGCACTTGCTTGGGATACGAGCAATTCAGTCCACACGTGGTACTTTGACCTAGGTGAGCTTTCAAATCCACGTGCAACTTCTTTCCAGGCAAAATCCAAGCCTGATAAGGACTGAATTATCCCAAGCTTATTCACCTTACGTTTGACACACAGAAGAGGGCACCCATAAAACAGAAGTGACCACAATCTGCTACACAACTCAGGACTGCAGGCTGTATGGCCTAGATTGTAAATTGGGCCCATATGTTTGGATTTAGGCACCGAGAAACAGTTTCATAACTAAAGTTTAACTTCAAGTACTGGGAACATTCATGAACATCTTAAAATCGGTCAGTGAACAGAGTTTGCAAATATTCCCCTGCCATGTTGGAAACCTAGACATCTGAGTGCTATCCAAACAGATACAACTAATTTCATTTTTGTTGTCCAAGTAAAGAGGAATGCAAGATTGAAAGCATAACTCACCAACAAGGAAGGTGATTTAAGAATGTTTTAATACCTTGGAGGCAAATGTAATAGGAATGGATGTAAGCATTTCAGTCTCTCTAGGAAGAGTGCACAAGACTCCTTATTCCCATGAAAAGAGTTGTACACATCAAGCCCCTACCTGTACAAGACAAGTTGGAGAGATGGCCTCGCACTGCACCAAAGCTGATCCGCGTCAGGGTACTGTCAGACCAGAGTTGGGAAGAGCGAGTTTCTAGACTAAAAGGTCCCTTCATCAAATAAGGGCATTAGCTCGCCCCTGACCCTAAAAGACTTACGTTTGGGACTCTTGCATATATATATATATATATATATATATATACACAAATCATCTTCAGAGAGAATACCTCTTTCTTCTGCCCCTCGCAGACAAACNTGTGTGAAGAGGGCCATGGGGTGTCTTTAGACCTAACATCAATGGGTGTCTGAATGTGTGTTTTGACCTTGATATAAACACCAGTTTGGCACTGTGTTCATCATGTGGTGCTGCTTAGACATGCCCCCCATCCTGTGGCAAATCAGTGTTTTCTTTGTCACCTGATCTCAGCATGCAAGCGCTGGCACCTCATTCCCCATGTTGTACCTGCTAACATGCCATGCAGTATCATTAGACATCTGCCACATGTTCAGCCAGAACATGCAAATTGTCCTTGTGATACAATGGTGTTCACATTGAACGCGCAACGAGTGGTCAAATTGGTGCTGGGATTGTTATGGTGCTTACACACAATGGCCAAACACGTGCTTAGGAGTTTTGACACCCGATCTTTGTTATGTCTAAAGACACCCATTGTTTACACATCCAGACTGACCAGTTATCATCACAGTCACACCCTGCAGCACTATGACATAGGACATAAGAGAATCTTTATTGGCACTTTCCTAAACAGAAGCTTCCAACTTCCCAATAACAAGTGTGGGATAGAAGTTGGTGTGGTCACAGCACAGAATGATGATATTTGGGTGTAATTTCTGCTGGCCAACTGGCATGACAAACAAAACTTATACCACAGTGATACATAGAGAATCCCTGGCATAGGCTCATTCTTTGCATATGCTGTGCAGGTATATAAAATTGGTACCCTTTGTCACATCTTTACAATATTTGAAAGATATGATGCTGAAGGTATGAGATACAGCTCTGACAAATTTCATGTACACTGGATGGACAAAAATTATGTTACTCTCAGACATACATGTGTATATTTATTGCTTATACCACCAGGGCCCTTTATTCAATCCTTCTGAAAGTTGTCACAGATAGTAAACCTGGGAAGGGGTATAAACTTGACAAGTTTCATCCACATTAGGTTGGATACAAAGAAGTTACAGTCAGGAATGTATATGCAGATTTTTGCAAAATAACATAATTCAACTGCTTATAAAAGCAAATTCCTTTATCCAATCTTTCTGCCTTCCATTGTATGTACAATCTTTCATAATGCCTTCCATTGTAGGTACAATCTGTCACTTTTTCATCCAAACATAATAAAAAACAAAAATGTTACAGCTGAAAATGTGTTTTCCATTGAAACCAATGGATATCGAAAACAAAAGCAAAAACGAAAATAATATTTCAATATTTACAAAAAAAA
>QEPC01004501.1:11998-55665 GCA_003113815.1 Sphenodon punctatus
ACAGCCCCAGAACCCTGACAGTGGGTCCTGGAGCTTGAGTGGCAGCTTCTGGATTACGTGGATCCAGGCAGCCCTCCCTGCCTGTAACATAGTCCCCAGAACCCTGATGGTGGGTCCTGGGGCTGGAGTGACTGCTTGTGGATGATGTGGATGGACAGCCCTCCCTGCTTGTAATGTAGGCCCCAGAACCCTGATGGTGGGACCTGGGGCTGGAGTGGCTGTTTCTTGATGCCAGGTATAACACCTAAATCAATCTAATATAAATAAATGAAACTATGGAGGTAAATGTATTTGTTTTATTTTATTTTAAACGTTCCTTAGTTGCCCCATATGTCTATGTAAATGTGTGTAAATGGGTGAAATAGGAGGAGGATGGCAATGGATTGGGAGGAACACAAACTGCTGGGAGAGGGAAAGTTCTGAAAACTCCTGCTGACAGGATCAGTGGCTAGCTCAGAAGGAATTGGAAGGGTGGGAGGGCAATGACTGTTGTTACTTGCAGAGCCCCATTGGTTCTGTGCAGCCTAGCCCGTGGCCAATTGCAGACTGCCAAGCCAGTTGTCTGAGAAAAAGAGGGATGGTGATTGGGCAGGCTGGCTGCTAGTCCAAGCCTCTCCACCTCTCCTCAGCTGATCCCCCCCCCCCGCCCTCCCTGGGCCTGCCAGCCACGTTTTCCCCGCCTGAACTCATCCAAATGCACCCAAACGCGCCCGAATTGTTTTGGGGTTTTGGCGTTCAGTTCAGCCATCCAAACTGGCTGAGTTTGGGCTGTACCCCAAACTTCTGAACCGCATTCTCACATCCCCATTGCACATTCACTCTTATGCTTTGCCTTGTCTCTGTCTTTCACATTCATGCATTGCTTTCTCTCTCTCTCACATGGCAAGCATGGGGTGCAGGGCAGATGGTTGTGGAACCCAAAATATGAGCACCCTTTTCCAAAATGGTGACATTTTGGGAAAGGGCTATGCATGCGTAGAATGGCCCCAGCAGTCATTTTCCATATGTGTAGTGATTATTTTAAAAAACATTTGCAATCAAATGAAAAAAACAAACAACCCCAAAACGGTAGTCACTTATGAAACCCCCTGAAAACAAAGGTGTTTGTAAATGAAAATTAAAACTAAAACGAATAGTGTGCCGTCTCCACACCCCTAGTAGGAATGCTTTGTCCCAGGTTGCGGAGATGCAATTGATTCTGCTGCTGCCAGCTGGTTGAGGGTAGGTGGGTATCTTTTGGGGGGTCAGGTAAAAGGATGCCTGGATGCTGGAGCATCCTCATCAACTTTCAGTTTATTTGTGACTGTCACTCCACTGGTGGCTGTGTACCTAGAAGCTGCTCAAATCTGTTACTTCTCAAAATGGATTTGATACACAGAAATGGAGAGGTGAAACCACTGGGTGCTGGCAAGGAATTTAAGCCCATTCACGTAACAAACAATAAAACCCCATGCCATCAAAACCATTTAGCTTGGGTAATTCAGCTTCTGTACACAAGAAGCAGATATGCTATGGAAAGCTTTAAAAGACACTGTTCCCAGATACCTTCCGTCTTTGAAAGCAGGTATTAATAAAAAATGTAACACATGATAGAACACGCAAGCTTGCAATATAAAGTAACTAGAGCAGTTCTACACAAAAGGAAGAATGACTGAAATGCTTAAAAAATCCTAGTCTTTTATATACTAGGCATTTTGTACTTACTAATTTTAGTGAGGCCAACAAAGGAGCTATTAGTAACTATTACTATGGGTCAGAAACAAACACCTTGTAGTCAAAAAGAAATAACTTTCAGGTTACTAATATAGCTGTGTGCACTATTCCAGGACTAGAGGGATAAAAGTTCATTATGCCCACTCTTAAGAGTGCCGTGTAAGGAGCTGCCATGGGGTAATGGGTGGAGACAAAGGGTAAAAACAAATATGACATTGGCCCACTGTGATCTGAGACTCAGCTGCATATTTGTTCTTCCATGGTCAGATGTTGGCCTGCTTCTGCCCCTGATGTGACTCAGTGCCAACTGTGGGTCAAGGATCTGTGGAGAGACTTCCAGGAGGTCAAGGACAACCACTTCAGGTTGGGGCAAGGGCACAAAACCCTGCCTGCATGGATCTCCTTGAATGCTTGCTCTGCACTGATCACTCCATCGTGGCCCCACAAATCACCAACACCAGGCTTGTCCAGGGCTGCCACTGGATGGGCACCCACTCATTCTGGCCCCCCACCCCTAAGAAGGAGGCTGGCCCATAGAAGATTTAGACCAGCATATCTGCCCATGTCCCCAGCACCCAATCAGCCTCCAACTTGGAAGATTTGGACACCACAACTCTTGGGACCCTTTCCAGCTGTTTGCTTGAACCTGAGAGTCAGTCTTAGGGGTCCAGAAGAACCGGAGGTGGAAGCAAAGGGGGCTTGGAGTCTGAAGGAAGTGGTAAGTGATTGCACAAATGAAGGGCCAGAGGGAGGGGAAGGTGAACCAGCTATAGGACAGAGCAATCAGGTAATACCAGCCACTACCATGGCTCCCATTATTCATGATGTTCACAGGTGTCTGAGAGGCTGAAGGAGAGCAACCCAACAAGGCCCAGGATGCAGAGGAATCCACTGGGGAAGGTAGGTGCAGCAAAACGGTGGGAGGGCACCACAGCAGTCCAGGGGGCGACATGCCAGACAGGCAAGTGTGGTGGATGGGGTACACGGTGGGAGCTGTGGCAACCGAGATGGAGGAAAAACACCAGGCCGGTAAGGCAGAAGTGGGATGGCCCCCAACAATGGCTCTCATTTCTGTTCTGTTGCAGATCTTATAGTGGAAGAGCTGGTTGCACCAGTGAGACCGACAGTGCTGACACCAGGCAACCAGCAGATGTGGGATCGGTGGGCATAAGCATGGTGGCGTATGGAGGATATGGCCCAGAAGCTGCTGGATGAGACCACACGCTATGTGAATGAGATCCAGGACACCATCTGTGGGCTGGTGGAGGAGCACTACGTTCCCTGCATCGGTCTGCCACACAGCACAGTGACATCCCTGTAGAGGGCCACAGGGAACACCAATGAAGAGGCAAGATTGGGACTGCCACATGTGACGGATGAGGGACTTGCAGGAGCTCAGTAACATCTTGGAGTAGTCCTTAGGAATGCAGCATGCCCTACTACACCATTGGCCACTGCAAGTTCCTCTATCACTGCCACAGTGAGGCGGGTTTCTGTTCCTGACATCCCTCTGGAGGCCCTGGCACTGCCCCATAGATCTCGAATGCCTGAGTGGGTCTCGCCAGCATCCAGACCTGTGGACATGTGCCCCAAGGCTCTGATTCCCTGTGCCTGCCCAGGAGCAACTGCAACTGCAGGCCCAACCTACTGCCAGCCACTCGGATACCCCACCACTAACTGCAGTGTCCCCTCCTGATAACATGAGGAGGGAGGAGAGAAGGAGGAGGAGTGTTTTGGCACAGAGACTACACTTGTGGCCTTGGTTGACAACCTCTACTGTGAGTTGGACCAAGGTCGATTGACCCTGTTGATCCTTTTAGATCTCTCAGTTGCATTTGACACTGCTGACCATGAGATGTTGGTGGTCTTCTTGTGGGACTGTGCTGGGGTGGGTGGAACTGTTCTTGAATGGTTCCGCTCTTTCCTGGCTGGGAGAACTCAACTTGTGGTACTGGGTGACTGCTCATTATCTTCCTGAAACCTCATGAGTGGAGTCCTGCAAGGTTCTATTTTCCCCCCTCTTCTGTTCAACATGTACATGCAGTCTTTGGGTGAGGTCATCGGAGTTTGGTGTGTGGTGTCATCAGTATGCTGATGACACCCAGCTTTATCTCTCCTTTTCAGTGGACCCAGGCCTGGCAGTCTCAGTGCTTCCTCAGTGTCTGGTGGCTGTGGGGGACTGGATGAGGGCCTGTCTCTAACCTTCCCTTCTTAGCTGGCAAGGGAGTCAATGTCAAGAGATGGCTTCTTGAGCAGAGGACGTACCATAGCCTCCTTCAATCTCCACAACATTCTGCCATCCCGAAGGGAGGTATTGACCGCTCCCGCCAGCAACGACCTTAGCATCTCCTGGCTGGAATACTCTACTGGAAGATTTTCTACTGGAAGATGGGAATCCTTCCATCATGCTTTAAGTTGGCAGGTAATCAAGCCTTTGCTGTGGAGGGCCCCTCTGTGTGGAGTTCGTTCCCTATGGATGTCCTTCTCAGTTCCTCCCTCCTTACCTTTAAAAAGTAGCTGATGAAGACATACTTGTTCTTCAGGTGTTTTTACGATCCTCTGCTACCTCCTCTTAATCTGTTTTTATTTTATTTATTTATTTATTTAATTCTGTTTTCTGATTTATTAATCTGTTTTCTCCTCCCTCTTTATCCTCCTCTTTTAAATTGCTTTAAAAATGATTTTATATTATTTGTTTTAATTTCAATTTTTATCCTGCCCTTCCCTTAGAGGTGCAGGGAGGCTTACAAAATAAGATATAAACTTAAAACGTAACCTATATAAAACATAAAAACAAGTAAAAAACCTAAGCCCCACTCACCAACAATCTATGTAACCCCTCCACCCCATCTCACACAACTCTATCCCCACCCCTGCTCATACCCCTCCTCTCTCTGGGGAGCCATGGCACCATTCCCCACTCCCAACCTCTCATGCCCATACACCCCCTCTCACTGGGGGACTATGACATAAGTTAACCCATATCCTTCCCCTCAGCAGGCGGCTGGCACAATCACCCCATACCTATCCTCCCCACAGAAAATTCCCACAGCCCTTTAAATATCAGTAAAATGCAAAACCTAAAACACCCTCCACCCTCCTGCCCTTGAATGGCCTACAAACACCTGCTGCCTTTGGAACCAGCCTTCGGCAGCTGCTGCAGGATGTCACATCCAAGGTGCTGCAAGCAACACCCTCCCCAGGTACAGCTCTCCTCCCTGCAGGTTGTCTTGGCTTTTGTAGTCCTGCAGAGGGTGGGGGGGAGGATTCTTATGTTGTGAAGCACGCCAAGTATCATTTGACAAGGGGTGGGCACTATAGAACTAAAAAATATTATTATTATTATTATTATTATTATTATTTATTTTTATTTTATTTATTTTAGGTGCAGATCAATCCTATAACTTGCATTGGGAGCAGGAGCCATCCAGGGCTCACCCCACTTAACAGAAAGCAGGGGCCGGGAGCCGCCCAGGGCTCGCCCCATCCCAGGGCGGGGGCCGGGAGCCGCCCAGGGCTCGCCCCATCCCAGGGCGGGGACCGGGAGCCGCCCAGGGCTCGCCCCATCTCAGGGCGGGGGCCGGGAGCCACCCAGGGCTTGCCCCATCCCAGGGCAGGAGCCGGAAGCTGCCCAGAGCTCGCCCCATCCCAGGGCGGGAGCTGAGAGCCGCCCAGAGCTCACCCCATCCCAGGGCGGGAGCTGAGAGCCGCTCAGGGATCACCCTGCAGCTTGCCAGACCGGGTCTCACCAGAGCCCATGCCCTCTCCTGATCCCAGTGGCAGAGGGAGAGGGGTGGGGGTGGGGCCATGGATACAGACTGGCTTCTGCTAGGATGTTGGCCCTGACAGGGGCTATAAAGCTGCACGCCTGCCAGGGAGAGTCAGCTGCATTGGGACCAGGAGCCATCCAGGGCTCACCCCACCTGACAGAGAGCGGGGGCCAGGAGCCACCCAGGGCTCACCCCATCCCAGAGCAGGGGCTGGGAGCCACCCATGGCTTGCCCTGAAGTTGGCCAGACCGGGTCTCCCTGGAGCCCATGCCCCCCCCTCCCAGTGGCAGAGGGAGAAGGGGTGGGGCTATGGATACAGACCAGCTGCTGGCAGGGTGTCAGCCCTGACAGAGGCTATGAAGCTGTGTCACAGGCGTGGACCTAAGGGCTGTGCCTGAGGGCCCTTGGGCATGGCCCCTCAGCAGGAGCTGGGAGGGCTGGTGCAGGGAACTGAACTGTGTATCGTATCCCCGACTGCCAGAAGATTTTGTGGGAGGATGTGGGTGGATAGGGAGGTGAGGGGTGTGGTTGGGGGAGGGTATGTTATATGTTATCGGGGGGGATAGTGAGATATTTGGGGGAAGAGTTGTTGGGAGGGGAGGGGGATAGTTAGTGGGAGGGCTAGGATGGGCGGGAAGTGTATTGGGGTATATTTGGATATATAGGGCTGTTTGGGATTACTGAAAGGGTTAGGGAGGAGGAGAGGTTGGGGAGTGGTGATCTCCCCTGCCACCAAGGTTGGGGCAGGGGAGCCATGGCTGGGGGGCTCTGCCGGGGGGGAGGGCCACAGCCATTGGGGCCATGACAGGCCGGGGAAGATATGATTGCAGGTGGAGGAGTGTAAGATCATTGAGGCGGGACAGGTGCTTAGTACAGGTCCCACTTACTAGCCCCCAGGCAGTTGGGCAGATGGTTCATGATCAGAGAGCCTCTGTCCCTGCTGCTGCAGGGAGACTGGGGCCTCTGACCCTGTGCTGCTGCTGTTGAATGTGAGGTCGATGGCGAATAAACCAGCAACAACTGTCCAGGAGTTGATCCTGGACTCAGTTGCTGCTTTTGTACGTATCACAGAGACCTGGCTGGACCTCGAGTTTGGGTCTCTTCTGACTGACCTTGTTCCGGCCACATATTCCGTGCAGCATCAGCCACGGTTGGAGGGACGGGGGAGGGGTGGAGGGGTGTGTGAAGCCATGATTTTTAAAGAGGGATGGTCTGTGAGGAGGTATCTGGTGCAAACCATGGTAGGTATGGAGGTCCTTCACCTTGTGTTTGATTTGGCGAGGGACAGTTTAGGGGTGCTGCTTGTACAGGTAGGTGCACGGTATACAACAGCCTCTCTGTATGCTCTGATCAAGGTGGTATCAGGGGTGGTGTTGGGGTCCCCAAAGACATTAGTCTTGGGGGACTTCATCATTCACACTACGCCACCCTTGGGGGCACGGATCATGAGTTCATGGCCACCATTGCAACCATGGGCCTGTCCCAGGTGGTTAGTGGCCCAACACATTGGGGTGGGGGCATACTCTGGATCTCATGTTTTGCACTGGTCTTGAGGCAGGTGTTCTGTTATTGGGGGAGATAGCAGTGCCCTAGTCTTGGACGGACCATTACCTCCTGCAGGCCTCTCTTCTGACACTTCTGCCCCTGGATGGATGCAGGACCAATTTGTATGGTTCGCCCCCAGAGATTGATTGAACCAGAGCAGTTCCGGAGGGCTCTGGGGGAGATACCCTCTGATTTTGACGACTGTCTCACTGATGCCCCCGTGGCTTTCTGGAACACCTTGCTAACTGAGGCCATTGATTGGACAGCTCCTAGATGTCTGCTTCCCAGGTGACTGTACCACAGGCCTCCTTGGTTTTCAGAGGACCTGTGGGTGCTGAAGTGGAATGGGTGGCAGTTGGAGCGATGGTGGCGCCACTCTTGCACTGAAGCCAACAGATTGCAGCATAGAACTAGTTTACGAGCCTATGCTGTGGCTATGAGGACAGCAAAAAAAGAGTTTTTTGCTGCCCTCAAGTCCCGTCCAGTGGAGCTTTTCTGGGTGGTGCGGGGGTTGGTCAGTCTGGCCTCCCTCCACCTAGGAGTCGAATCATCTATGGCTTGCTGTGACATGCTTGTGGATTACTTTATGGATAAAATCGCTCATATTCACCAGGACTTCGATGCTGCAGTTATTACATTAGGAGAGCTGGAGTGTCACAGCCTTGCCTTGAATCCATGGCCTGGGGTCCTGGTTGGGAGGTTCCTTACATCCTGTGTTATTGACAGGTTGTTGCAGGGAACAGCTCTTTCCCCCTTCTGGGCTTTTCCTCCTCTTGCCTACTCTGGTTCTGTTGTACACCTGGGGAAGGGTGTGGCTGCACCTGCCACAGCCTGATTGGCTCCCAGAGGTATTTAGGGCTACTGGGAGCTGTGGCAGGTGCAGAGCTTCAGATCATTCCTTGCTCTTGCTCTGTTTGTGGTTGTCAGTCTTAAGTGTGTTGTGCTCCCTCAGTGTTTCCTTGTGTGCTATACCCTTCCCTTGTCTTGATACCTGTCTTGTTATAGAGTGTGTGTGTGTGTGTGTGTGCTGTGTGTGTCGGCTGTCAGCCTGTTCTCCCTCTTCCCCCCTCCCTTCCTGTTTCCCTTGTGTGGGCATTCCCTTGTGTGCCTCTTGGCTTCGTTTGCCCTCAGGCGGCCATGTCTGTGTCCCGCCCCTGCCCGGTGCCTTCTGGGGGTTTTGACCCCGGCAGGGGTTCGGTTGCATGTCTGTTGTGCTGCCCCGGTCCGCAATGGTTCGGCCTTGTTCCCGGCCGTGGTCCCAGTCCCGGCACGTCTGTTTGGGTCGTTTTTCCACCCCCGCGCGTGGTTGCACTGTTCACTCTCCCTGGGGGTTCACTGTGGTGAACCGCTCGCCCGTAACGTCTGAAATCACCCTGTATTGTCTGTATGTGGCTTAGGCTGGTGGTTCCTATTCACTCATTGCCCTGTTTGTATGTTTAGTTGCCCTTTTAGGTTGTGTAAGTCCTACTGTGTTTGATGGTCTGTGTGGATGTTTCTTACCTCCTTTATGTCCTGCTGTTCTCTCCCCATTGGCCCTGAAGCCCCTCAGGGCTTGTTCCCTGATCCTTCCCCCCTGTTCTATGTTGCTAGTTCCTCAGCCCCTCTGCTGCCCTTTAGATTTGGCCTCCTCTAGCCCCCAGCTCCCTGCTTCTAGACTCTCACTTCTTTACCTTTAGTCACTCGCTCCTCCCCTTACCCCTAGGGTTCCCTCGCTCCTCCCCTTGCCCCTCAGGGGGCCCTTACTCCATTGCTCCCTAGTCCTGGTTTCTCGCTCCCTAGTCTTGGTCCATTGCTCCCTAATCTTGGTTTCTCGCTCCCTAGTCTTGGTTCCTTGCTACATAGTATTGTCCCCTTGCTCCATTGCTCCCTAGTCTTGGTTCCTCATTTCCTAGTCTTGGCCCCTTGCTTCCTTGCCCCTGGTTCCTTGTTCTTTACCCCTGATCCCTTGCTTCCATGCCTCTGGTTCCTTGATCCCTCGCTCCCCTGCCTCTGGTTCCTTGATCCCTGTCTCTGGTTCCTTGATCCCTCGCTTCTGGCTTCCTGTCCCTCAACCTCGATGATGAACAGTAAGCCTTCTTAGACCAGCTTGGCTGGTCCTTATGCTGAGTGCTTAATCTCCTTGGTATTGGAGAGCGGTGGAGAGGTTTCCTCGTTTAATCTGAGGGACATCCCAGATGCCCTACACCCCGTCCTCCCTCCTGCCTAGCTGCTTCCCCTTCCCTTTCCCTGACTCTGCCCCTGGAGTCCTCTGGTTCCCCTTCCCCCTGCCCCTTTTCCCCTTCCCTTTCCCTGGCTCCATCCCTGGAGCCTGACATGGAGGTTATGGAAGCCCCATCTTGTCCAGTTTTGTGGCATCTATTCCAGTCGATGGCAGTTAGGGCCACTTCTTGTGAGTTAGACCTGTGCCCATCCTGGCTAGTGAAATCTTGCAGGGAGACTGGGGCCATTGCTGGTGGGGGTGGTCAGTGCCTCCCTTCAGGAGGGCAGAGTGCTGGGCTGCCTCAAGAAGGCAGTGATGCGGTGTCTGCTCAAGAAACCATCGCTTGACGATGACTCCCTTGCCAGCTATTGGCCTGTCTCTAACCTTCCCTTTTTAGGGAAGGTTATTCAATAACCTTTTTAGGGAAGGTTATTGAATGGGTAGTGGCCCAGCAGCTTCAGGAGCATCTGGATCACATTGGTTTTCTTGATCCCTCACAGTCGAGATTTTTTCCAGGATATGGCACTGGGACTGCACTCGTGGCCTTGGTGGATGACCTGCACCGAGAGTTAGACCGGGGTTGGTCCACCCTGTTGGTGGTGGTAAATCTTTTGACTGTGTTTGATACCGTTGACTATGAGATGTTGGTGACGTGCCTGTGGGACTGTGCAGGAGTGGGCGGGACTGTTCTTGAATGGTTCCATTCATTCCTAGCAGGAAGAACTCAATGAGTGGTACTCGAAGAATGTTTTTCATCGTACCGAGACCTCTCGTGTGGTGTCCCGCAGGGTTCTGTCTTGTCCCCTCTCCTGTTCAATGTGTATATACAGCCACTCGGTGAGGTGATTCAGAGGTTTGATGTGCAGTTTCATCAATATGCGGATGACACCCACCTGTACCTCTCTTTTACAACAGACACAGGCCCTGCAGTCTCAGTGCTTACCCGGTGTCTGACGGCTGTGGGGGACTGGAGGAGGGCCAACTGACTGAGGTTGAATCCTGACAAGATTTAGGTGATGCTGGTGGGTAAGGTGACAGGGGTAACAGCCCCCATTTTGGATGGGGTCTGTTCCACATTGGTTCCCCAGGTGCGGAGTCTGGGGTGTGCCTTGACACGCAGCTCTGCCTGGATGCCCAGGTGGAGGCTGTGGTGAGGAGTGCCTTTCACCAATTACATCTGGTGTGGCGGCTTTGGCTCCATGTTTCAGACTCTGACCTGGCCACCCTCATCCATGCTTTCATCACCTCGAGACTAGACTATGGTAACGCACTCTATGCGGGGCCATCCATGACAATGACTTGGAGGCTGCAGCTAGTGCAGAATGCAGTGGCCCATCTCTTGGTGGGATTGGGCCACCGGGAGTGCATAACACCACTGCTCCGTGTTCTGCGCTGGCTGCCGATAGCTTTCTGGGCCCGCTTCAAGATGTTGGCTTTTACCTATAAAGCCCTAAACAGTTTTGGCCCTGCCTACCTGCAGGACTGCCTCACCCTCAGGGTGCTGGATTGACCTCTGCGGTCATCCAGGGGTGCCCTGCTCGAGGTCCCCCAAGTCTTCCGGTGGGCCATGCAGGAGAGGGCATTCCTGGTGGCTGTGCTGCGGCTGTGGAACTCCCTTCCAGATGGGGGTGCGGCTGGCCTTGAATCTCTTCTCTTTTCAGAAAAGTTGTAAGACCTGGCTATTCTTCCAGGTGTTTGGTGAGGGAGAGGGGTGAAAGGGTGGAGGCGGTGGGGGTGATAAATGTCACCCTCCTTTTGGCAGTTTTAAAAATGTTTTATATTGGATTTTATTTGTGTTTTATATTGTAAGCCACCCGGGCTGCCTAATGGCAGGAGGGGTGGGGTATTAAATTGAAAAATAAATAAAATAAAATAAAGAGGGTTTCTCAGTCTTTTGGAAGTCAAGCCTGCACTGTGGAAGACAAAACTAATAACACCTCCTCAACTTCGACATCTATTTTTCAAAGATTACTTGTCTGTAGATGTGTGAAACACACAGGGTGCAAATTTTATGCCATTAAAGGCAATAGGATTTTTGCCACTGACTTTAACAGCAGAGGTAATACTAAAGCAATCACAGATATATGCATACAACCTTTTTATACCTCTCTACCTTATCCTTTGTGCCAAGGTTCTGGAAACACCTGGCATGATTCAGTTTTCCATATTTGGGGATCATGTTCACTGTGTTTTCTCCACTACCACCAATGAGGAAAACACAGTGAACACAGTTCCCTGTCCATATTCTAACTGTAGGAAGGTCCATGGAGAAGGCTACACTTTCTGCCTCTGGTTTGTATGTCTAGAATTGAACTCCAGGTACCTTGACTTAGAGAGGATCAGCATTCAACCAGCCGCACATGTAGCACGTCTCTGCCAACTCACTTTTCCTGGAACTTGTCTATGCTGCAATATTTTCCCAAAGCACCCCTCTTTACATCAATCATCAGTTAAAACCTATATGAAATAATTTTGTTATTTCAAAGTGAACATTAGAATAGATAAATCCCAAATGCCTGATAATGGACTGTAATACAGCTTTAGAAATAATTATACAACTGTTGAAAATTTGGGCTCCTTTCCCAATGTCTAACCAGTGAAGTAATTGTCATATAAAGGATAATTCTATCAAAATTAACACATTTACAATACACCCAGGTCTCTAAATACTAATTATCTTGAAGCTATAAGTAAATCAATTGCTTCCTTCCTTTGGGCAAATAAAATCCCTAGGGTTCATTGTGTGGGTGTTAACAACTGAGGTGGTAGCCCACACCAGGTGGCCACCTGCCCATTTATTAGGTGTTCACCCCCACCAGACATGTGGCCAACACCACAGGACACACAGTGGGCATTTTTACACACATGTTAAAGTTCCAGATGTTTCAACCTTCTGGGTTTACAAGCCCACAAGTAAGTTCCGGATGCACTTTTCACCCACACACTGCCCTGACAGTTCTGGATGCATTCTTCACACAAACACTGCCCTGAGGCAGCCTAAAGTAGCCACATCTGTCAACATGACAGGCTGCCATGGAAACCAAGTAACCAGAGCTGGCTGGAGCTAAGCCGTTTACCAGGAGAACCTTTTACACACAAAAGTTCTGGGAGAAGTTTCACGCAGAAGTTCAAAGTTCTGGATGTTTAAGATCTGGGTGAGTGATTTAGCCACCCAGAAAGTTCAGGATGTAACAGCAAACATCCAGGCGAAATGTGTATGTAAAAACACCCAATGAGGTCTTGGAGCATGCGGAGTCCACTATGTGAGCAAATGCAGACTAATGTGTGCCCAGGTGTTTGCGTTCAGTCAATTAGGTTGTGTGCAACTTCATACACGTACCGGTCTGCCAGCACCATACAGTCATGGGTGAAGAGGTTAGAGGATTCTGAGGAGTGACCACTTCCTGCCCCTCTCTCTGCTCTCGCTCTCACTGGCATGCATTGTTCCAGTTTGCCTGGTTTGCAGCATGTGCCCAACGTTTTCTCTTTCAAAGATGTTGCCTTACCCAGAGCAACTTCCACAGCCTTTACATCACTGTGGCCATAACTCAGAATGATAGCCAGACAACTACAGGCATTGCTACCTCCATCACCTCCGGTGTTCCATCGCAGGCACTCTTCACCTATTGATCCACCCGCCAAAGGTGTATTCCCTGGAGTAAGGAAAAGACCAAGGCCTTCATCACTCTATGGGGGAAGAGCCATTTGTCAAGACTGGTTTGTCGTCTGGATCATGGGCTACAACATTGTGCACTCACAATGGGGCACCCAGCTGGGGCTGAGTGAATTCACAGAGATCATCTGGAAAGGCAAGAAAGGACATAGGAATAGTCATAGGCAAGAAAGGAATAGTCTCCTACCCATGCCTCACAGGAATCATGCTCAATTTCATCTGGACCTGACAGTGATTCACCTGGTTGAGAACAACTTGTTGCATGCTAAGGAACTGGAAATGATAATGAACATGAAGAGATCTCCAAGAATCAAGAAGCCTCTTTGCCAGAGTATTGTTTGTATGGAGATACATACTGAAGAGGAGGGTTTGGCAGGATGCCACCAATCTGGGTAGAGTTGACAGAACAAGGGCAAAAGTAAACCATGAGGTTGGGAAATGGTTGGAAGCTACTGGGGAAGTCTGCATCATGCATGGGGAGATTTGGAATGAGCACCGTGAACTTTACTTGCCTAACTTTGGCAGAGAAATTTACCTTGGAATTGTTAAGACTAAAATTGTGGAGCTGATCAAGCATTAGCTCTGGAGGAGGAGCAAACCAATCAAACAAGACTCATGGTTCTTGTGGTGGGATCTGGCAGGGTGATAGGGGCTTTAGGTCAGCTCTAAGTGAGGAATTGGGGTCATTTTGTAAAGTGACAGGGACTGGGGAATCATGTGCATACGAGCTTGATGTGGACCTACGTCCCAGGGAGATAGGGGGCCTGAGGTCAGATGTGGTCCCAAGTGGCTGGATGTCCTCTTATCCTTGCTCTGGGGCATTTCAGGGAGTCTCATTGCTGTCTCCCCTACCCAAGGTGTGCGGCTTAGATGAGAAGGGGGAATGGGCTAGCTTGTGGGAATGGGTGGGTGCCTGTGTGTGAAACAGGTTGCCTTCATAGACACGGGAGTGTGTCTTGAATAGACCCAGAAAGATGGGGAAACAGTTCTCTTGGTTACTGTATAAAGTGTTGCCTGCTTAAACCCAAAATTATCTCCCTGTCTTCTCCAGAACATGAAGACAACCCAAAGTTGCCTTATTTTATGCACTTTCGTTCATAAGCGTTCCTCTTGCTTGGAGACTAAACTGGCAGGTATTTGTACCACCTAGTACCAAAGAAAGCAACAAATTCCAGTGATTTGGTACCCAGAAGTAGAGACTATAGTAGTGCTGAAATCTAATCTTGATTTTCTCTTGAGTTGCACCAAGAATTTCAGTTCTCGACTCTTTTTTGCAAGAATCAATAATTGTGAAAAAGATCCCTGGTTCTCAACACTTTCTCAGTTGAGAATTTTCTCAAAATGCTGTTTACTGTTACAGTTTACCATGTACGGTGTTTGCCCCAGGAATGTGCATGCACTAAATGGCTACCCTTTTCCAAAATGGTGGTGTCGCTGCAGTACCCTTCTTATAAGGGTGGTGTGCATGCACAGAATGGCTGCAGTGGCCATTTTTCACATGCATATTTCCGGGAAGAATGTGGAACATGGTAAACAGTAACAGTAAATGGTAATGGAAAATGGTACATTTTATTTATTTTATCTTATTTATTTACATTTTTACCTTGCCCTTCCCTGAATGCTCAGGGTGGCTCATGATAAAGAAAAAATACAATTAAAAGACATTAAAATAGAACTAAAAAAAAACAAACCTTAACCAGTCCAACCCTGACCACTCAACAACCACCTACCTTATCCCTATCCCTGCCGGTCAAATGCTTTACTAAAAAGAAAGGATTTACACAGCCTCCGAAAGATGCTCAGGCTCTGACTTGGATGAACCTCCAGGGGAAGGAAGTTCCACAACACTGGGGCAGTAACTGAGAACACCCCCTCCCTCAGTGTGCCCCTATTGTACAGACAAATGGAACCCACAGGAAGGTGCTCCAAGCTGACCTTGGGGGAACACAACAGGGCATGGAAAGAGAGGCTTAAAAAAAAAAAAAAAAGATATATTGATCCCTGGCCATTTAGAGCTTTAAAGGTCAAAAACAGCACCTTGAATTTTGCCTGGAAAGCTATAGGTCTTGGTGTTTCAGGAGATCATGATGTACCAGACAGAACACTGCTTTATGTCATACGTTCTTATAATACCAGAAATCATATAAAAGCCTGATGGACTTTGAGCCATTGTTCAGTCAGTAGTGTCTCTTGAAGACCCTACTGCTGTTTCACCATTGTTTGCAAAGAACTACTTTCTCCATCTTGCGCTAAGAACTCTTTGTTCTTTTGTACTTAATATTTTGTCTTTTTTGTAACTCTGTCTTTATAGTAATGTACTTTTACATCTTATTAAGTAAAGCTAACTAACTAAGATTTGAGTCTTTTGACTTTATTGCAGTTTGGTAAGGAAATAGTTTCTCTCCCAGTGAAGTAGTCAGGTACAAGAGAACCAAAGTAATAAGATCCTGATATTAGGTCCTAATCTTCCCCAGGACCAAAATTGAGTTTACGGTGGTTGAATTTGCCAAGAAAAAGGGGTATGTATGGTGGGTTTGGGAATGATTTTGTATTTTGTCCCAAGCCCCTCAGTGAGAGAGAGGATACAGGCATGGGTGAAGGGGTGGGTTTTATGCCAGGACTAGTATGTTCATGGGTGGTGAGGCTGTGGCTTTTATTGAGATGGGGAATATGGGTATAGTTAGGATGAGTTTAGGGTTGAGGGAAGGAGTCTGTCCTTGGGGAGGGTTGGTTTGGTTTGAGGGAATGGGTTTTTTCCCCTGCCTGCTTCCTTTGTTCATCCACCTCTGGAGATGCCAGGTTTGGGGAGTAATCTCCAGCCACCCATCCTCCTAGGGCCCTATTGGCTCTCTGTGGGTTATAATTTTGAATATTGGGACTAGTAATCAGAATCCGGAGAAGGGGGTCTGTTTGGAGAGCAGGGGCTGAAGACTGTGGCAGCTACTGAACCAACTATGTTGGGTTTGGAGATGTATGTGGGGGGGGGGGGGAGAACATCGGGGATATTGGGAGAGGAACTTCATGTCTGTTCCTGTGTCCCACTCCTCACCTATCTTGGGATATTTGAGACAGAGTTGAAGCTGGTGGGATCTCTGATCTGATGCTGCTTAGTGCAAGATCAGTGAGAAATAAAACATTGATAATCTTTGATCTTATTCAGGATGAGGTTGCTGACCTCATATGCATTACAGAGACCTGAATGGATGAGGCATCTTGGCCTATATTGTCCCAGATGGTGCCAGCTGGGTACTAACAGTGCTGCACCAGCCTAGGATTGGTGGGTGGGGGGCAGAGTGCATGTGATCTGTAAAGATACTCTGGTCTTTCAAAAGTATCTGGTGCCTAACTCATCCAATATGGAGTGTCCACCTTGTGTTGGAGACTGGGGATAGATTGGGGATCTTCCTGCTGTACTGGCCACCCTGTTGCACAGCAGACTTCCTGATCAAGCTGGCTAAGTTGGTCTCAAAGGTGGTCTTGATGTCACCCAGACTTATAGAGGCTGATATCATGCCTTGCATGTGCAGCCGTGCACGCACATATGTGCACAACCACATGGTTTGCACGGGCACGTTAGGCCCCATGCCAGGGGAGCATGCAGTTTGTGAGTACATCCATTCAGCACTCCATGGGGAATGGGATCAACCCCACTGTCTTGGGTGACTTCAACATATACACAGAGACTAACCTTTTGGACCAGACCAGGACTTCATGGCCTCCATGACAACCATGGATCTAATAATAATATTATTATCTGACCAAATAATATCTGGCCTGACACATGAAGTAGGGCACACACATTTGATGTTTTACACTGGCCTGGAAACAGGGTTTCCAATTATTGTGGGTGTGGTTACAATACCATTGTTGAAGTCAGACCATTATCTTCTGAAGTCCCAGATCCCTGCCCTCTTAAGTCCCTGGCGGGGTGGTGGACCAGTTAGCTTGGTCCGCCACTGGAGACTAATTGATCCAATTGGTTTCCAGAACACTCGGATATTTACTCACTAACCTTCACTGCTACTCTGTTGATGACCTGGTCGCCTTTTGGTATAGCATCTTGATCATGGTCATTGACATGGTTGCACCCAGGTGTCTCCTCCCACCACTGTGACAGCACAGATCTCCTTAGTATATGGTGGACCTGAGACAGTTGAAATGGGAAGGCAGGTGGTTAGAGCTCAGGTGGCATTAGACTTGTACTGAAGCTGACTGACTGTGGCATAGATAATTTTATAAGGACTATGTCATTTCTGTGATGGTGGTGAAGAAAACTTTCTTCTTCGCTAACATAGTGTCTGAAAAGTCTCTTCCTGAAGAGCTGTTCCAGATAGTGAATGGCCTGATTAATCCAGTCTGTCTCTCCTGTGAACTAGTCCTCTATTTCTGGGAATGGGTGTGGAATAGCAAGGCTTGAGAGATTCAGGAGGAGACATGAGTAGGAGGGAACTGACTGAGGTCAGGCCTGAGCAGTGGTGCCATCAGTCATCATAACAGTACTTCAAGTACCCAAGGCCAGGGGTTTGAGACCTGATGCTGTCTGGCCAGCTATTGTCCTGTTTCTAATCTTCCCTTTTAGGGAAGATTATTGAACAGGTGGTTACCCAGAAGCTTAAGTCTCATCTCAATCCTATTGAATTCCTGGAGCCATTCCAGTCAGGTTTTCATCCAGGGTATAGCATGGAGATGGTGCTTGTGGCCTTGGTTAATGATCTACGCCTGGAGATTGACAAAGGGAATTGTACCTTGTTTATTATGTTAGATATTTCAGCAGCCTTTGATACAATTGATCATGAGGTGTTGTTGACATGACTTCAAGATTTGGCAGGGGTGCACAGGACTGCTCTTGAGTGGTTCCATACATTTGTCGGGGAGGTCCCAGAGGGTGGCGATGGGAAATTACTCATTTTCCCCTTTGGACCTCCCCTGTGGCATTCCACAGGATTCCCTCTTGTCTCCCCTCTTGTTCAATGTGTTTCTGATGTCACTGGGTGAGATCATTCAGAGGTTTGGAGCATCAGTTTGCTGATAATACCCAGCTCTACCTTTCTTTTTCAACCAACCCAGGTCCTGCAGTCTTGGTGCTTACTCAGTGTCTGGCTGCTGTTGGAGAGTGGTGAGCTGATGTCTGAATCCAGACAAGACTGAGGTGAAGAGGGTCAGCCAACCCTGTGACTTGGAGGGGATTGGGGTGAAGGTGGGGATTTTTAAAAAGGGGGGTTACCGTATGTACTGTATTTTGTGTTTGTTTATTACTTTAAGTTGCCCTGAGCCTTTGGGGAAGGGCAGGGAATGAATAAATTAAATAAGCCTATCTGGTGTCTGTCAGATGAGAGGCTTGGAAGAATAGTGTTGAACTGCTGTCTGTTCCCAAAATTCCCTCTTCCATTCCTTCCATCCTCTTCCACTCATTATTTCAGAGCATGACTGCTTGTACTTCTCAGTAATCAGGGTAGTACAAGCAGAAACCCTTACATATGAAAACAACAGTCTTTCCACCTGCTAGTGCATATTCTCATAGTAAGGATTTCCTCTGACCCAGGGATTTTCTTTTCCATGTGCATAGTTAAGGTTGTATAGGGCTGAAACAGGTACTTAATTTAGTACCCATAAGCAATACCCATATTTTTGGTCACTGCATTGGGTACCAGACAGGTTACTTGGGTACCCAGATACCACCCCCCCTAAAAAAAAAAATCTGTTTTTTTTTTTTTTTTAAATTGCCCTTATACTAATCTGTAATCAGAAAAATCAGTATTGGTTTGGAAACTCCCAAAATTGGGATAGAAATGACTGGGAGTTGATTTCCTGGGACTGGAAGTTGACTTTCTGGGACCAGAAGTCAATTTTCTGGGACTGATAACTGATAAAATGGGTGTTGGAAGTTAGTAAATCAATAAAAAAGTTGAAAAATCAGTACTGGATATCAACATTCCGGGACTGGAAGTCAACATTTTGGGACATCAAGTATTTGAATCGGGTCACAATTGGGTACAGGTTGTTGGGTCCATTCGGATACTTGAAATTTGACAGGTATACTCATTTTGCAGGTATCTTCTTTCAGCTCTAGTTAATAACTCTACCCTTGTCACAGCAACTGTTGTTTGCTTTGGAATATCTTGACTGGGGAGACCGGAGCAATGCCAACCCTTACATCCTGACGGCCAGAGTGAGCATCGAAGTTCTTGAGTGTTGCTGCTTCTGTGGTGTTAACGGTGAATACCCAAAAGCCAGTCTTGGGATCAGAGGATCCCATTATTATGAACATATGCATGTGCACGTAAAAAATTGATGATAAATAAAATTCAAGAGATGCATTTAACGCAGCATGAACTCTTAAGCAGCATATATGATTAAATATCTCAAATTAGTAGCATCCACATTCACTGAGATTTATTTACTCTTAGTAATCTATGTACACATGACTAATGAAGTTTCTGGTAGGGAATTCTTATATTCTTCCTAAATCTACAATGTTTTCTATTCTGTGGAAGTGTCATTTCTCATTAAAACCCTCATCTTTTATCTTGGGGTATTTTCCTACTATGGATACACATCTCGTGTGGCTCTCCAACTTTGCCCTTTTACGACATTGCCACCTGCACACACAGGTGCATAATATTACCATTAACTGTTTTTTAAATTTACTTTTTATTTTTTTATGAACAAAAAAGCCCTGAGGTAGAGAAATCTACCCCAATGTATTTTACCATGGGGTAGATTACTACCGCAGTCTGGGGTAGAAATCTACCCCATCACATTTTGTTAGTATGCACATTTAAGCAATGTGTCAAAGAATTGGGGTAGAAATCTACCCCAAGACCCACTTAGAGTTGATTTATACATGACAGAAGATGATGGTTGTATATGTGCAGCTGAATATTTTAATAAAATGGTGAAATACAGTCTGGAATATGGAAAAGCCTTACACGGTCTAGGCCCTGCCTATTTGCGAGACCGCCTTACTCCTCAAGTTCTGAACCGGCCCCTTAGGTCATCTGGGGGTGCCCTCTTGGAGGTCCCTCGAGTTTCCCAGGGGGCCATGCAAGACAGGGCATTCTTGGTGGCCACACCGCACCTTTGGAATGCCTTCCCGGTAGGGACCTGTCTGGCCCCTAACCTCCCAAGTTTCCACAGGAATTGTAAGACCTGACTGTTCCGCCAGGCATTTGGTGAGGGAGAAGGGTGAGGGTGGGGGGTTGAATGGGGTTTTCTTTCTCCTCATTTGTATTGTCATTTTTAATATTTAATGTTTATATATTTTATTTTTATCGATGATTTTGTTAGCCGCCCTGGACTGCCAGTGGCAGGAGGGGCGGGGTAAAAATGTTCTAAATAAAAATAAATAAATAAGAGAGCTAAGGAAATATGTGAATTCAGCTCTTGAATATTCTTATAATTTAGTTGTGCTGTGTTGTATTTGCTTTATAGCACTCAAGGTTATAGCTTATCATAATAATGTTTGTGGATTATTTCACAGATAAAATCGCTCATATTCACCATGACTTCACCGTACTTATTACCTTAGGATACCATTACCTGGTCATTTCAGCAGTTTAGAAATCTAAACAGAGGAGGCTGTTGCTAACTAGAGAAGCAGGACAAACCTAAAATTGTCTCTCCTTACATATTAATCAGGCTTTGGAGTCCAGCGGTGCCCTACAGTTCCTGGCGAAGCCTTCTCAGGGCCGTGCAGAGATTTGAGAGTGTGCGGGAGACAGCAGCTGCCGGAGTGCCAGAGATGCTACCCCCAGTGCCCAGAGACATTTTGTTTGTGGTTTATTAACTATTTTATTGGAGGAGTGTCTGGTGGAAGTGTCCGTCTGGTTGGCTTTCAGAACTTTTCCCTCTGAGCGCGGAGGGCCAATAGGAATCTCCTGGGGGTCGCAGTGGTTACTGTACTTGGAGGTGGGCCGAGCAAACTCTGTGTGATTGGCTGCCTACCCCCAAGACCGGCTTAGAACTCCAGCGCTCACCTGCACCACGCCGCAGGTGTGCACGGTCTTAGGCGCCGGCCTGGCCTAGGCCGCCCCCTCTCTTGTTTTTGCTTTTTCCTTTTCTTCCCTTCGGTAGCCCTGTTCCCTATAACATGGACTGAAAGCGGGCCCGCCTATTGCCTTCTCCCTCAGCTGTCGAAGGGTTGCCCTAGAAAAATAGGAAATATGTTCACTTAATTGAGAAGCAAGGGGATGCCCCGGATTTATATAACAGGTTTTCCTCCCTAGATGTAGAAGAAGGAAACATAGGAAACCTAACTGAGAGGGTAGAGGGAAATTCAATACAACACCTCCCCTCACGGGAAGGAAATCAGGACACTGGTCTGGAGGATGAGAGATTTTTTTGATTGGCCAAACAAAACTAATTGCGAGAACTGTTGCTTCATTATTCATCAGTATTTCTAAAATTAGTAACTCACTTATTAAAGCGAGAGAACAATTGGATGAAATTATGAATAAATTAGATACCAAACCAGTGGTTAACAATAAGACTTTTTCTGAAGATAACCCAAGTGCTGAAAACAGTTCTTGCAAAATATATTTCTGTGCCAATACTCCAGTCCATAATATCACAAGGAAGGCTGCAGTTAGGCACGCTAAGCATATCGTACCCAGTGCAGTCCTCTTTAAGGTGAGACCAGACCATACTGGCCGTAACTCCTCCCCCCCCCCCATGGGACAGTATATCAGATGTCTCTGTTAACTTATCCTATCTATTAGGTAAACAAGTTAGTCCCAAGTCCATTGAGAGGGTAGATAGAGTAGTTTCTGCCTCAGTGGTTCCTAACCGCACTATGCGATTGATGAATGCAACTCCCCCACCTAATTCTATTCCTTCAGAGACTCGGAACTCCAGTCTTAGTTGCCCTTATATCGATCCCATTGCGCAAATCTCAAACTTTGGTAAAATAGATAAATTTACCAACTTATTGTCTGCGGGCAAGCTGAATACTTCTCCTGATTTGGGGCAATTAACAGGTACCAGTGCACCTCTCAATAATGGTAAAAGCCAAAATTTAATTAGTAATAAAGAACTTGAGATTGTAGTGCACAAAATAGATACAGATTTAATGGACTTTGTGGAAGGTTTGCTTTCTCCCTGTGTCACTAAGGAGGACTATCCTCCAAGTACGATTGACGAATCAAGTCTAAGAGGAGGGCTCCCGAGTGTTAACTTACAAAGACAGCAACTGGTTAGTGAGATGGGAGCTTTCCTTATGGATGACACAGGGATGATAGATCTAACCTCAGTTCATAATCTGTTTAGACATCTCTCCGTGATTGATCAGGATCTAATTTTGCAAAAGCTTGATCCGTTTAGGACCAATACCCAATTGGAGGTTATAGACTTCAAGGCCCCCGAAATCATGCAAGGTTTGTCTTTGCATATCCCGGAACATAACTTGGAGATTCTTACAGCTGCTCGTTACTTAGATTCTACAGAGGAGGGAAGCTCCCCTGGAAAAGGGAACACAGCTTGTGCTGACCCTCCATCGGCTGTACTCCAAACCCCTAACGCCGAACCCAAAGGATATTGGCTCCAATGTAAGAGATCTAGACACCAGCTTGCAATAACAGACCTGGATCGGATACAAGCTGAGACAGCACAAGGTACTACCTGACTTGACCAGGATAAAGATCCTCCTAGTAAGGGAGTTACTGGGGACCTGCATATAACACCTAACCATAACCAACCAACAGCCGACTTGACCCATAGACCATGTAAGGTGTCACTCGGTATGTATCTTGGAACATAACAGGCATCAGCAGTAAATTAGTTGATAAGGACTGGATAACTTACATATCAAAATTTGATTACGTTTGTCTCCAAGAAACCTGGCTTGGCCCAAAAGTGGACTTATCCTCCAAAATACCCAATTTTAGGACTGAACTTCATGCAGGACAGAAAGTGGAGAAGAAGGGTCGAATATCTGGGGACCTGACAATGCTGATTGCTGACTCATATGCTCCCTTTTTTTCCAACCTCTTCAGTCCGATAGACCAGAATTTCAGATAGGGCTTCTGAATTTTGATAAATATATAGAGTATATTATCTTTAATATATATATGTCACCCTCTTTTCAACCCTACTATACAGAAAATATCTGGTCTGTATTAGGAGCGGAAATTAATTTTCTTAGCGATCAGTTCCCATGAGCTTGCATAATTTTAGCAGGCAACTGGAATACCAGGACCGGAGCAGAAGGTGGGGGGGCCAAATTTAAACCTAAACCCCAGTTTAGATGATAGCTCCAGTGGGCGCTTGTCGATTCCATGCAGGGCATCTAAGGATAAGTGTATTAATAGCACAGGTCGTTCCCTTTTGATCTTCATTCAAAAGCTGGACTTTGTAGCTCTAAATGGCCGGCTATGGGATGACTTGGAAGGCGGATATACCTTTATGGGTCCACAAGGCCAAAGTGTGGTCAATTATATTTTCATCGAACCGCATTTCTGGGATAAGATATACAGCTTTACTTTACATCCCAGACCAGAAAGTAACCATATGGTGCTAAAGATCCAACTTGCAATACCTGTACGCTCTCAAGAAATTCCTTACAAAGTAGCCAGATTCTCAACCCTTAAGAAGGTTAAGAAATGGGATCCCTCTCAATTAGTTGGTAAGATGTATGAAGTATGTAACTCAGTAACCCTACAGACTTTAAAGAATGCTATAACATCTGAGCAACATATAGATGGAATGCTAGACAAATTTGCGGAAATTCTAGAATTCCTGAGCTATGAACTGTTGTTATGTCCTTATACCCCATATGTTGTGAGATTCAACAAATGGTACGACAGTGAGTGAAAGACAGTTAAAACCCAGCTTATAAGGGAAAGAAAAAACTGGGCAGTCAGTCAATCCCAGCCAATTTTGACCCATTATTTGGAATTGAAGAGGAAATATAAAGCTTTGCTTATAGAGAAAAAAGCTATATATTACAATAAGATCTGGGCCACATTGGCAGTAGCCGCTAGGACTGGAAATACTAGCCATTTTTGGAGAATCCTAAATCAAATAATGAATACCAGTAGAAAGACCTGGACTTCCCCCATTGCTATTGCTAGATGGGAAGATTTTTTTGGTACTCTCTACAGAACTAAGGTTCTAGACAATGCAGATCTTGTAGAGAGGCTAGAATCTCGAACTGACTCGTTAGTGCCAGACTTTATCTTTTCTGAAGTCGAAATAGAGGAAATGATCATGGCTTTAAAGCCGGGTAAATCCCCAGGTCCAGACTTTAATAGTGCAGAGGTATTGCAGGTGGCTCCCCAATGATGGGCTTCACTGCTCTCTAGGCTATTCACTAAGATCACTGAAGGATGTAAGATTCCAATGTCATTGTGTTCTAACTGGATAGTACCAGTCTATAAAAAGGGAGATTGAGCGGACCCAGCAAGCTATCGCCCGATAAGTCTATATTCGGTAATTGGGAAATTATATACTGGTAAAATTCTGAAGTATTCGCAAAACTGGGTAGAGCAGCATTGCCTAATACCCACTAAACAATTCGGTTTCAGGAATAAACAATCTACTTTAGATTGCTGCTACATTGTAATGCATCTAATTTCCAAGTAATCTTAAGATCAGGAAAGGCAAACTTTTCCTTGCCTTTATTGACTTCACCAAAGCTTCTGATACTATCCCTTGGGGTAGTCTTTGGGCTAAGCTACGCAAAATGGGAATTAATGATAAACTGCTTGCCATTCTGATTCAGCTGCATAATAATAACTCAGCTAGAGTCAAATGTGCCCCAGGTGACAGGTCATGTGTCCCAATGCCTATAGAAAGAGGAGCTTGCCAAGGGTGCGTTTTAACCCTGCTGCTTTTTAACCTGTTTGTGGCAGATTTTGTGGACTTTATAAGGAACTCAAATCTGCATCCGCCCAAGATACAGTCTTATTCTGTGTACGCTTTGCAGTATGCGGATGACTTCATCCTATTTTCCAAACTGAAAGGGGCATTAAAGAATCAATCAAAGGTCTAATTCAATATTGTCAGCTAAATGGTCTTGAAATCAATAGCAAGAAGTCCAGTATTATTGCGATGGGTGGCAGAATCTCGACTGCCAAGTGGGAAATCAATCATCTTAGCTTTAAGCTTGTAACTTTAGTTACGTACTTGGGTATCACCTTTACCTCCAAAGGAACTTGGGCACCTCACGTTAAAAACAGAGCCTTACTGGCACATAGAACAGTCTGCACTCTTATGAAGTCTATTAATATCTCAAAGGGTGTATCTGTGTCTACCTTTTTGCAAACCTATTGCCTTAAGATACACCCTATGCTGATTTTTGGGCTGGAGCTTATCCATTTCCCAGACATTGCTGTCCTGGAAAGAGTGCAGAACTACGCCCTGCACAGACTACTCCAAGTTGGTAGTAGTGTGCCGGGAGCGGTTCTGCGGGCAGAAACTGGTGTATTGCCCATTTGCATTATGGATGAATGACTTTAATTAGGTACTGGATCAGGCTTCTAACCCAGCAGCAGACCTCCCTTCCAGTCCAGTGTTTAATGGAGGAGCTTATACATTCTGGAGCTAGAAGTTACCCTTGGGTGAATTATTTGGCCTTGCTGCTGCGAGACCTGGGGTTTTCCCTTGCTTATTTTCAAGGGAAGTCCATGCTGTGCATTAAAAAAGAAATAGATCTTAGTAGTGATGGGAGAACAGAACCGAGTTTGGAAGTTCAGTTTGGTTCGAAAATCGAGTTCGGTTCAGAAGTTCGGTTCGGTCGACCGAACTATTTGATTTCGGTCCGAACTTCCGAACAGAGTTCGGAAATTCAAGCCCCATTGAACTAAATGGAATATTATCTTATAGGGGTGGGCGAACAGAGCCGAGTTCAGAAATTCAGTTCGGTTCGAAAATTGAGTTCAGTTCAGAAGTTCGGTTCGGTTGATTGAACTGGTCGAGTTCTGTCCGAACTCCGAACTTCCGAACCGCGTTCGCCCATCCCTAGATCTTAGGTCTAGGGGCATTGACAAGCAGGAAGATCTAATGATGATTAACCAATGGAAGGTTGCACCCGATTTTGGGGCAGCTAAGCCCCTTTTTTCTTTGGAGCCCTACTTGGATACATTAAATAACAAGACGCTAAGAAGAAATTACACTCTTCTCTGCTTTCAAATGACACAATCTGCAGTACTTGAAGGCAGATATTCTAAGCTTCGGTATGAAACACACTGCTGTACTTGCTCGAAGCAAGAGGTGGAAACATCTGAACACCTAATGCTGCGTTGTCCATATTATCACAACCTCAAGAGTGTTTGGATAACACCATTAACTGATAGAGCAATGAGGAAAAAAATAGGAGCTATGCTTTTTTTAACTACTCTGACAACATTAGATGATCTGGTTATGGTAGCAACATTTGTTGGTTTTGTTGAGAAAAAAAGGAAATTCAGACAGTCACACCTTAATGCTAATTGCCAAGATCCGTGCAGCTATCAGATGTTCGACTCTGGAATATGTCAACCCGATAAATTTGTTTAACTATTCTCGGTTGGGTTCGTAGAGCCAACCTGGTTCAGTTGCTAGCCCGATTTAGCTATAGCTGAACTGCTGTCTACCATTGCGATACTTAAAGATTATATTAGTTTGTGCTTGTTTCCTATAAGACTTGGATTGTTTAGCTAAATGGATGGATGGATGTATTTTGACCACTCCTTCCAATTAATGATTGTAATAACTATATATTATGAGGTATACACACGGATTATATATAAATTCTAAATTGTAAAATTCTATTTTATTGGATATGTTGATGTTGATGTGTTATGTGCTCTCGGCCATGGCGAAAGCCAGTGCCAAATAAATAAATAAATAAATAAATAAAAATTACATTAGGGGAACCAGAGGTCATGGAAGCCCTGCCTTGTCTGATTTTTTGGGATCAATTTCAGTGGATGACACCTGCCGATGTGGGGGATGTTCTTGGGGTAGTCAGGGCCTTTTCTTGCGAACTGGACCCATGCCCATCCTGGCTGGTCAAGGCCAGTCAGGAGACACTGGGGCCATTGCTGGCTGGGGTGATCAGTGCCTCCCTCCGGGTGACCAGAGTGCTGGGCTGTCTTAAAGAGGCAGTGGAGTGGCCTCTTCTCAAGGTTATAGAATGGGTTGTGGCTTGGCAGCTACAGGAGCATCTGAATCGTGTCGGTTTTCTTGATCCTTTACAGTCCAGCTTTTGTCTGGGCTATGGCATGGAGACTGCGCTTGTGGCATTGGTCAACCTCCACCGTGAATTGGTTCAGTGTTGTTTGACCCTGCTGATTCTATTAGATCTGTCAGCTGCTTTTGAGATGTTGGTGACTTGCCTACAGAACTGTGCTGGGGTGGGTGGGTCTGTTCTTGAATGGTTCTGCTCCTTTCTGGTCAAAAAAACTCAGTGAGATGTGCTCGGAGTTCATTTTTCATCACCCCGAGACCTCTTGTGTGGAGTCCCACAAGGTTCTGTTCTGTCCTATCTCCTGTTCAATATGTATATGCAGCTGCTTGGTGAGGTTGTGAGGTAGTTTGGTGTGCAGTGTCATCAATATGCTGACGACACCCAGCTTTACCTCTCTTTTTCATCTGACCCAGAGCCGGCAGTCTCGGTGCTTACCCAGTGCTTGGCAGCTGTAGGGGACTGGATGAGGGCTAACCGACTGAAACTGAATCCTGACAAGATGGAGGTGATGCTAGTGGGGAAGGCAATGAGGTGGCATACCCCATTATTGATGGGGTACTCCCCCTAGTGGTTCCCCAGTTTCGGAGTCTGGGGGTGCTCTTTGGCTCGCAGCTCTGCCTGGATGTCCAGGTGGGGGTTGTGGTGAGGAGTGCATTTTGCCAATTACATCTGGTATGATGACTTCAGCCATATGTCTCAGACTCTGACCTGGCCACTATCATCCATGTGTTCATCACCTCTAGGCTGGACTATTTTAATGTGCTCTATGTGGGGCTACCCATGGTGATGGTTTGGAGATTGCAGCTGGTGCAGAATGCAGCGGCCTGCCTCCTAACAGGGCTGGGCCTCCAAGAGCACATTGCCACAGTACTCCAATCTCTGTACTGACTGCCTATAGTCTTCTGGGCCTGATTCAAGGTGTTGGCGCTTGCCTATAAAGCCCTAAATGGCCTAGGCCCTACTTACTTGTGGGATCGCCTCACCCCCAGGCCCTAGATTGGCTCCTGCGGTCATTCGGGAGTGCCTTCCTCGAGGTCCCCTGAGTCTTCTAGAGGGCCACGATGATGTAGGCATTTTTGGTGGCCGCACCAAGGCTGTGGAACTCCCTCCCGGCAGGGGCCCTGTTAGCCCCAGACCTCCCCTCTTTTCAACAAAGCTGTAAGACATGGCTGTTCCACCAGGCATTTGTCGGGGGAGATGGGTGAAGGTTGGGGGGAGTGGGTTAGGGTGGTTGGGTGGGTTGGGGATTTTAACACCCTCCTGTTTTAATAATTTGTTTTAATGTTTATTGATTATTACTGTTCTGTAAGCCACCCCGAGCTGCTGTGTCAGGAGGGGCGGGGTATCAAGTTTTTAAATAAATAAATATTGTACTATATATATGTGTACATATGTACAAATATATAGTAAGATATTTATTTAATAAACAATAATGGTGCAGTGTTTAAGTAGGTTAACTCAGTACAAAATCTTGCAAATATCCAAGAGTAAATTAAATTGTGCTAGGAAGCAAAATATATAGCATATATTTGTGCTATATATATATTTCAGCCAAACTAATGTCATCACTCAGAAGTCTCTGAAACATTCTGTACATTAGTAAATATCAAAACATTTTCAGAAAACCTTTACAGCCTGCAACTGCCATGAATTCTACCTCAACTCCTTTGGTTTGGTTTGCCAGAATCAGGCCTACCCTTCCACAATTCAAAAGAATCCAAGCTGCAACATGGACAAGCAGTGCACTGCCTTGACATATCATTCAGGTGGTACCAATATTCTGTGTTTTCATCCCTACAATTGGTTAGTCCCCAAGTTTCAGTACATTTAATCTCCATAATCATCCATTTTAGCCTCGGAGATAAAAACAATTAAAGTAGGAAATGTGTAATCAGTGAAGCTTTCAAGATTCATTTTTAGGAAGCTGAATCACTCATAACTTTCTTCAATCAGTAAACTTCTTTAGTTGGTTAAATGCCACCTGCTGTGCTAAATAAGCAGAAGTCCTTTAATATGTAATGAATCATAAAAAGCTGGAAGGTATCTCAATGGTTATCTACCCCAGTCTCCTCAGCTATGGCAGGATACTCTATACGTAAAACATTCCCGACAGATGTCTGTCCAGTCTAAATTGGTGACAGGAATTTGGAGTCTATGGACTGCTTGAATCAATCCTGCCAAGATTTTTTGGTTAGGGGTTAGCTGACAGTAACCAACACAATTTGTATGCCTTTATATTTCTTTTCAATAACAACTTTCTGTATCTCTTCACCACCTTATAGCTTATTTGCTTTATGTAGAGCGTTACATAAGAAGTGTCTAGTAGGTCAGACCAATGGTCCATCTAGACCAGCATTCTCTTTCTGAAAGCAGCCAGCCTTGGTTGCCTCAGGAGAGTATGCAGCAGATTTCACTGGGACAATCCATTTCCTGCCATCATTTCCCTTGCTCCTGACAATCCAGGGTCTTGTTCCCCTGACTAACTTAATTAGTAACCCTTTATGGACATGAGCTCAAAACATTATCCAATCCCCTTTTGAAGCCAGTTATGCTACTGGCTTGCATAACATCCCTTGGCAATAAGATCCACAGAATTATTGTGTGTTGGATGAAAAATACTTCCTTTTATTGTGTTAAATCTGCTGCCTGTTGATTTCATGGAGTAATCTCAGGTTCTAATTTTTTTTTAGAAAGGGTAAATAACCAGCTCCCCATTTACCTGAACTGTTCCACACCATTCATGATCTTGTAAACTTGTATCCTATCCCCTCTTGCCTGCTTGCCCACATTATGGAATGCATGTGAATTAGAAGCTCACTGTGTTGTTTGAACTCACATGTGTTTTGTGATAGAAGGCTGCACACATTAGCTGACTCGCAGATATTTGTAGGTCACATCATTAGTGAACATCCATGAGTGAAACTTCCTTATCTGCACCCACATTACCCAAAGATCTGTGAGTTTGGGAGCAGAGGAAACCCCTCCCTCCACCTTTCCATGTATCCCTTGCGAGAGTTCATTTTCTGTCGCATGACTCCCCAGGCTTCAGAGCACTTCCGGTAGCTCTCTCTCTCCAGGGAATCAGGAAAGGGACTGTTATCTGCTTCCTCCTGTCTCTCCCTCCTGTTGTCTCTATGGTTAAAATGGCCACAGGAGGACTGGAAGACAAATCTCATGGTGAGCAATGAATGCCTATGTTTTGGCCACCTTGCATAAGATAAGGGGTATTTTCAGACGTGTCGAGATCACAGTGAACCACAGGGAATACCCACCTGTGGTCACTGTGCCCTGCACGTCTGTTCGGCGGCTGCCAGATGTTCGCCACACTGAATACCCACGTGGGGTCAATTTCAAACCCGCTTCCTGGGCTCCGGGCGGGAAAATCCGCAGAAGCGTGGTGAAAGTGATTCCAGGCGGGCATCAATAAAAAGTAACATCTGGTCGGCTATCATGGCCCGGAATCCCCAGCGGGATTCCGGGCTGTGGTGAACTCGGCCAGACGCTGCGACGGCATTGGCCTCGCCACCCGCCCGCCTCCCCAGAGGGTGGGTGGTGAGGCAGAGTGGAGGGGGGGGCTGTGCGGCTACACGTTGCGCCACGGGGCCCCGCCCCCTCCCTGATTCCCCGCCAAGATCCCCGGCACATCTGTTTGCCGTGCCTGGGTGATCCCAGCGGGGAATCTCTGGGTTGTTTTCGGGACGGGGCGAAGCCGCCCTGTCACGTCTGAAAACACCCAAGGTCTCACTGTGACTTATAACACCCACGAGCAACAGGGCAAGATTTTCAGCCTTGTCAAACTCACATGTTTTTTCTTTTGTACCTCATGCATTTTGCTGCTTGCCTACATTACTAAAATACATGTGAGATTCTAACTCATGGGTATTTCAGTAATGTGGGCCAACAGCCTCTGTCATCTCTTCTCCAAGCTGAAGACCCCTAACCTATGAAGCCTCTCCTTGTATGGAAGCTGTTCCGTACCTTTTATCATCTTTGTTGTCCTTCACTGTACCTTTTCTAGTTCTACTATATCTTTTTTGAGATGGGGCAACCAGAACTGCACACAATATTCAAAGTGTGGTTGCACCACACACTAATATAGAGGCATTATGATATTTACTGTTTTATTCTCTATCCCTTTCCAAATAATACCTAACATTCTGTTTGCTTTTTGGATTGCTGCAACACATTGAGCTGAGAATTTCAAAGTGTTGTCCACAGTGACGCCAAGATTCTTTTCCTGAGTGGAAACCTCTAATTTAGAGTCCACCAGTGTGTACATCATAGAGTTTGAATTATTTTTCCCTACAAGCATCACTTTTCACTTGTAATAATTAAGTTTCATCTGCCACTTAGTTGCCCAGTCACCCAGGCTCTCAAGATCCTCCTGCAATTCCTCACAGTCCCCTCAAGATTTTTTTTTTTAAACTATCTTGAATAACCTTGTGTCATCTGCAACTTTGATCACCTCACTCTTTACTCTCTTTTCCAGATCATTAATCCATATAATAAACAGCACAATTGTTTTAATATTTTCATACCCCATTCCTTATTGCTCACCTATTTACATGGAATAGGAACTATTGATACCAACCTGCCTTAACCAATATTAAGATACCAGTATTCAAGACCGACTTCTGGAACCTCATATTGATGGGTATCTGCATTCAAGAACCACCTACTGTTTGGGGGTTCTGCCATCATGTCTGAAGTTGGGCCTTTGCTGGGGTACCGTGTGAAACTCACTCCCTTCATATATTTATCTCGGTTCCTCTCTCCTTACCTTTAAAAAGCACTGAAAAGTATTTATTGTCTAGGTGCTTTTAGGATCCACTGATGGTACCCTCAATGGCTGCTAGGGATGTGCGAACGCGGTTCAGATGTTCGGAGTTCGGACCGAACTCGGTCTGTTCGGACGACCGAACCGAACTTCTGAACCAAACCCAAACTGACTGAACCGAAAATGACCAAACAGTTCGGTACCGTTCAGGTGAGTTCAGGTGGGAAAAATGTGACTGGAAGACCCAGGGAGGGGGAGGCAGCTGAGGAGCAGACTTCCTGGCACCAGGGATGGAGAGGCATGGAGTAGCAGCCAGCCTGCCCAATCGCCATCCCTTTTCTCCTCAGACCACTGGCTTTGCAGTCTGTGATTGGACATGGGGGAAGGAGGGGCTAGACTGCACAGAGCCAATGCGGCTTGTGGTAAGGCGGGCACAGAAAGTAACGAAAGTCATTGCCCTCCCCCCTTCCAACACCTTCTGAGCTAAATCTAACTGCTATTAACTATTCTAAAACCTATGGAACTAAATGGAATATCTAATAACACAAAGGCCTAGTCCTACAAACACACTATAAAACTGAATCACTACACACTATCTCTATCCATCTCTAAAACTAAGCTAACTATCGTAACTATCTAATGTTAGCGTCATGTTTGTTTTCACCCATAGATAGATATATACATTAGATAGTTATGATAGATAGATAGATTGGTTAGATTAGATGTAGGAGTTAGCTTAGTTTTAGAGATGGATAGAGATAGTGTGTAGTGATTCAGTTTTATAGTGTGTTTGTAGGATTAGGCCTTTGTGTTATTAGATATTCCATTTAGTTCCATAGGTTTTAGAATAGTTAATAGCAGTTAGATTTAGTGTAGATATATATCATATTAGATAAAAAAAATGAATACATTTTTAAAAAGAATATATAAAATCTTTGTGTGCATTCTTTGGGTTGGAAGACATCAAGAAGGGAAGTAGGAGAGGCCGGTCTGCTGCCCTTAAGGTGGGCAATGGGGTACATGGCAAAGGTGGTAGGGGCCGTGCCAGTGGAGTGGCAGCATGCAGCAGCAGCCAGAGCCCATCACCATGCCCCAAATTCCACAGGCCTGATTTTTGGAGACATGATGTTCCTCAAGGGCCACCAATGTCCCCCATTATTGATGTGATCACCAGCAGTCCTCCTGGGGGGCTGTCTGCAAGTTGAGACCCTGCTGGCACATCTTGGGGCTAATACGCTACATGTGCTGCTGGACATTTTGATCAGGAACTATTAAACCCAACACCATTACACCAAACCTTTTTTGGAGTTTTATTTACTCTATACACATGGAGGTAAAGAAATTTAATTTTGTTTCAACAGAATGCCTAAACCAGTTACACTCAAACCTTTCAGACTGATATGCCCTCCTGTTCTACGTTAATTCCGGCTCCTCTGCATCATATGCGGGGCAGATATAGTGTAGGTGCTCTCAACCTTTTCCCAGTTATGAGCACCGGAGTTACGTGACTATTTGGGAGCACTGCTTAATTTGCTTGAATAATTTGCATAAATATGCATAAATTAAGTCTCCCCTCTACAATTCAATTTAATTAAATAGAAATTGAGATAATTAATTAATTAATCCCAGCTCACATTGACTTTAATAGATGAAGCACTGCTTCAAAGTGCTTCCGAGCACTACTGACAGGTGGCTTGGGGAGCACTTTCACAAAATGAGCACCAGGTTGAGAAACCCTGGTTATAGTGGAACCTCGTTATAATGTGGTATTTGAGAGCCATGACTCACAATGTGTTATAACCAAATTAGCATTATAACAAGGATGCTTAAGTCTTGCATCTTTGGATGCAGTGTATGATCACACTGATTTTAATAGAAAAACAATGTTTATTGCATTTTTATAACACCTTTAGAGCCATAGCTCATATTGTGTTGTGACTAAATTCACACTATAACAACAGGATTATAACAAGGTTGCACTATTGAGGCGGCCTGTCTTCTGATGGGGGTGGGACACTGGGAGCAGATTATACCAGTGCGCCAGAGTCTGCACTAGTTGCCAGTAGTGATCTGGACATAATTAAAGGAGCTGGTTTTCCTATAATGACATAGGCCACTTTTAAATGAGGCACTTAGAAGCACCTCAGGAGCCCCGCATTCAAGAAGAAAGCCACGCGGTGGGTGTTTACATGCACCCCATGCTACCAGAAGTGACATGTCACCCATTCTCTTCAGCAGTGGTGGCTGCAGTTGCGGGGCTTTCAAGAGGCACGTTCTGTAAATCTAAAAACTGAGGTGTACAGAACATGCCTCTTGAAAGCCCCACATCTCCAGCCGCCACCGCTGAAGTCAACGGGTGACACGTCACTTTCGGTAGTGCGGGGAGCATGTAAAGTTTCCCCGCGCAGCTTTCTCTTTAACGTGCGGCTCCGGAGGCGCTTGTAAGTGCCTTGTTTAAAAGTGACAAGGAACAGCTTGACCCCTACACTCACCAGCCCATTGCACTCCCTAAGGTCAGCTGGAGGCATCATCTTCCAAGTTCCATCATTGTACAATGTCTGTACAGTAAGGGCATGCAATGTCTTCTCTATACAGAAAAGTTATTCTCAGTGGCTGCACCACAGCTTTGGATCTCCTTTCCCCTAGAGATTCAGCTGAGCATTTTCTGGTGGCAATGAAAGACTGACTTATTTGACTGTGATTTTAAGAGGCAGGGATAGGGCTTGGGATGTTGTGAGCTGACCTCAGCCTATAAATCTAAATAAATATTGAGCACATGGAATATCCTCAAGTAATAATGTTATTAATTGTATAAATAAACACTTTAAATGAGATAGGTGTGTCCTATTTCTGGAGCAGCGAATTCTATCCTGGTCTTCAAGGCAAGATCATTTTCTCCCTCTTAATGTAACCCATGGCAGAATAAAAATGTGGGGGCATGCAGGCATTCACGTCATGCCAAGCCACCCGTACAGTTTAATTAATTCAAATCCTCCCAAACCCCCAGTGCAAAAAAGACACCACACCTAATTGGTGCAAATGCTTTGTCTTGCCTCCAATCAATGCTGTTGGGAGGGGCCACAGAAGGGCTTCTGATCCTTTCCTCCTGGATATTTCATCCCCTTCTACCTCCAGCAAGTGTGGCAGCTCCAGGAGTCAAATACAGCTCAGCTTCTCAGTTGTTGATGGTGGTGGGGATCATCCTACAGGCAGGTGGCTGCCTATCCTTGGCAGCAATAGCTGTTACTATTGTGTTGGCTGCTAATGCACAGCACAAACCTTGCTGATGGCCAAATGCTGTGAAAGAGCAGGCCTCTATAATAGGGGCTGAGGACTGAGAACAAGCCACAGGTGTCTCATCTGTTTCAGCTCAGTTGCTCACTGACTCTGGCACAGAGCTCAGTGGTTGCCCCAATCATGCACAAAACACCAGCTGAATCCAATGTGGGCTGCTCAGCTGAGTCCTGGGATCCTGCACATGAGCTCAAATATGTTCAACTAGAGAGGGAAAAGGTGCTGGAGCTCTGTCCAGGCTGTTTGATATCCTCTGCCCGGATTAAGGATTAATCGAGTCATGCCCCCACTCTCAGGCAGATCACATGCTCCCCATATATATTGAGAACCACAGTCCCAGACAACTACAAGAATGACAAATACAACCCCATTTTCTGTGGCTGTATGTGGTTCATTGACAGCAGGGTGGGGGAGAGAAACAATGTGAAGAATGGGTGGGGAGCCCCATGCTATACTTGTGTCTGGTGCAATAAAAGCTAGGGATGCCATTGTTGCCTTTGGAACTATATCCCTTTGTGATTTAGGAGCACAAGCCACATTTTTTACAAGTGATTTAGACATTTGGCTCATGAATCTTTGATTTTGGGATTATTGGGGGGGGGGGGGGGTTCAGAGGCCAAAATGGCAGTATGTAGGCCAAGGTTCCTTTTAGTGTAGCCTAGCCAGCAGCAGCTTAGATAATAATGGGAGGTTGGGACAGGTCATTTAATTTTTGACAGGACAAGATACAATTGTCTGTGTGAGTGTCAATCACACATTACAATGAAAGGGCAACATAAATGGCACTCATATTTCAAGTGCCTTTTTGCTTCTCAGCCTCCACCTCATAACAGTCAAAAAACATTTTTAAAATTTGACTCAGGCACTTCTGAAAGTTTTATCCATCACCTAGATTCTCACTTATTTGATCAACTAAACCCATTATCTGCCTTTCTTTGGGTTTATAAAGCCCAGAATTGTCCTTTATGCCTCCTCTTCAAAGCCTTACTACATCAATTTTATATTATGCCTGAGGCGTTAAATAGTTATAAAAGCAAAAGTTATAAAGAAAAACAATGAGAGTCTGATTCATAGTAGAGCATATAGTAAAGTAACTTGGCAGATGTGCAAAGTATCCAAGGCCCAGTTTCTTTACAGGCAGCAAGAACACACAGTATTATGTCAGTCCCTTGATCAATTGATCTGGACTGGATACTTTGATCATGCAGCTATGAAGATTGGTAAAGTACCATGTTCGGCCTAGGATAGGACTGAAATGGGTACTTAATTTAGTACTTGCAGGTAATACCCATATTTTCAGGTACCCAAAGGGTTATCTGGGTACTGATTGGGTAACCTGGATACCCCCAAAACTGGTACCCTTACTGGTTTTCTGATCTTTCGATTACCAATTGGTGTATTGGGTTGGAAAACTAAAAAATTGGGATGGAAATAATAAAGAAATTGGGGCTGGAAGTTGGTTTTCCTAGACCAGAAGTCAATTATAGGTATACCTGTTTTGCAGGTACTCACTTACAGCTCTAGATAGAGAGAGTTGCAGCCGGGCACCCAAAGATTCAGGCATCCTTGACAAAGCTGTGGTGCTTGAATTGACCCATCTCTGTTTGGGCATCATTGATGCCTAAACAGGACCTGACTGGGTTCTTGAACATGCCGGTTGGCCTTTGAAAATGATAGGCCCAAGCCAGGACAGTCCCAGCTGGGACTTGTAAGTTTCAAAGGCTGTTCCCACTCTCCCCAAGCACTTCTCACCTGAGAGGCCCTAGTGGAGGGTGGGGAGAAGCACTAGTTGACCTTTTAAAGTGACCTCTCAGGCACTATGGGGGGAAGCACTGTCCTGTCCAGCCTTTGAAAGTGACAGGCCCTGGCTAGGACTGCTGCAGAACTGGGCTCCACAGTACTCCCGGCTGGTACTTGTCAGTTTAAAAAGTGGATTCCTGGCCACATCACCTATCAGAGCACTGTGTGGGGAAAGCCCCAGATTGTCTTTGAAACTGACACACCCTGGCTGGAGCACTGTGCAGCTGGGCTCTGCAGTGTTCCTGGCTGGGGCCTGTCAGTTTCTCTGGGTAATGCTCACATTTTGGGGCACCAGGCACCCCACTAGTCCATGGGTAAACTGTCGGGTGCCCAATGGGTTGCCCGAAGATGGTGGGCATTCCCTGTGGATACTAATTTGACCTTTACGGCCCTACCTACCTGCAGGACGGCCTCACCCTTTGGGTCCTGGATCAGCCCCTGCAGTCAGCCAGGGGCATCCTCCTCGGGGTCCCCCTGGTTTCCTGGGTGTCCACCATGAGGAGGGCATTTTGTGTGGCTGTGCCGCAGCCATAGAACTCCATCTCATTGGAGGTCCACTTGATTACCAACCTCCCCTCTTTCCATAGAGAGTGTAAGACCTGGGTGTTCCGCCAGGCCTTTCCCAAGGGAGATAGGGTGGGTAGGTTGGGTTAGGGTGGGTGGGGATGGGTTTTATATTGTTTTTAATTGTAGTTTATTACTGTTTATTTTAATACGTTTTAAAATGTTGTGAGCCGCCCCAAGATGCCTGAGCCAGGATGGGGTGGCATAGAAATGTTAATATAAATAAATAAATAAATAAATAAAAAATAAATAATTTGAATACCTGATGCAGCTCTAGTTTGGGACCATGTTTGGTCATACAAGCACATGATTCAAATTGGGAAGGAAAAGAAGGACTGCACCCATTTAAGTGTGTTGCAGGAGGGGAGGCTGTGTGCCTCTGCCTGGGATGGTCCCAAAGGCGATCAGCGCAGGAAAGGAAAGCATGGCAGTTGTGTGTGACTGGAAAGTTCATGCTACAGGTTCTGGAGGTGTGTGGGAGGCCTGACTGTTAATAGACTTTTCTACCTCAGGGAGTGGGGCCAAAGCCAGACAAAAGAGTGCCTGGGCAGTTGGTGCAGTGGGAAGGCAATCTGCACCCATCCATTCACCCTTTTAGGCATTTCTTTATTTATTGGGATTTCTATCCCACCCTTCCTGGCTATAAAATATACAAAAGTAAAAACCCAATAAAATATAAGCTATTTAAAAACATAAAAGTTCAATTACAACAAATTTTTTAAAAAGTCTTGCACTGCTTCTGGAAAATGCTCAGGCTTGAGTTATGGTGAACCTTCAGGGGAAGGGAGTTCCAAAACTGTGGAGCAGATATTGATTTTTTTCCCCATTACATAATTGGCTTCATGAGCTTTTTGCCCTTCTTTACTGTTCCCATCCTTCTAGTTCTTGAGATTGTTAAAGGTATTTAAACTCTGGTATCAGTTTAAAATTTTAATCTCTATCTTTTCTCCCAGAACAACCATATTGTGTTGGGAGAGGTAGGCCCAATGCACCAGAAAAAGAGGTGAAAGAGCCCGGGGAAGTTTTAAAGACTGATAAGACACCCCATATTGGAATGCAGGGAATTTGGCAGGACTATTATGACTGCTTGTCTATATTACTTGGAGTGGCAACTGTCTCTACAACAAATCTCCTGGCTGGGAATCTTATGATTATACTTTTAACCCTGCATGTGGGTTCAGGGTTAAAAGTATAATCAGCTGCGTCATGCAGCTTTTTCCCTTTGAATGACAGGGCTTGAAATCCAGCCCTGTCAATTGTAAGAAAAAAGCTGCAAGACATAGCTGATTGCTTTTAATCCCACACCCATGTGCAGAGCTTACCAAAGGATTCCCAGCTGGGAAATTTGCCACTGGGAGAATTGCGACTCAAGGTAACGTGGGCAAGCAGCCTTTGTCAGTACCACAGTAGCATAAAGAATATAGCTGAAATGAATAGTAGTTTTTTTTAATTCATGGCCATTATTTACATTTTCAGATAGCCCTTTGAATATCTGAATAATATTCACAACAAAAACTGGTTTACATATCTGTCTTTTTAGCTGCTCTGGTTTAGATACTTTGCTTATTTTTGCAATTTTACTTAGTTCAGTAATTCTGTTTATTTGGTTTCTTCTTTTGGCAATTGTGCATGCACAATATCCCTAATAGTCCTGAAACAACATACCTGAAATACTAAAGCAACTGAAATGGACATCCACCCAAATGAATAGTGTTATTGTAACCCATGTGTTTTGAGAGTGTCCTTTTAACAGAACAAGCTAATGCCAAACAAGGGTGGGGCAGTTGTGATTCAGTCCAGGATGTTGCACATGCTCAGTGAGTAGCAGCTTTGGAATGTTCTAGTGTCTTCCTGAATGCTAATGTGAAGGGTTACAGGCAGCTATTTTTTTAATGCTGCCATTAGGAGCAATAAGGCCTTTTCAAAGCAGATTCGAAGGGAGAGGAGTTGTGAAAAGGAGCAGACTGCTGCCTTCTTGGTCTTTCTGCTGGGCCCTGAACAATTTAATTCAGGTTAGTTCATACAAAAGGGGCAGTTCAGACTAATGACTGTATTGTACTAAGTGTAATTAGGATAATGGGGGGGGGGGGAGTTGGAATACTGCTTTGTTTTCTGCTCTGTGGCAGGGTTTCTTGTGGGCTTCTTCTATAGAAGCAAAAGGAGAAGAGTGAGCAGCTGCCAGAATCTTCAATCAACATCAAATAGTGGATGAATCAAAAGTCTGTATGTCCTGTGGATCTGCATTTAATTGTATGGACATTTGATTCTCCTTATACTTGAAATACTATGTATTTATTCTTGAAAAGTTTATGGTGAATGTAATAAAACCTTAAATTTTGTTAACATAATGTAATTATAAACATATATTGTGTATCTAAAATGTACTTCTTATGTACATGTAACACATGGTTGTGAGACTGTCTCTGAGTGTCTTCGATGCAAGCCTCAGATTGAACCCAGGGTTTACATTATCATGTGATTTGTTGCATCAAATACCACAAATATGAAGCACTGATCCTTTTTCATGGATACTCATTCCAGCTCTAATAAATCCCCAACAGTGGGCAGAGTCTCATCTCCCATCTCCCTTCCTGCCTTCATCTCTGGCTGCATAGGGCCACCATAGGGTTTCTGAGGAGTGGACCTCAGGTAATGATATGCTCAGTGCCAGGTTGGAACTGTTCATAAGGGAGATTTTGTTGCTAGCTCATGGCTCAGGAGTCTTTAGTTAATGACCCAGGAGGACACAGTCAAGAAAACTGGATCATGATCTTAATATATGTGTGGGCAATTCCTGCAAATAGAAAAACAGTGTTTTCTTTAAACCCAGAAATATCTCCTTGTCTTTTTTTATGGTCAGTATAGTAGTGCCAGCAGGTATTACCCAGTATGTCATAAGTTCTCTTTTAAATATGACATCATTGTTAATGCAGATATTCCTTGAAGAACTGTAATAGCTGAGAACTGTCTCCCCATAAATCCATTAATTCAGACTGTTGTCTCTTCTGCAATGCATTCATCAATACTTTAAGCGATCCCAGTGTGTGAATGTAGTCAAAGGTTCCTTTTAGTGTACCCAGCAGCAATTTAAATAGCAATGGAAGCTTGGGACAGGTTATCTAATTTTGTCAGCACAAGATATGATTGCGTGAGTGGCAATCACAAATTACAATGAAAGGGCAACATAAATGGCACTCAGATTTCAATGACTGAGATAATTATAATACAGAGTGCTTATTGTTAGTCATGCTGCATGTTGCTCGTTCAATTCCTAGAAATGCTGCTGAGTTAACTATATAGGGGAGTGGTTCCCAAACTTTTTCCTGCATGATCCCATTTTTCAATTTAAATATAATTGCATGACCCCAAGCAGCAGTAAATATATGCAGAGTATATTACATATCAGTCAGCATCATGACTACATATGTAGATAGCATGACTAACCCCCATTTTGAGATCCCAACTCCGGTTTGGGAACCTCTGATATAGGGCCAGTTTCCACCTCTTCTGTTTCCTTGAATAACTTTGGCCCTTTTTACACATAGAGGATCTGTGTGGGCATGAGTGGTACCGTCTTGTGTAAATTCCACAGCCGGTGATTGGGAGTGCATGCATGCTCCCGCGAAACACGCATTCCCACTCACCCCCAGGCATCCCCACGCATGGAGCAACCGTAGAAAATGGAGGTTGCTCCATGCATGAGGATGCATGGGGATGTGTGGGGGGGTGGGTGTGCACCCATGTGCACCGGCCCCCACACACTGCTCATGCTGTGGTGCACACACCCACCCCCCATGCAGCCGCAGCCTGTGTAAAAAAGGATCTATGAGTGCACACAATCCTACAAACACAGACAAAGGGTAATTTCAGACATAACGATACCATGGTCAACCACAGTGAATCCTCTGTGGTGGCCGTTGGTCCCGTTATGTCTGTTCTGCTTCCTGCCAGATGTTCACCCCAGTGAATCACTGGCGGGAATCAGATTCACCATGATTTCGGAACTCCAGCCGCCCGGAGGTTCAGAATCATGGTGGGATCTGGCCCCAACCATGATCGAATTGGCCACGATCCAGGATGGGCCGCAGGTAATGTCTGTTACCTGCAGCCCAGCTGGATTGTGGTCCTGACCATGTGACGGGATTGAGCGCAGCAGTTGGTTTGACCTCTGCACCTGCCCATCTCCTGGAGGGTGGACGGCCGGGGGGACCATGGGGGTGGGGCTGTGCTGCCGCACATCGTGCCGTGAAGCCACGCCCCCTTTCCGATCCCCAGTGAGAATCAGTCCGGCACGTCTAAAGGCCAACTGGCCTGATTCCTGACTGGGATCCTAAACGGATCCCGGTCCGTGGTTCAGCATGGCGGGCCTGGCACCCGGTACGTCTAAAATTACCCACAGACACAGACACACACACACCAGTGGCTATATGACTCTGTACCTCTATTTACAGTGGAATTCACTTAGGTAGAACTCAAATAACTTGAATTTGAAAATTTGTATTTGGTATTGAAATATGTTGTATATTATTGTTTATTTTTATGTGTTTTATATTTTTTTTATGTGAGCCTCCCAGAGCCTTTTAAGCAAAAGGCATGATAAAAATGTATATAAATAAATTTCTGGATAAGCTGAATTAAATTTTTCCCACAGCTGCAAGAGTATAGGGATGTACTGCTTTTTGATCTGGATAAGTAGAATTCTAAAACCTGGTGGTAACTCAAATTTTCAAGTGAGCTGTAAGGGGAGTGAGTAACTTTCAAGTGGTCTGCAACCCACCGAAGATTCCCATCCGAGATTCTGAATCTGTTTCTGAGGGGAGGGAATTGGAAATGAAGAAACCTGGTGCTAACTTAACCTGAACATCAGTTTTCTCCATCTCTAGATCCACTTCCCTAAGATCTGCTTAAGTAGAATTTCTGATAAGTTGAACTTTTTAAATGGCTCGATAAATTCAACTTAAGCAGACTCCACTGTACACAAAGATAAGTCTGAAGCTTTAGCCTTGTTTCCTGTTTTGGAACATGGATTGTTGGTCTATTACACCTATATCCATCCCCTTCTATCAAGATGGTTGGTTAACATTCTTTTATCGGGTTGTTTTCAGTTATACATCACTTTAAAATGTTCTGAGTTCTCCTCCTGCGGTCCTCTTGATACTCCAGGCATTTGAGTAAATTGCTTAAGCTCCTTAAGAACATAAGAACATAAGTAGTGTCATATTGAGTCAGACCATCAAGCCCAGAATCCTATCCTCTGACAGTGACCAATCTCGATCGCATGCTAGAAGAACCAACAGTCAAAATGGGCAATTCATTCCCTGTTGTTCACTTCCAGCTCCCGACACTAAGAAATTCATCTCGTAAACTACTTGGTTAATGGCCATTAATGGACCTACTCTCTAAGAACTTATCCAGTCCTTTTTTAAACCCAGCTATACTTCTGGCCTTGACAATGTCCTCTGGCAACAAATTCCATAGATTAATTATGTGCTGAGTGAAAATGTATTTCCTTTTATTTGTTTTAAAACTGCCGTCAGATAGTTTCATGAAGTGTCCCCTAATTCTAGTACTATTTGATAAGGTAAATAACTGTTCCCTATCTACTCATTCCATACCACTCAAGATTTTATAAACCTCTATCATGTCCCCTCTCAGTCTTCTCTTCTCTAAGCTGAAGAAACCCAGTTTGTCAAGCCTCTCTGTATCGAAGCTGTTCTATGCTCTTTATCATTCCCGTTGCCCTTTTTTGTACCTTTTCTAGTTCAGCTATGTTTTTTTTTTAGTTGGGGTGACCAAAACTGCACACAATATTCCAGGTGCGGTCACACCGTTGATTTCTATAGAGGCATTATAACGTCCTCTGTTTTATTCTCTATCACTTTGCAAATAACTCCTAAACATTGTGTTCCCTTTTTTGACTGCTACTGCACATTGGGCTGAGGATGTCAGTGCATTGTCCACAATCACTCCCAGATCCTTTTCCTGAGTGGTAACTCCTAGCTTAGTACCCAGCATTGTTTGGGTTATTTTTCCCTATGTGCATCACTTTGCACTTGTCCACATTAAATCTCATCTGCCATTTAGATGCCCAGGCACCAGTGGCGGTGGACCACCTAGGGAAGGGGGGGAAATGCCTGGCTGGCTGGCTGGCTGGCTGGCCCAAGTCC
>QEPC01004501.1:68577-87079 GCA_003113815.1 Sphenodon punctatus
TCCTCCTCCACCTCGTCCTGGGGGTGCGCCTCTGGGCACGCAGGGCCGGGCTCATCCTGGGGCTCATCCGCCCTGGCCGTTTTCCGTGTCTGGGGGGGCGGGGAGGGGAAGAGTGGTTGAGTGGGTGCGGGTGGGGCCCCTCTCAGGGGGCCCCTGACCCCCTGCCTGTCACCCGGGTTCCCCCCTCCCCCCCAAGGGGGGTTCTCCCGTGCCCCCTGTTCCCCTCCCCTTTGTTGCCCTTACCCTTTTCCTGGGTGCCTCCTCTGGGCCCGTTCCGGCCGCTGTCCCCGGGGCGCCCCGACCCGGCTGCAGCTGTGGGTGTTGTTCCCGGGCCAGCTCCCTGGTCGGGTGCTCCCGTGTGCCCCCTTCCTGCACCTGTGCCCCCTCCACCTGCATCGCTGGGCCTGCCTGCACCTCCTCCGCCTCCTGGCCCGCCACTGTTGTTGTCTCTGCCTCCGCTCTCTTCCACCTCCCTCCTCGCTCCGTCCCGCCACGCTTGCTTGCTGCTGATTTTGCTTTAAATCTCCCTCCGGTGCTTGTGTTGTTTCTGGTTGCCCGGCAGCGCCGCTGCATGCCTCGTCCCCGGCTGGGACTCGTTTCGTTCCGTTCCGCTCGGGTGTTGGCGTCCAGACGTTACTTTTCCTTGGTTCCCTGTGGGGGTTCGTTTGACCATGCTTCCCGGGACCTTCCCCCGGCTAGCCCGGGAAGCATGGTTGAACCTGACCCCATGTGGGTATTGAGCATGATGAACATCTGGCGCGCGCCGAACAGACGTTCAGGGCCCTTTGGTCCCATGGGGGGGTTGAGCGTGGTTCACTGTGGTTGAGCGTGATCTCGTAACGTCTGAAGACACCCTCCCACTGACTTAAATGATTTTTCAAACTTTTTTTTAAAAAAGATGGATTTTAAAAATTCAAAAACAGAATATCCAAGGAAACTCCCTTTAATTAGATAATAGCAGTAAATACCAATGCAATCTTTCAGCATTAAGTACTGATGCCCCCTCCCAAAAGTCTGAAACCTAAAGTAAAATCACTTTTTCTCCAGTTTTTCAACTTCTATAACTTTCCCCGCATCATTTGCATTAAATTTGGACAGATTGTAACCCATACCCAAGTGACCCTCCCTACCAAATTTCAGACAAATAGGATAATTTTACGGTGCCAATTTGATAAGCAGTAGAATTTTCAAGCTTTCTAATGGAGAGTGCATTGTAGCCTTAACAATGGAGTGGATCCCACCCACCACTCCATAATACTTATGCTACAATCACTTCCTCCTCCTGTCAGAAATACATTATGGGTGTTCAAGGGAAAGCACACACCAAAATGATTTTTTAACTTGATTCTATAGGAGGCATGAGTTAGTGCCATCAAAGACGAATAAATGAATAATCTTTGCCTGAAGCGGTAAGAGTTGTCTGAGGAAAGAAGATAAAGCAATTTTTAAAAGTACTAGACAATAGTAATGAGTGAAGCTTTGATCCTCAAAGTGCACACCAGCACGAATGTCCAATTCCCCAGGCACTAACACAGTCACTCACAATTGAGTGGGGCCCCAATGAGTTTAGACCCTACCACATTTTGGACTGCTCCTCCTGCCTCCTGCCATGGGGGAGGGGGTGGGGCTTGGATCCGTATTGTCTGAAAGCCAGCTCAGTTGGGTAGCTTAAAATATTTGCTGCTGTTGGCAGGGCTGTAGGTCTGTGCATTTGTAGCAGAACCTCTTGGATATGTGAGTTGTGGGGTGAAATGGGTGGGACTGGGATAGTGATGGGGAGGTCCAGAGGCATCCCCAGGTGTGAGGTGGGGGCAGTGCGAGGGTTGGGACTACCTGGTGAGAGCAGGCAGCAGGGAATGGGTTGGGGTTAGGGGTGTGTGAACACCCAGGGGTTCCGGGTTCGGCCCGTTCAGGGTTCCCCCCCCCGAAACTGTTCAGGATTTGGCTGTTCAGCCCAAACCTGTTCGGGGGGGCTGTACCCATTCAGGCAGGGGGCAGGGGGGAACCCGATTTCCCCTCCCTCCAGGCAGCGTGCATCTAAGGGTTGCTGGAGCTCATCTCCTTCCCCCCTCCCCGTGCAGCCTGCAATTTTTTTTAAAAAACAAACACCCCAGGGATCGCCCTACCTGGTGGCACCGGGGCTTTGGCCCTGGGCTCTGTGGTGACAACAGCGTCGGGGTTGGCTCTGGTGGCACTGCGGAGCGCTTCAGGCCACTACCTTCGGGTCACGTGATCCGGAAGTCATAGTAGAGGCCTGAAGCGCTCTGCAGCATCGCCAGAGCTGGCCCCACTGCTGCCGGCGGACCCGGGACCAAAGCCCCGGCACCACCAGGTAGGTCAGGCTCCAGCCCTGGGACAGCCCAAACACCCTGAGTTCGGGCCGAACCCTGAACCGCATTCATACATCCCTAGTTCGGGTGGGGATTGGGGTTTGGGGTGGGAGGGAGGGTTGGGTTTGTATATTTTCCTTTAAGTGGACTACTATTGGGTTGACATTTGATATATTGTTTATATTCTGTGTTTGTATTTATATTGTATTTCATTTGTGAAATTTGTGTAAGCTGCTGCGAGACACCTGTGGTGTAGTCTGCGGAGTACAAAATTAAATTGAAATGAAATGAAATTTTCAGGCAAACGTGTATTCATTAAATTCACGTGATGCAAATAACCCCAGAAAGTGCTTAAGTGCAGCTGGGTTGTTAGATCTATTATCATCAATCTTCTGTGAGAATAAGATGCTGCAAGAAGTTCATAGATTAAATGTGCAGTCCTGAAACCACTTATTTGCAAGGAACCCTACTTAAATATGGCACTACTCATGAGTAAATGGTTTAGGATTTAATTTTTTTAAAAAGGCTTAGGCTGTGATGCATTTATTTCTTTGCTGGATTACTTTGACAAGTTCCAGTGCAAAAGCATAGTGACACGTACAGTTGGGATCGAAGCTAATGGTGCGAGCACCAGCAATTTTCCCTCTTTATCGAGTTAGACACTTGATCCAGTTCTGTTATTCACATTTCAACTCTCTCACCTAGTTAAAATGCTCACAGAGTTCAGGGTCTGTGGGGATGTTTACAGATGGAACAGTAGTCAAAATAGTGCAATGACTTTTTAGAAATGGGGGTTGGGGGAAGTGAGCCTTGAGTTTCAAGAAAGTATTTTTGATGAGACCATTTAATTTTTTCATTTGCTGTAAGGTGTTTTTTGCCAGATAAGACTGCTTTTTGCTTCAACATAATTTTATTTTTTAATACAAAAATAACCAAATATTACTTTATTCCAGTGTACACATTTTAAGTAATTGCCATGCATTAGATTGGAAGAGCAGTTTAAAAATTAAAACTGCATAGAGCCAGGAGATTTACAGAGGAAATAAATATCACGACTACAGAATCCATAACATCATTAGTTTAGAAAACAGAGATAACTAGAGTGTAGATGGCATAGTAATCAATTCTGGAGTTGCTGGTTGCAATTACCATTGAACTTGAAAAAATATGCATTTACAGTAGTAGTTGTAGACTGCAGCTAAATGCTCATCACCAGAAGTAGGCAAATAAATTTCATCACATTGTGTTTGCACATTGCCTGAACAAGTGTGTTGCATTTTTGTCAAGTTTATTTTCTATTTGAAATTATTTGCTGAATAGTTTGAGATTACTTCTTCGTCTGAAGAGCATTTCCAAGCAGTATCTGGTATTGTTTGTGCTGCTAGGGATTGGGCACATGAACCTGTTTCTTTTCCTTATTAGATAAGCATAACTTTTAGAAGCAGGTTCCCTGTGCTAATACTCATGAGTACAAATTAGAAAGTTTCTTACTGCAGTATACACTTAACATTCTTCCCTGTCTGACAACTGATTTGTTAGACAATCGATAAAAAGGAAGCACAGAGTAGTATGAAATAGTGATAGAAAACTTGTTTAAACGTTTTTGTTGTATTTGCTCAACTTTAGGCTGTTTTTACACAGACAGCAACCACCATCTCCATTGGATGGTTGGGAGAGCGTCCATGTGAACGGCGCCGGGTGAGTGTGTGTGCACCCATAACCCATCCATGGAGCAGCCGGGAAGGAGCTGGCATGCTCCGTGAGTGGAGATGGGTGTTGAACACCTAGCTGTCTATGTGAATGGCAAAACACACCACCAACGGGAAGGGTCTGCCAAAACCAGTGAGACATGGCTAGAGAGGCACAGCAGGAGCCTGCAAACAGACACACCCACCAGGAGAGATGCTGAACACCCAGCCGGGAGCCCTTAAAGGAGAAGCGAGCCTGGACATGGGTGCGCCGGCTTCCAAAATGTCTGGCAGAAAAGCCACTGACAAGACAAAGGGAGTCAGCACCATGTCACATACAGGAAGGGTCAGGGTAAGTCGAGGGACCCCGGGCCATCCAGGGAAGGGGGGATCAGGATGCCTACTGACAGCTCTCCTCTTCTGACACAGGGCAGAGGGTGCAAAGCGGTATTGGCTGCATCCCCCACCCCCAGAAATGCAGCCCAGGGAGCAGAACAACTCTGATAGTGAGGTAAGACAGCAGAACCCCACCCACACAGGGGAGGGGGGAGGGCACAGACAAGCCCCGAGCACACACCAGGGTACTGCCAGGAAGACTGCTGACAGCTCCATCTCTTCCCCCCCCCCACACACATAAGAAAGCACCCTACCCCTGGAGCACAGCACTACTGGGGAAACAGCAGAGGAAGGCCTCCATGGCAGTCAGGTAAAACAGCGGGAACCCCAGGAGGGAGGGCAAAGAAAACCCCACAGCACCAACAGGGGTACAGCAGGGCAACAGCTCACTCTGATGCATTCCCCCAACAGGAGAGCATCTGCTCCACTGCCACCACAGCCACCGGGCAGGCCCCAGGAAGCAAGGCTGGATGGCCCCCCAAAGGAGGAACCCAAAAGGGGAACCCCTGAACCAGGGACAAAACCCTGGACCTTATATGTCTGTGGGGGGCCAAAAAGGTCCAGGCAGACCTGGTGCGCTGCTTCAAGACTAAACATGTCTATGAAGCCATCGCCCAGGAGATGCAGCACATTGGGTACAATAGGGATGGGGCTGAATCCATGCAGCAAGCAAAGGACTTGAGGTCCAGATAAAAAAATATCAAGGACAACAATTTCAACTCTGGCCGTGTCATGTGTACACATGAGTTTGCTGAGGAGCTTGGTCGCTTTTGCTTCCTCTCAGGGCCGACCCCAGGCATGTGCCACATGTGCGGCCGCACATGGCCCCGCCACCAACTGAGGCCCACACTTGCCTGGCTGGGCAGCAGGCTCCCCCAGAAAGTGATTCTTCCGCCCCTCCCTGACTCCAGACCCCATCCCTCACCTGTCTCTGCCTTCTAGTAGTGCTGCAGCAGCAGCAGCAGCAGGGACACTGGACCTGGCTGGGAGTTAAGGCTGTTTACAAACAGCTCCTCCCCACGTGCTGATCAGAAGGTTACTACCTTGTAAAGAAGGTTCTTCGAGATGGCTCCAAACATTCTCACCACTGAGTTGTGCGCACTCACCCTGTTCAAATAATAGACCACATGATGGTCTTGAGCTCCTCTGGTATAAAAAGAACCCTCCCCCTCTGAATGACAGTTCCTTTCAACCCTTTCTAGAAATATAAGAAAAGAATTCCATGCAGGGCTGGAAGGGTGGGTGTTGTGAGAATGTTCGGAGCCATCTCAAAGAACCTTGTTTGCAAGGTAGCAACCTTCTGTTCTTCTTCGAGTGGCTCCTCACATGATATTTTTACATGGCTCCGCCGGGTGGGGAGTCCGTGGGCGCGCCAGTGCATGGATGGGGCATGCACACAGCTGCACACACATCCCCACTCACCCACCACTCATCCACACCCACATAGTAACCACCATTTCCCCCGGTTGCTCCGTGCGTGGGGATGAGTGGGGGGGTGAGTGGGGATGCGTGTTAGGCGAGCGCGCACGCACCCCCACTCACCATGGGCGCGTGCACCACGTCATTCACATGGGGTTCCCCCACCCATGAACACACAGAAATCTGCGTGTTTACGGCTGGGAGGAGAGACCCGTGTAAAAAGGGCCACATTCTCACAACTGTCTTACTTATACTATCTTAGGTAGGAATTTAGGATGTAAAGCAATATCTATTCTGTCTTGGAAAATAAATCTGCAAATATGGTTCTGAGATTATTATGGCTGCTATTTCACTAACTCTTCTTAATGAAGTTATTGCTAACAGGAATACTGTCTTTAAACCCGCACCCCATAACCAGTTCATTTGCACCCCCATATAATCAATTCACGCTGCCCCGTGGGCACAAATTAAATGGTTATGGGTGGGGGCAGCGTGAATAGATTATATGGGGGCGGGGGCAGAAATGAACTGGTTATGGGGTGGGGGCAGCATGAACTGATTATGGGGGCACAACTGAACTGGTTATATGTCTCTTTTCATGGCATAATGCGCTTAATAAGCTAGCTGCATTTTGGGTGTCTTGTGTGTGTGATAGCAGCACCTCTGGACTGGTCACACCGCATGCGTGCACAAGGCACAGGCGGCACTGGCAGCAAGAAGCAACAGGCCCTGGAGGCCAGACTGGCTAAGCTCACCCCCTGGCCCCTCCTCCAGTAAGGCAGTGGACGCAGTCAGTCTCTCTGTGCCTGTGTCACTGCCCGCTTGGCTGCCCCTGCAGTGGAACCACTCCTGGGGAGTGGTGGTAGACACTCGGCTGGGGAGGGGGGGAAGCATTAGGAGGCCATGCTTCTCCATGGTTGCTCGGAGAGGTGGAGAATGGGAATCCTTCCTGTCCAGAGGGAGTAATTTTTATGTAAATGTATACATTTGCATTATTAGGTGGTGCCTAATTATGCAAATTAGGCCCTGCACCAAGACTTCGCACATGGACTCACAAACCCTGGGGTCGGCCCATTCCTCTGTGTGGCTGGGGATATTTTGGCCTCCCTCATCCATGACTCAGCCTTCTCCAGGGGCTGAAGAGGGCAAAAACAACCCCCCCACCTGGACCCATGGAGCAGGGGGAGCCCACTACCCCTGATGAGGCCAGACAGAAAGTGGGAAGGCACACCCCCATCCTAGAGGTGGAGGAGGCATACCTGGAAATCGATACCAGCAGTATCACCCTCCTCGTGCGCCCTTGAAACCCACAGTGTCAGGGGGCACACGGGGAGCGGATGGACACCAGGAATGCCCCCCAGAAGGAGGATGAGTATAACCCAGGTAAGAGAATGGCCCTATGGTCCAGGGCAGGGGAGACACAGCCCAGACCCCAGCAGGGAAGCAAGGCCAAACTAATAGACTGCTATTACCCTGAAAGCTCAAGGGGATCTGAAGGTGCAGGAGGAGGAGGAGGTGACCCAGAGGAAGATGTGGAGGATCCTGAGGCCATCCCAGAGCCTGACGACCTGGATACCGATCATAGGTTCACACAGTCAAGGGCACAGTGGTGGGAGATGGCGGGGTACAAGAAGGGGATGGGGCACAGCAGCACATCATGGCCCATCCCCTCCAAAGGGAAACCAAGGAAAAGACAAGGGGACAGCAAGGGGAGGACAGGGGACAGCACTAGAAGATGGGTGGAGAGATCACAGGGGCCGGGGGGAACACGGTCTTGGAGCAGGGATGGGGAAGATGAGATCATGTAGGAGACAGGAGGAATACACACACAGGGATAATGGGAGCAAGAATGAGGCCCCCTCCAGCCCTCCACATGCTGATGTGACCAAGGAAGCACAAAGAGAGACCACCCCCAGCAGGAACCCACCCTGGCGCAACACCCGCTGACAGATCATGGGGGTAGCAAGGACGAAAAGCTCATAAGGCAAAGGCACAATGTATCGAAATAAAGTATACAGTGTTACAGGACAGGTGGAAAGGGTCCATCGACAGGCAATGTTCAGTTCTCTGTCAGTTGGTCTACTATACGCCTGCATAGGGCGTCTCTGTTTTCCTCAGAGATCCACCAGAAGGCCCCACCCTGCACTTGCTGGTAGAGGGGCACAGGGCAGGTTCTCTCTATTGGAGGGGGATTGTCCAAGGCACTCCCACGAGTCTCACAAATGTTGTGAAGTACACAGACCGCCAGAATAAGGATGCGGGAAGTGGTGGAGGTCGAACTGGTTCCGGTTGAGCAAGAGGTGCCACCATATCTTTAGCAGGCAGAAAGCCCTCTCCACCATGCACCTCTCAGAGGCCAGGCACTCATTAAAGAGAACCCGGTTGGGGGTGCAGGCCATGAGATAACTCCCATCAGCCATGGTGTCAGGGGGCAGGTGGGATCCCCAGTGATAACCAGAGCCATCGACAGCCCCAAACCTGTTCAGCCCCATCGAACATACTGGCATAGAAGGGGGAGGAGCGCAGGAATCAATCATCATGGATCCTCCCCGAGAGGCCCATGTACGTATCTATGAATAGACAATGGTGGTCCATGACTGCCTGCAGGTTAACAGATAACATGTACTTCCTGTTTAGGTAGTATATCTTGCTGTGGGGAGGGCGGAAGATTGGCATATGTGTGCTGTCTATAGCGTCTATGAAATGTGGGAAACCCATAGCCTCAAAACCTCTGATCACCACCTCCGGGTTCGATAGCTGGATGACCTGCTCAAGGAGCAGCTCAACAATGAGATCGCAGACATCATACAGGGCCATGTTGACGATCAAGGCCCCTACACCAAATTGCTCCGTGATGCTCCGGCAAGAATCGGGGTTGGCCAGGCACCACACCGCCATTGTCACCTGCATCCCAGGAGGTATTGGGTTCTGCATGTTGGTTGACCACCTTCAGAGGTGGGGGGCAAGGATCTCTGCAACCCAGATCAGCAGGGAACGGGTCATCCTGAAATGGTCCGTCCATTTCTCGTCGTTCCAGGTCACCAGTATGGTCTCCCAGCAGTCACTGTTCTGTGACCGTATCCAACCCAGCCGTTATGTGGGTATGGTCACCCGACAGCCCTAGATGTTCTGGGGCAACCTGGAGAGCACGAGGCAGGTGTGCTTTGATGTGCTGTCCCCGCCATCTCAAGGTGCCTGGCCTGCACCTTCCTCGCCCATCACACTCTTGCCATTCAGCACAGGTCGGTTGCCCAGCTGCAATGGGACCTATGGGTATACCAGCAGCGGGCTGGGAGGAGGAGGGTGGCCCACCACTCATACACTTGCTCCAGGATGTTGAAGCATGCTGCCAGAATGGCGAGTATGGCAGCCTACACATGTGGGATGCCTACAACAGTCATTGTGCTCCCACCACTAAGCCCACTCCCTATGAACAAACCACCGCACCCTGTGACTGATCACCGACCCCCGCCAACATCCCCCATGAACAGGTACCCTGAGTCAGTGAACCACCCGGTGATTACACCCCTTGCACACACCCACTCACCCACAGGCAGCACACCACACTATCAACACTCCTCCCCCCCCCAATGTGTCACACCCTCTAACACCTCAATTACCCTGTGCACTCACTCCAGGCCACGCATGCCAATCGCTTTCCAATGCACCACGCTACCACTACACACTAGCTACACTTGCACCCCCGACCTCTCTCATGCAGCTTGCTCTCCTGCTCCACACAACCCAAATTGCTGTCTCTGCTCCCTCTATCAGTTTTCGAACTCCATCCACTCCACAAACAACACCAACATGCCATGTGGCCATTGTAGGCGAACTGGCTCCCATATGTAGATGGGTGAATTGTCACAGCGTCTCTGTGGTTGGTTCAGCTATACGGGTGTGGCATGCAAACCTGTCTGAGGTCTCAGTGATGCGAACCCGTTGCACACCTCGGCAGAAGGAAGCCACACCATCTCTGCTGCTGTCTGTAGCCCTCAGGTGCTGTGACATTGAAATGAATAGACCACGTACCCCGCCCCCCCGCCCCGTGGTATATGGGTCCCTCGTCTATATGGTGGGTGTAGGGTATGTAGCTGGGGCCCCCCATTCAGCAGGACAGGTGTAGTAATGTCTGCGGCCGTCCTGCTTGGATCTGCTCTGATGCAGCGGCCCCTTGAAGGTTCCCCATCTCTTCCTCCTTTGTCAGGATATGTGTCTTATTATTTACAAATTTCCATTATAATGAGAAACTGTATATATTCAAATTGAATATAAGTTGATGCATTATTTTCTAATTTGAGGTATTATTATTTTTTTAACACTCACATTGTTATAATATATTAAACTGGGCTCAATCCCTTTTTTCCCCCTCTTATTCTTTTTTGTTTTTTGGGGGGTAATCTCCCAGCTTCAGCGATTTCCAGTGCCCATGTACCATGCAGGCTTTTGCAGCTTGTTGTGCATTGTAGTTGGGTGATACTGTGCTGCTGGGCCTTGCCTCTCACCTCCTGCAACTGGTATGGGTGTTCAGGGGCCCAGGATTCCTGGGGTCTGTGGATGGGCCCCGTGATGTGCCTTGAGGTTGCTCATGAACCCTTTGCTCAGACAACTGGGATGCATTCCAGCTCCTCTGGGTGGGTGGGTATGAGTTTTGGGGTGCTGGCTCTCTACCAGGTGCTCCCTCTGAGGATTGTCATTCAGCACCCTGGTGTTCCTCTTTGTAGCAGTGTTTCCTTTGCTCTATGAACCCCATGGCATGTTTCAGGTCTTCTATGACTCCCACTACAGTCGTGCACCTAGGCGGTCATGTGTTGGGGCTGTGTGCTTGTGTATGGCTGCGGATGCCCGCTGTCATTGCTGCCTTGCCTCCTGTCATGGGGCTCCATCCCTGGTTGCCTCACGTCCTCTTCCCTTGGTCTTGGGACATTTTACGTTCTCCCTGGGGCATGGTCTTTGCATCTCTGTGTGTGCTACTGTCCCTTTATCTTGCCCTGGCTTCACTCTGGTTCTGACCCCATGGTGCATTGTGGCTAAAACCCCCTATTGGTCCCCCATTACTACTCTTGCAGCCATGGATGGGCGTTGCAATCTGAGGGCTCCTGACAGTGAGTCTGGGCAGCCTCCTGGGTGTGATCTGTCTCCCTTTGCGCTCCCTTGGGCGCCGCCTCTGGGACACTTTCCTCTCCCATCACTGGCTGGGGGGCCGGGTCCTGTTGGGACCTGTTGGGGTATTGTGGGTTGTAGGGTGGTGACATTCCCACTACCTCTGTTGTGGCCCAATTCCCATCCCCATCTCCCACTTCCTTTTCCCTTGCTGCTTTACTTTGTTCCTGACGGTGCTGCGGCTGGGGGAGATGGCCGGATGGTTCCAGCGGGCGGCATCTGAGTTCCGTGCTGGGGTGCAGGTGTACCAAGAGATCTATACATTACCCCTCTGTGTGTGTGTGTGTGTTCCCCTTCCACTCCCCATTTGTATGGGCTCCCTGGATGTTGCAGCCTGTGGTACGCTCCCTCTCCCTCTCTCATTTTGTGCAGATGATGATTAACGAGAGGACCAGGGAGCAGGAGGAGGTGGTCCAGCTGGTCCTGCATGTGCTACAGTGGGTGCACCAGTTGGATTGTGCCCAGGCCAGCCAGTGGAGCCAGGTCCAGGGTCACCAACCCTACTGAGGACGCGGATCCGCCAGGCTGCCTGTCGCTGCTCTGTTTCTATGTTTGATCATTTATTTGAGTGTGTTGTTCTTGATGTTTTTTATTAAACTGTTTTCAGCATTGTTTCCCCCTAGTGTCTGTGTTTTCCTTCCCTCTGGTGTTCCCCTCTATGTGGGCCCGTATCTGGTTGGTGTGCGGTGGTTATCGGCAGGTCATGGATCTGTAGATGTGTATTCCCTTCCCTTCTCATGGTTGTTCTTTGTATCTGTGTGTTCTCTGTGGGTTGGCCCTTTGTCCCCTGTCCTCAGTCCTGCACCCTTCATGGTTTACGTGGGGTCCCGTGTCCCCCCCCCCTCACCGCGGGCCCTGGTGTCCTGTCCACTCTTCCCTGTTGTTTGTGTGGGAGTGCTGAGGTGTGTGTGTGTGTCTGCCTTTCCTCGAGGACCTTGGTGTATCTGGCCTCCCCCTGCCCTTGCATGGTGTGGGGCTGTGTCTGAGCCTCATGCATCCCTGCCCCGTGCTTTGTGCATTGCTGCAGCTTAGCATCTGGATTATTACTGTTGGACAGCACCTCTACTTTCAAAGCCCTCTGACCCTGCCTCTTACTTGTGCTTTGGCAACTGCCACTGTCACCTCTGCAGACCTTTTCACTGCATCGTGTTCTGGGGTTTGGAGGGTGCTGTGGGTGGTGGTCCTAGCTGCAGGGGGGGGGGGGCTGGTGTGGCCCCTGTCCGTTTCTGGGCTCACCTTTTTGTTGTGACCACTGTAGTCTCTCCTGACCCCCCCCCCCGGTTTGAGTCCCCGGCTCCCTGGTTGTTTCCCCTGTGTACTTGTGTGGACTGTGGTCTGCGGGTGGGTTCTGGGGTTTTAGGGGTCTGTAGCACCTGACTGTCTGGCTGGTGTCTCGGAGCTTGAACGGGGTTGCAACTTTGTATCTCTTGACCTTCCAGCTCCCTCCTCTCTCGCCCATTCAGAGTCTGGCAGTGTTGGGGCCGTGCCATGTGCCACGGCTTCATTTGCCCTCAGCCATGTTGTAACATCACTCAGGTGGGCATGGTTTTCTCTCCACTCGGTGTATGAGCTGTCCATATGAATTGTATGGGTGTATGCTTGGTGAGGCCCTGGGTGGGTGGGTACCGGACCCACCCCAGACTTCCCACAATCCCCCAATGGTGGCATCCGTGTGAACATCTCCCTGCACGGTGATGGTGGGTGTGCGGTGGGTGTGCTCACCCACCTACCTCCACCCACTGGGCCTGTGGCGGTGGCCGTGTAGAAAGGGCCTTAATCATTCATAGAATTCAGCTCCTGTTTGATGACAACCCTGGTCTTTCATACATGTCATGACCTACAGTATTTTGGAGTAGACTGTGACTTATTAAATCCACAGGGAGGCTAAATCCTAGGAAGCGTCTGGACATATTCCCTCCTTTCATGAGTTTTTCCCTTTAGCATTTATGATCTGTTCTTTTCACAGTCTCTGAGAACAATCTGAATGCCTCCTGTTGATCCTAACTAGATAAAAAACCCTGAGATTCATGGAGGGGATTCCCACCATATTGAAAGAAGAGGACAAAGGGTGAAATCATACAAGATAGTGGCCAGCCAGATCCCCTGTCCAATACATGGAGTGGCAAGGCAGCTGCCCCCATTGGGCCAGCATAAGGAGAACACACGTACAGCCTCCTTGCACATGTGTTCTCCCACACTGGAGCCACACTGCCCCCACACCTTGAGCTGGGCTGAGGAACCAGACACATAGGCAGGACTCAGGTTCAAAAGCAGCTGCTGCTGGCTACCAGAAACAGAATTGGTCCGTGAAAAGTGGCTGGTGGCAGCGGATCACTCCTAGACTCTGGGCCAGAATGATCCCATCCATGTGCTGTACATGGTCCTATCCCCAACCAAAGATGCAGTCATCTCCCTGCCTGGCTCCCCCGTCTCCCAGTCAGTGTCCACCAGGGAGCAGGGAAACCAGTGGTTCTGCCCAGGCAGAACTGGACCCCCTTGCCTGGGGGGATGGTGGGTCCCAGCCTGATACATGGGCAGAGGTGGCGCCCATGCCACATGCTCTGCACCTAGACTCAGCGCCATTGCTGCCTCAGAAGCAGGTCCAGCTGCCACACAGGGTGACAGATGGGGGGGGGGACTGCATGGGGCTGGGCGTGGCAAACTGCCCTCCCCACTGAGGGGAGGGTGCAGAAATTATGTGGGATCACTTACCTGGTCTCTTGTTGCCTTATGGGCCTTTGAAAAACTCCCCCTTTACTGTTCAGGAGATTCAAATAAACTTCAGACATAAACAACATGTATAGTAACAGGAACCCCCATGAACTTGAGTGAATCTGCAAGTCTTTTTGCTCCAGCAATGGCTGTTTCTTCTGGCTTCATATAGAATGTAATACTTTACATAAATAACACTAAAATGTAGAGACAACCTGCTGAGCCTTTAATAACCATCCTTTCCCCAATCACTTAAAATGTTCTTCAGAGAGAAACTTAGTTCAGTACAAAGCTTGTGTAATGGTACACTTGACATTTATGATCTGAGCAATAAATGTGACTCTTTTTTTTTTTTTTTATACAATGCCTGCTTTTGATTAATTGTAAAAAGTTTACTATAAATACATTTATTGCAACAGTTGATGGGGTTGATAAAATGGTTTTTGCTTGACAATATGCTAAATTAGAAACAAGTACATGCCTTAAAAGTCATGATCATTAGATTCAAATTATTGCAAAAACAAACACTCACAGTTCAAGTTTTATTACTCTTCTCATTAGGGAGTTTTTATCAGGCACCTTGAACTTTTGGTTTTGCCGTATGCTAATAGTGTATAATGCTGTATGGGTTTCAAGTTAAAAGCTCTATTGGTTGGAAGTAAACATCATTTGTAGTACTTTTTAAAAATGAACTTTTCCCCCAGTGCTGCATGATTAAGTTAGAATGAAGATGAAATTGCGATCTAAGGCTGAAAGTCTAAGAAAAAAACAATTATTTTTTGAGCATGACGTACATAGTAGCCAAGAAATATAATTATTCCAAAATTCTACTGCAGAAAAGAGGTGGCAGGGCACTGTGTGGGGTGCATTTGTATCACTTCAGGAAGCTGTCTAACCTACTACTCCTGGGTCCTTTTTTGGGAAGGTGCCAAAGCTGAAGGGTAATAGAACTATAATGAACAGCTCAAAATTAAATTATGCTGTTGTAATGTGGCATTAGTTGGCATAAATGATTTCATTGCAATTAAGAAAACAGATACATGGCCCACAGCAGGTGGTTGGTGATGTACTATCATTAGATAAGTTGGCTTGCCAACAAAAAATACAACCAGAAAAGAGATTACACGTATAACAAAAAGGCCCATCATCCAGGGTTCTAAGTTTAAAGCCACATGATTAAATAGTTCCTACATAGTTTTATAAATGTTTATGTGTTCAACATAGTCCTGTGTAGGGCTGAGACGAGAGCAAGAATTCCCATTCTGAAGGGAAATACTGACCTTTCCAGAGTGCTTCTGAGTGTTCATCAGTATTTCGTCAGTTTCCAGTGATTCTGTGCTATGTAAGTGATTTGGTAAATGCCAAGCATGAGTTGATTTCAACACAGTTCCTTTCTCTTTCATTTGGATTTGCTCAGGTGCAGTTTTTGAAAAAGAATTACTGTCAGTAGCTGTCCTGATTGTGGTTTGATTTGCCCGTCAACACTTGAAATCAATAGTTGTCACTTGTGTGTGTCAGACTATTTTAAATCAAAGCAAGATAGAATGATTATCAATAAGTAAGCAGACGTTCTACCATACAATGCTATATCTAGCTATAATACGGAACTTCAGAGCTGAGAAAGCACATTGAAATTTAGTATCCACACAATGGCTATGTGTACAAGCACTGCTTGTACAAAAGTCAAAATCTGACCTCGTAAACCAGATGCCAAGCAAAGTACTGCAGAAGAGCCGGTAGAAGTAGATTCTCTGGAGACCAAATAAAGTCCATATTGCCCTAAGGGACAAATCTGTCCAGAAACACCAAGAGCCATACAAGGGAGAAATGAGCAGCTCAGAACAACTCCTGGAAAATGAATTCTCCTGAGACCAGCATTACAAAATCCATGTTGCCCTGGGAGAGATAAGTCTACATTATAAAACAAAATCTGTTCAGGAGATTTTGAGAAACTGGAGGCACTGCAAGCTTTTTCCTTAAAAAATAAATAATGGTTGAGATCCTAACGGTGCTGGTATAAGATATATTCCATTCCAAGAATGCAGCTGGTCTCAATCCTGCATCCATCGTTTTCTCCACAAGTCTCTACCAATCCAGCCCCCTACACTTGGAATGTCCTTCTAGCTGTGCTCCACTGACTCATTACTCTAAATCCCTCCTGAAAATTCATGTTTGTGCTTTAAGGCAGAGCCAACCACAAACAAATCAAAATAAAGTGGGGTGGATGGGAGGGGGAAACTTCTCATATGAACCTACTATTTCTGAGTAACAGTATACTGGGATTTTAAAAATTATTTTTAAAAATACTTTTGTAAAGCAGGAATGGGAAACGTTTTCTTCCTGTAGGCACTTTGGAAATTAGTACAAGCCATGAGAGCTGGATAAGAATTGGGGGTAGAGTTACTTAAGGTCCGGGTGTGCTCAGAATGGGGAAAGGTGAAAGGGAGGATTCAGATTATGGATCCATCCTCTTTCCTTCAATACATGTCCTCATCTCTGCTCCCTTCCCTAAGCTCAGTCTTGAGAGTTGGGAGCTGGATCCATGGAACAGATCTGTGAATTGGAAAGGGGCCAGATAAATAACAGTTGTGAACTGGATTTGGCCCAGTAGCCATATGTTCCCCACCCCTGGTCTTGTAATACTGGTTAGGGATGGGCAAACAGAGCCAAGTTCAGAAATTCGGTTCGGTTCGGTATGAAAATCGAGTTCAGTTCGGAAGTTCGGTTCGAACTCCGAACTTCCGAACCTCGTTTGCCCATCCCTAATACTGGTAATTCTCAGTGGCAGAAGACTAGACTGGGTATGCAGTTGGGTCATTTTTACACCTTTGTTTTTTTATTTATTTATTTATTTTAAAATAAAATGAGTTTTATTGTTTTCTTATTCAAACATTCAGTCATTACACATTAACACCCGCACAATGCATGGTGATTCCATGCTACAATTCTATAACTATTTGTGAAGACATTTAAATCAAAGCAAGACCTAAACCCTGAAGTACCAACACTTTATACAAAGTCAAATTCATCCATGTAGCATATTAACCAATTCACATCCTAAGGCTTCTATGATTTTGCTGCCCGCATAAACCTTTAGGCAACAAATCATGTCCTTTCATTTAATATTCAAAGAGTGTCTGAATGTCCTTACTTTCCTGAGGCTTATTCTCTAAAGCACTTACAATTGGTATCCATGTCTCTTTAAAAGGCTTGTATCTGTTCTGCAATTTAGCATGCAGTTTCTCCAGTTGAAACAGAGACCACAAACTTTGTGTTCATTGTGCCATTGGGAGTTCCTCTTCTGTCTTCCAGTGTCTGGTAATTATGTTCTGGCCAGCAAGAAAAAACACCTTACATGACTTTTGATATTTTTCAACATTTTTGGACTCTGGAAACAAACCCAAAAGACAAATTTCTGGCCTAAAGGGTATCAACTCTCCTGCCACCTTATTTGCCCATTTCCATATCTTCCCCCAGAATAACATCACTTTGCTACAGTTGCTCCCCCCAACAGTGAAAATAATTGGCTATCTCCCCGCATCCTTTCCAGCATAGGCCTCTCCCACCTGTCGTCAGGTACCTGACCCACGTAGGATTTAAGTAGAACCTTATTGTGAACTTAATTTGTATTTCTTTAATTTCCATGGAGTATGCACATTCATGCATATGTTTCCAGATTCTTTTTTCATCTCCCTCCCCTAAAGGCAGTGCTAGATCTTTCCTCCATTTCTCCGTGTATGTGACCTTTTTATGATACGTCAATCTTTTCAATTCCTTATAGATTCTTCCTAGTCTTCCAGTTGACTTACTTTTTTTGAAAAGTAACTCTTCTAATTTGAAGGGATCTCTACTGAAGTTCCTCCATCCTATAGAGGCACAGACAGACTTCAATTGTAAATATCGGAAGATATCTATTTTATTCTTGGCAATTTGTTCCAGCCTTTGCGGTGATATAAATTTACCTATCACATAGATCTGCTGCATTCTGGTTAACCCACTCGCCCTCAGCTGTGCTCTTATTGTGTTTGCCAGATTCATTTCATTCATGTATAAAGAATCAATGGGTGTGAATGGTGAAGTACCGATTCGGGACCCCATTTTTCTTTGTGCTGCTGTCCAAAATTTTATCAAAGTTCCCGCAAATGGGTGCTCAACCTTCAGCTGTTTGGTAATGGAACTTTTATCCACTACCAAATCTTTTAGCGAATGTACCTGGAGCATTTCTCGCTCCAGATCCAAGCATTCAGGTGCATCCTGTTCTTGGAACCACTCATGGACTGCTGTAAGTGAGGCAGCCCTGTAGTACAGGCTAATATCAGGGAAATTAATACCACCTCTATCATAAGGTCTCAGGATGGCCATTTTCTTGATTCTTGGTTTCCTTCCATTCCAAACTATATCTTTTATTAGGGCATCCGTATCCCTAAAAAATACCTCAGGTAAATGTATTGGAAGAGCCATCAGTTTGTATAAGATCTTGGGGAGTACCATCATCTTAAACAAATTTATTTTGCCCCTCCACGACACCAATAGACTTTGCCAGGGCCTACCCTCTACCTTCAGCTTTTTGAGCAAAGGAGGAAAGTTTTTCAGGTAGAGGTCTTTTAACTTTTTGGGTATGTCTACCCCAAGATATTTAATTTCTTCACTGACAGGAAATGGCAAGATTTCTTTTAAATGCGTTTCCTGTTCTTGATCTTTACCAAATACCATTGTGTGAGAGTTACCCTTATTTATTGTGTACCCAGATACCTTTCCAAATTGGTCTATTACTCTGAGCAGTTCCGGGAGAGA
>QEPC01004501.1:104109-119420 GCA_003113815.1 Sphenodon punctatus
AAACTGTAAGACCTGGCTGTTTGCCCAGGCCTTTGGGAGGGAGGGTGGGGAGGGAGGATTTTAGTCCCCTACCCATTTGTTTTTTGGTGTTGTCTAGCCCTGTTTTAATATTTAATATTTAATATTTGATTGTTTTAGATGGATTTTATTGTATTTTATTGTTTTAATGCTGGAAGCTGCCCCGAGCTGCGTTGCAGGAGGGGCGGGGTATAAATTTATAAAATAAATAAATAAAATAAATAAGTACTGGTGTCATAACCCTTGTGAACAGCAACCTGTCCGTAAATGGAGGATATTAATATCATTACATGGGGCCAATGGCTTATGCAACTATATACTGTATAAACTGATGGTTTCAAATTATTTTATGTTTATATTTTATCATTGTATATTTGTTTTTAGAAGTATGGTACATAGGAACTTTTATTGTTTAATTACTTAATTTTGGGTGAGCTCCGCTGTGGCAAAAGCAAGTAACACCTTGGAGCAAAAGATCCAAGTGAAAACAGAGAGGAAGGGATATAAAACTGGGGCGGAAAATATGATCTCCCCCTCCTGGTTTCCTTGGAGGTGTGATGTGTGTATAGCGAAGGTATTACATGGTGGTATGTACCTGGCTAAATTGTGAGATGTTTACTTTCGATGTATTGGCATTTTGTCGCATTGTCGATGTATTGTCTTTCTTCTTTTGTTCTCCTTTGGCCATGGTGAAAGCTAGAGCCTAATAAATAAATTGAATTGAAATTGAGATTAGATTCCATGTGTTAAATAGTAACCAGGCCCCAAATAAAAGTGGAGAAATGCATGTATGCTTTACCAGGGATTGGCCATCCAAGGGACTCTCAAGTCTATCATTGCAAGGAAAAAAGGAAAATAAATTGAGTTATTTATATATTCTTGGGAGATCTTGTGAGATTTAGGTGAGATAATCAGAAGCAGTGTTAGAACAGAAAGAACATGCAGACTGCCCAGAGGGCTTAAAAATGCTGAGATCTATCATTCCAGGGACAGGGAACAGTAAACTGATCATCCAATTCCTGTTGGACTGCTTGGGCATCCAGTGAGTTTGCCCAGTAAAATGCTGGATGGAGCCTGGTAGCAATTATGATGAATCCCCATTAAAGTCTGAGATTATTCCTGGAAATATTATTACTCAGCACAGGTAAGGATTTCACAACATGACCCTAAATTACATGAACATCACAATATTAGTTGCAACAGTATTGGTAAAAACAAACATTAGGCTGGCCCACTGTGGACTGCTTTGGCCCAGGACTCCCCAGAACTGCTTGTCCCACGCTACCAGATGTTGGTCTGAAACTGCCCTGGGGTGGGTATGTGACTGCCCCAGGCTGCATCCTCAGCAAATTTCCAAGGTGCAGCTCAGGCCAAGGGCTGCCCACGCGTACCAGTGTGGGCCAGCAGTTTTGTTCAGTCCTGCCATCCCTGCCTTGAGGCAGGGGCCACCATGGCTGTGTGCCATGGCTGGTCACCATGGTGGGGAGAGAGGCGGGGCCATTTTCCCGCCGATACATCTGTTGATTTCCCCACATTACCTAGGGTGTGCGGGTGGTGAGATGACTCTCTAACTCTGCGGATGTTTGTTTGGTGCCCTTCTCTAACCTAGGGAGGGGTGGCCGCTGTTTCCAGGGCTGGGGCGCTGCCGCACTGCCCACACATCTATTTTTACCCTATGTCATCTGTTTGTTCCCAGGCAATACTAGCCAAATGGATGACCACACATTGGGCTGCTTGCCTATTATTGATTTAACCACTTCTTCCTTAATTACTTTCCTATTATCTCTTGGATTCATTTAATCTCATTTCACTGTATATTTATGACCACAACATAAAATAATTGGATAGGAAATCATTGTCCATGGAAACAAAGCTTAACTGAACACATACTATATATATAATATTTACCAATACATGAAATTTGCTTTATAGAAAATGAGAAAGAGCTATATAAAAATTACTGCGCTTACTCAACCCCCCAAAACAAAATAAAACCCAACCAAAAAGTGTGTGTGTGTGTGTGGTGGTGGTGGTGGGGACATCCAGATTTTATTATCATCTCTTTAATAGTAATATATTGTCCTTCTTGCCTGTTACTAGTCTGGTAAAGGATGTTTTCAAGTCAGTTTTCATTTCTGTACTTACATCTGTCTGTGTGAGCAGTCTGAAAAAGAAAGGTGAATGCCATAATATATACATAGCTCTGTTCTGATTTCCTTTGTCAGCGAAATCAGTGAAAGTTTTTATGAATAAAGATAATAGGATCCTATGTATTAAAAACAATTAACCAGTATAAGTAGAATGCATTGCAGTCCAGAAATAAAAACACTGGCTACTTCCTCACGTTACACAATTTCACGTTACTTTTTAATCTAACGTGAGATTGAGTAAAACTTAGATCAACATAGGCTGAATGCCCACATTGATCTTTCACATTTGTTTTTCTGGGCATGGATCTGTTGTTTTTCACAACAGATCTGTGCCCATGTTCAGGTCCCCTCCCCTGTCATTCTCTTCCCTCTTGGGCTGGGTTGGATGGGGGAATGGGGTGCTGGAGGTTGCCTTCCCCCCAAACTCCCCACCCCACAGCCCAGCAACAAACCTGCTGCTCCAGTGACCACCGGGCAGGTGATTTCCCCCAATCTTCCCTCCCCTCTCAGGCTGCCCTCACCCTATTCCCTCAGGCTTGGCTTGGCTACGTGGGATGGGTGTATGCCTCCCCCTCCTCCCCTCCCTAGTAACTCATGTGGTGGCAGCAGTTTCTCCAGCTGGTTCTCTGGATGGCAACTTCTGGATGTTTCCAGGTTCGCTGCATGGAGCCTCCCAGGGTGGCATGCCCATATGTGGTGGGCTTGGAAGTGGCCAGAAGGAGCCGACCTAAGAGCTGTCTGGAGAAGCTACTGTCACTGCCACCCCCCATTCCCTCCCCCCTCTTCCCACTGATTGGGCTGGATTGGGTGGTGTAACTCCCCCACCCTCCCTTTCCCACAACCCCCCTCTTTCCCTCGGGCTGGGCTGGGTGGGTGTGTGTGCCTCCCCTCCCACCCTCCCTCTCCTGCACTACTCCCCTTCCATCGTCCCCCAAACTAACATTAGTTTAACTAACATTAAATCTGCATGTACACTTTCAGATGTAATGTTTAGTTTTACTCGCATAAGTGACAGTCGTCAGTGATTAAACTACCATTAGTTTCACTGCTGGATGAGGAAGGGTGCTTGCCCACATTATACAACCTTTTGTTAGGTTCTATCTATCTTAGTTTCTATCAAGCAGTCTCTATTATAAAAATAAGGAACTCTTGTCTCTGCAGCATAAAAGAAGGCAACAAACAAACTGTTTGGTGTCAAAAAGGCCACAACTCTTTATTAAACAAATTCAATCTGGAGGGGGAGAGAGAAAGCAAAACCCAATGAAATCCCTGTTAAATTTGTCAGGTCTATTAACGTATTAGTTCCTGGGAAGACACCACTGTCCAACACATTAAACTAACTGGGACCCAGTTCTAATTGGGGTCCAGAGAGAAGGGTGGCCACTGGCCAGTGCCTCAAGCTAGGAATAAATGCTATCCTATTTAGCTGGTTATGCTAGGCAGACCCCCAGGGCTAGAGGTGAAGTTGAGGGTTGCTTATCCCCTGATCAGCAACCCTCCAATTCCCACCTCTGAGGAGGTGCCTCAATTTAATTTCAATTCAAAGTTTCTACCACCTTCAAAGTTAAGCCAAACCTTGAACCCCCACTACTACCTAATATAGAGTTGCGACAAGTGATTATGCTTCTCCTTGAATGCACCCTTCTATTACCAATCATGTAAACTGGAGGGTGATGAAACTATGGGAAAGGCAAAAAAACCTCAGTCGCAGTCCAGCCAATTGTCTCAAACAAGGAAAAAAAATCTTCCCAGCCTTCCAGTCCCACCCTCTGATACCTCTTACGGGGGATGGGAAAGCTGCTCACTAAGAAAGCTCCCCTGTTTATTAGACCTATTTTTGCTTAATTTCTTTTTAAATGATTTGGTACCAATTGTCTCTTTACCTGAACTTTGTCCTCCTAAATTGGCTGCCCATTTTGTGGGAATTTTATTATATGCGGACGATGCAGTTCTTCTTTCCCAGACTAGGCTAGGTTTGAGGAAACAGTTGGAGCTTTGTCCGATTACTGCCTAGATAATAAACTCCAAATTAATTACTCTAAATCAAAAGTGGTGGTTTTCAGTAATGAAAAGAAAACCTACAACTGGACCTTAGGTCCTCACTGTATTCAGCAGGTCCAACAGTATAAATATTTGGGTGTAAACTTCCAAAATTCTGGCAATTGAAATAATCGTTTTAAGATGGCCTTTCATCAAGCCATGGCTACAAAAGGAGCCATTTTGATTCCACCCAAGGGTGGAATTAGGTCAAGTTAGCTGGAATATACTGGCACTAAGATATGCATTACACCTTTGGCTGAGAGTTTTCAATCAACCCGGGCTCCTTTGGTTTCTTACACAAGATCCATTTAAATCCTCATGGTTTATTTATTTATTTATTTATTTAATAAATTTCTATCCCGCCCCTCCTGCGAACAGCTTGGGGCGGCTTACAACAATAAAAACAGAAATATAATACATAAAAACAATTTAAAACCATCAACAATAATAACAATCATATAAAATTATTAAAACAGGGCCCAGGCTTCAATTTAAATAAGGTAGGGAGCTCATGATTCCTTGGATGCTTTGGATTGGCATACACTGCAGAATATGAATATCCATAGTCTTGCTTTTTAAAATTCAGACTCAATAAAGACTCTTACTCCTGGAAGGGAGGGTGTCGGCTTCTTCTAACTTTAAGAAATAAGGCATGCAGTGAAAAAGCATTTGCTTTATTGCACTTTCCCAATACCTTCTGATAGCATGTCTTTGATACACCCCATGTATTATCAAAAGCCACCCTACACTAACGATAAAGAGGCTGGTCAGGCATTTCATTATAAAAAAAACATTATCAACTTAAGCCACTTACTGTTCATGAACCAATATTGACTTTAACTTGTATTTATTCCTAAGTATCTGCTGAACAGCTTGAGCAAATAATCTCTGGCCTCTGCGGTACTTACACTTTAACAACTTGCTATTTATTATTTGTCATATGGTTGTCAAATACATTTATATTGTAAAATAGAAATATTTTGAATAACATTTCACCAGACTTTTAAAGGTATTTATATTAGATTTTCAGAATTCACATGTTCACTAAAATTTGGCAGCTGCCCTGATAAATGTAGTAATTAACTGAGTCAAAAAGAACCATATTTGGTTTTCTTATTTGTGAAAATTAGAGATAAAATGAGTATCCAAAATGAATTCCAAATTAAACTATATTCAGTATGTTAGAGTCTGTGTTAGCAAAGTGAATTCAAAGCGGTATTCAGTTTGCAGTTTTGAATTCTTTTGCTTGATGTTTTGGTTACATCCGCAGGTAAAAACAGACATGCAGCTGGTGCGGCAGCTCCCCAGGTGGGAAACAGCTGCAGCCCCGCCCTGGGTTGGGTGGGGTCACCAAACAATCATGTCCATGACCAGAGAGCTGTCCTGCCACCCACATGGTCTAGNGAGACAGAATAGAACCCTGTGAAACACCGCATGATAAGGTGCAGGGGCACAATGTCTCATCCCTCAGCACCACCCACTGGCTTCTCCCTGAGAGAAATGAATGGAACCATTCAAGAACAGTCCCGCCCAGACCCCCCAGGTCACGCAGCCGCCTCAGCAGCAACCCATGGTCCATGGTATCAAAAGCGGCCGAGAGATCTAGCAGGATGAGAAATGTTGAACATCCTGCATCCATCTCCCGGCGGAGGTCGTCTACCAAGGTCACCAACGCCATCTCAGTGCCATAGCCGGGGCGGAACCCAGATTGAAAAGGGTCTAGGAAACTGATGCCGTCCAGATGCACCTGGAGCTGGAGTGCCACCGCCCACTCAATAACCTTCCCTAAAAAGGGAAGGTTAGAGACAGGTCGGTAACTGGTGAGCGCACCCACGTCCAATTATGTTTTTTTGAGCAGAGGGCACACCACAGCCTCCTTGAGGCAGGGCGACAACCTCCCCTGCTGCAAAGACGAGTTGACTACCCTCGCCAGCACCATCCCTAGCGTCTCCCTGGAAGCTTTTACCAACCAAGACGGGCATGGGTCAAGTTCACAACAAGTGGCCCTCACAGACCCCAAGACATCCGCTGCATCAGCTGGCATCACTTCCTGAAACTCTCCCCAAAAATCTGGACCAGACAGGACCTCCGTCCCCTCGTGCTCTTCCCCTACTGCTCCTAATCCGGTGTCAAAGTCGGTCTGAATCCGAGCAATCTTGTCTGCGAAGTAGTTGACAAACTCATCACAGTGGGCTTGGGACAAATCCCCATCCAGACGGAGGGAGGCCGGACTAACCAGCCCCCACACCACCCAAAACAGCTCCACCGGACGCGACTTCGCAGTTGCTATGAGGATAGCAAGGAATTCCTTCCTTTCCGTCCTCACAGCCTCAACATAGGACCGCAAATGGGCCCTATGGAGAAGACAGTCGGAGTCATATCGAGTCCGACGCCAGTGTTGCTCTAGCCTCCTGCCTACATGCTTCATACACTGCAGCCCCTCAGTAAAGCAAGGGGTCCTGCGGTGACAAGACCGAGGCAGAGGGCATCTCGGAGCCACCCTGTCAATGGCTTCCTCCAGCAAGCTGTTCCAATGCTGGACCACGTCATCCACAGAGTGACCATCCAAGTCCAAGGTTAACTCCCTCAGGACCTCTTGGAACCGCTGGGGTTCCATCAGCCTCCAAGGGCGGACCATTCTAACTGGTCCTTTCCCCTTCTGGAGAGGGTGCGCTAGAAGATTGTCCTGAAGGAGATAATGGTCCGTCCATGACAAGGGCACCTCTGTAACCTCCCCCACAACCGGACCCCCGCCTCAAGGCCAGAACCGAAGATCAGTTCGAGGGTATGCCCCCCCCATGTGGGTCGGTCAGATAACCTCCTGGGGCAAATCCATGGTTGCCATGGATACCATGGTTGCATACCATGGAGCAACAATTACATAAATTGTGATTTTCGCTACCCTATTGCCAATTGAGGGGTTTTAAGGCTTCTAAAACCGACATAGTTATTAGACTGAATGATATTGCCTATCAGTCTGAACTATTGGTGATTGCTGCAACTCTTTCATTAGTTTCCTTATCTGCTTTGGTTCCTGCTCAAGGGAAAATGACTGTGTACTGGCTATATCAATTTACTCCTAATCAAGTTAAATATTTCTTCTTAGTCAGATTTAATGCCTTGCCCATGATGATTTTGGAAGGGCGCCGTTTTGATATACCTTTTGCTCAGCGACTGTGCCCCTTTGATCATTTAGAAGCGAAAACGGTGGGGCATGTCCTGTTTGAATGTTTGTTGTATCAGGCTACAACATTTAGCGCCTTTCCTTGATAGATACCCGGGGAGAGTAATCTCTGAACTGCTTCTAATTTTTTTGGAAGATATATCATCAGACCTTACATATGTGGTGGCTAAATTTTTGGTTCTGGCTTTTAAGAAGAGGGAATATTTTTTGAAGTCAATATGTCCTTAGAGATTATCTGGTCCTAATCTGGGTGCCAATGTTTTGTGATCTTTACATCTGGTTTTAACGTTGGTTAGGTTTGGGTTTTTATTTATCTAAGATTATTTATCTTTAAAGATTTGTATTAATGTTACTTATCTTTCTATGTTTATATAATATAACAATGTTTAAATTTTTGTATTCACTTGGCAATGGCCTATGGACCATGCTAGCAATACAATCTGATTTGATTTGAGAGCTCCTCTTCCTCCCTGGGGGAAAAGCCCCAGATCAGCACAAAAGCACAGCCATTCTGCACATGCACCTGCCTAAAGCCAACCTGCTGCCAGCCTCAGAGATCTTGCCTGTGCTGCCCTCTTCCCCAAAGGCACACAGGGACAAACCTCCTCCCCCAACTGGTGCTCGTGGAGGGGAAGGGTAATTCTTTTGGATGTCACTAGAAAGATCCCACAGAAAATAAGTAACTATGCTCTGCTACTTACATGCCAGAGGTATTAAAAATAAAATAACCACTTTGCCTTTTTAGAGTCCAAAATTAGACTTCTCAGTTAGGATAGTCACCAAGTCAGGTATTACTCACTTCATGTTTCACTAGTATTAATAATAATAAATTAATAATTTTGTTTCTAGCGCAGCCTTTGCCAATGGCACTCAGAGCACTTCACAGCATAATGATAAAACAATATAAGATTAATTTAAAATACAGATTCATTTAAAATCAATTTAAAAGGGGAAGGTAAAAAGGGAGGAAAATACGCATTAAAGGGAAACAACAGTGGATCCTAAAAGCACCTAGAGAATAGATAAGTCTTCAGGTGCTTTTTAAAGGTAAGGAGGAACTGAAATGGGCATCAGAGGGGTCAAGTTCCAAACTGAGGAGCCCACCACAGCAAAGGCCCAATTGCCCATCAATTTAAGGCATGATGGTGTGGTCCTCAAACACTGGATGGTTTCTGAGTGCAGATACTCCTCAGTATGAGGCTACAGGAGCTGGTCTCAAATATAGCCAGGGCCTATACCATTTAGGGTCCTAAAAACCAGCAGTGCAGTGTAAATGCAATCCACTGCTCTACAGGCAGCCAATGCAATGAATGCAGGGCAGCTGTATTATGATCATGCCTGCCCAAACCAGTAAGCAGCTGCACTACCACATTCTGAACAAGCTACAAGTGATGCGGAAAGCACCACTGGTAGCCAATAGAGGAAGGAGTTACAATAGCTAAGCTAGGGCTGTGCTGAATAGTACTTCCGAGTACTCAGGTCGAATACTGAAGTTCTGAGTAATCGGACCGAGTACTCGGTGGTCCTTTGGCACCATTTCTGAAGTTTTGGAATTCGGACTTAAAATTCTAGACCTCAAAAAACTTCGGAAAACTTTGGAAACTTTGGAAAGTTGTTGCAAATTTCTTGAACCCGTAGCCAAAACACTACCCAGAAAAACACTACCCAGAAAAGCAGGATAACAAGAGTAGGATAATTGCTCCAGAAGACAACCCCACAAAAGTGCAACTACATGCAGAAATTTAAAAAACCCCAACAGTGGTATACCCACAGCATGGCCCACCATCGGCAGTGAGTGCACCCACTTTAATCATTATGCCAACCAAGCAGTGCACAAAAAAGCAGACTAGCAAAGGACATTTGCTTAAGGAAAATACAACAACCCTGCAAAACAGTCTGCAACTGCATGGAGAAATAAATCCCACCAAAATCCAGCAAGCCCAGACCCCAGCAGTCAAAAAATTAAGAAACCAGACATTCACCCCCCCTATCCCTGGAGTACCCTCTTGGAATGGCATTGGTACTGTGGCACTGGTAACTTGAACAGACCAGGCAAAAGGAAATGGAGCCAGGCAGAGATATCCCAGTTTGGCCTCATGGTGTCAAGCAGCTGCAGGACAGTAGAAGTTACACTTTACAATTAGGCTCTGTTGTGCCATGCCACAGCCTAGACAACACACACAACCCCGCAAAACAGTGTGCAACTGGATGGAGAAATAAAAATCCCACCAAAAGTCAGCCAGCCCACCCAGCAGACAAAATTATAACACCTACAAGTAAAAAACCAGACATTCACCACCATCACCCCCTGCCCCTGTCCCAAGGCTCCCATCTTGTCATGGCATTGGTACTGTGGCACTGGTAACTTGAACAGACAAGGCAAGGGGAAGTGGATCCAGGCAGAGAGTTCCCTCTGGCTTCATGGTGCCAAGTGCCAACCAAGCAGCAGGCAGAACTAGAAGCAATGCTACACCCAATTATAATTTGTTTTAAAAAAAACAAAAAACTGCATGGCATGGTAAAGGTCACTGTAACCCCTATCCCTCAGCATTGCCCCTATGGACAGGCCCGGTCAAACCATACCATTCCATGCCAGGCCAGGCCAGGCCATGCCATGCCATGCCAGGCACCCCCCTCCTTTCCCACCCCCAGCCGATTACTTACAGATCCAGCAGCACTATAGCACCTAGCCAAATTCATCAGACAATTGACAAAATGACTGCAGTCACTTTTATTTTGCTCTGCCAGTCAATCAAAAGCTTGCAATCTGACTTGGGGAACCAATCAAAACTTACCATCCCCTCCCATACCCCCTTCCTACCAAATATGGCACTAAGTTTAATTTCCAGAAGAAGCTCAACTGTCCAGCAGCCCCCCACGCATGCAGCGGTTTCTGAAGTTTTCCGAAAAACAATGTTGGTCCTTGGAACTTCAGAATTTGGCCTTTCGGAACTAAATATTGTTATATTTGACTAATTCAGAAGTTTTCTGAAGAAAGAGTTTCAGCCCTAAGTTAAGTCTTGTGATCACCAGGGCATGGGTCATTGTGGCATAGTAATCTTGGAATAAATAAGGACATAGCTTATGCAAAATTGTGTAGCTTACACAAATTTGTGCAGCTGAAGAAAGCATCACCGAACCACATCTGATACCTGAGTTTTTGTTGATAGAGCATGGTTGAAAATTATGGCCAAATTCCTTACCTGTCCCACCATCTCCACCCATCTAAATCCCTATTACCAGCGAATGAGGTTGCCCAAGGGAGGCAAGGTGATTAAAGGAGGTGATGAAGGAGGAGACATTATTACAATTTTCAAATATGTAAAAGACTGCTAAAACAAAAGAGTGTCCAGATGTTCTTTCTGGTCACTGAGGTTTAGGAGGGGCAGAGGTCATGGGTTTAAACTAGTGTTGAAGCAAATAGTACTTCTGGGTATTTGGACCGATTTTCAAAGTTCTGAATCGTCGGTCAGAGTACTCAGAGGCAATTCAGTGTTCTTGCCGAAGTTTCAGAGACTTCAGAGACCGAAGCACAGAATGTCATAAAACTTCAATGTCACCTTGATGCCTCAGCAGGTGTTGCCATGTGCAGCAACTGCAGCTGGGGGGAGGGGGCAACAGTTGGCAACCTCTTTGCATGGATTGGTGTGGCATTGGTAACTTGGGGAGAGCAGTCATAACAACCCAGGGGAACGTCTGGAGCCCTGTGGGCAGCTCATGGTGCTACTGTCTGACTGCCAAGCTGAGCAAACCAAGTACCCCAGCTGGCCTGGCAGCACCCAATTATTTTTAAAAAAACTAACCTAACATGCTGCCCCTGCCTGGAGGCAGCCAGAGGAACCTTGGTAAAAGAAGACAACTTGAATCAACCATGCAGACTACAAGCAACTGCGATCCTGCACACTAAAAGCCAGTCAGCCCAGCAGACACCATGTTGGTTCTTCACACACACACACACACACACACCTGGGGCACCCTGGCATGGAGGGAACTTAACTCCTGGAGCCAGGCAGAGAGCTCTGGGAAGCTCATGGTGTGGTGCTGCTGTCTGACTGTCAAGACAACCAAGCAGCAGTAGCCAGCAAGCAATGTGCCCCCAGTGGAACCCATCTTTTTTTTTAAAGCATGGCATGACCCGCCCCCCCCCCCAATGCCCCAGCACTGGCCCTATGCACAGGCAGGCCAGGCCAAACCATGCCATGCTATGCCAGGAGCCCCTCCCCCCCCCAGCCCAGCCCAGCCCAGCCCAGCCAATTACTCACAGTTAGCAGTGTAGCAGTACACAGCCAAATTCACAAGAGAATGGGATGGCTCTGAAAGGTGCGTGCCAGTTTTGGTTTTTGGCACTTCTCTTTCTATTGACTGCAGCCTTGTACCAATCAAACTAGCCATTTGGCTTGGTCAGCCAATTGATTCAAAATCTGCCTTACCCCATGACTCGGCTGTCCCCTTCCATCCCTCCCGCCTACTAAATATGGCACTGTTTCCAGAAGCTTCTGGGAGCTTCTCCAGCCAGGTCCAGGCACACAGGTGCTTCCAAAGTTTTTCGAAGTTTCCGAACAAAGGCTGCGCTTTCCCAAACTTCAGAAACCACAGTTTCCAGGTCAAAACCCCCAAAATTAGACAATTTCCAAATAATTCAAAAGACTTCATTTCAGCCCCAGTTTAAACTTACAGTGAAAAGATTTAGGCAGGAAGAATTTTCTGACTACCAGAGCAGTTAGGCAGTGGAGTTATTTGTCAAGGGAGGTTTCATTTCATTTCATTTTTAATTTATACCCCACAACTCTCTCATCCCAAGATGACGCGAGGCGGCTTACAAATACACAAAGAAAATACAATACATGAAATCATCATAACATCATTATATAATTAACATAAAAAACCCCTCAAATTTAATAATCCCAACAAGCAAACAAATCTATTCTCCATTTAAACACCCAGACCCCTCATATCTACACACAGGCAATACCAGGGGCCCAGGTCAACCTACTTCCACTCCTCTATCCTGCTGCCACCAGGGGGTGGGGGGCTTCCTCAACCCCCTGCTCTCACCAGGAGGGAGAGTCCATTCCTAAACAATATACATATAATCTTCCTCCTCTACCCAAACACTAGTTCCATTAACTCCATCCCTCGACCCCAGCTGAAGGACACAGCCAAAGGACAAGCCTCTTTGGAAGTGCCCCTTCGGCATGGACCCCCGGCATGGCTGTTGGCATGGCCGCCGACCACTCCCTGCCCTTGAGGAAGTGACCCGGAAGCCAGGCTCCTCCAGCCCTGCCTCCTGCCAGGAATGTGAGACACCAAACTCCTGCCCCAGGTGACAATAGGCAGAGCATGTCCCCCAACCCCCCACATAAGGTCCCAACCAGGCGGCACCGAGAAGCCCCAACCAGCATCTTCAAAGGGAGGGGTGGGGTGCTCACAAAACCCCCCAGCAGCAAAGTCCACAGGAGGAGGGGTTGCATGAAGCCTGTGCCCAGCCAAGGGGAGCGTATTGAGCACAGTCTGCCCCCAAGACCAGCACCATTGCCTGGCCCTGAGTCAGTATACATCCCTTGTACCGAGCCAGCCTTGTACCGGGCTCTGGCAGGGGCTGGGGGTGCCACTGTCCACTTCACTACGGACCTGTGGTCCACCAGGAACTCCCAGAACGCCTACCTGACAATAAGGGCTCACTGGTGGCAGGACTTGGAGGCAGCTTTCTGGAGTGGTAGGCAGGGTCCCGAAGCTTAGCGTATAGGTGGGCCCTGCTTCAGGCCAAAGTTATGGATGTCTCCCACACCACTGTTAATATTGAGGCAGCCCTGAACACCATGGTGAGGGAGTGGGTCACGCCAGGTGCGCCCTTCGCCAAGGGAGGCGTGGTGACAGACAATGCAACTAACATACTGAGGGCAGTACATGAGGGTGGATTCACCAGCATCCCTTGCACTGCACACTCACTCTGGGCTTGGGGGAGAAGGGGATTGGGTCAGGCACCCTTAGCTCCCTGATTGAGCGGGGGAGGAATATGGCTGGTTTTTTTAAACCAGAGCGTGAAGGGCAGCAAGCTCCTCCGGGCCAAGCAGGCAGAGCAAGGCTTCCCAGTGCACCAGCTGGTACAGGATGTATCCACCAGGTGGAACTCTATGTTCCTGATGCTCAACTGGCTTGTGGAGCAGAAAGCCACCTTGCATCAGGTGCAACTGGTGACAGAGAGTGAGGCACCTGCAGGGTACAATGGGGTGGAATGGGACAACCTGTCACAAATGGTCTTTGTCCTGAAACCATTTCTGGCCGTAACGGAGACCATCAGCTCTGCCACAGCCAGCATCAGCCAGGTGACCCCTCTAGTCCAGAGTCTCCTCAGGAGGCTTGAGGAGATTCTCCAGGGGCGGGTTTGTGGATCTGAGGGCAAGAGGCTGGGGGCTGAGGCGGTTGCCCTGGTGCGGCGGCTGAAGGCAGGGCTGAAGGCACAGTTTGATGAGCTGCTGAAGTGTGAGGAATATGTGATGGCAACCATGCTGGACCCCAGGTTCAAGGGCAGTGTGGCACAGCAGACAGCAGTCTATGGCTACTGAAAGACTGAGCTGGTGGAGAGGGCCCGGTGTGCAGAGAGGGGTTTTGAGAGTGCGCGGTGGTGGCAGAGGCAGCAGGACACCCCTGGGGATGGTGGGAGTGGAATCATCCACCCCTTTCAGCCGGCGGTGTCTATCCCTGCCCCCAACCTGAGCAGTAGCATCACCAGCATCAGCACCCCTATTGAGAGCAGCAGCAGCAACTCATATGTGCAGGACACTCTGGGGAGCATGGGCCCATGCACAGCAGGACAGGCAGCGTGGCTGACGGCAGTGGTGGAGGTGGTGCCTAGGTGCAGTTATGTGAGGGAGTGTGATAGTGCCTCAGCAGCAGTGGAGAGCTACCTGGAGGAGGAGCCCTGCATTGAGCCCAGCAGCTATCCCTTGGCTAACTGGGCTGCCAAGATGAACGTGTGGCTGGCTCTGTTGAAAGTGGCCAAGGGTCTCTTGTCCTGCCCACCAAGAAGTGTCCCCAGCAGGTGGGTGTTCTCCATGGCGGGGAACATTTGCGCCCCTCACCGCCTGAGTCTGGGGCGCAAGTTGGTGCAGCAGTTGTTGTTCCTAAAGGTGAAACGTCCACTGCTGGGATTCCCTGAGCTTCCCCTGGACATGGATTGATGATGGTGCAGTGGCACATGCCATCCCATGCCAGGGGCAGTCTTGGGGACAGGGATCCTCCTCAATCTGGGCTGCTGCTGCTGTGCTGAGGTGCTGTCACTCCCTCCCAATGCCCGGCGCCCGCCCTGCCCCCCCCTCTCATACTAGATGGCCTTGGCCAGCTTATCTGACTGATCTCATGACACTGGGTGGGTGGAATTGGGAAACTGTAAGCCTGCCAGCCGGTCTCTGGCTAGACGATCTTGGCCCACCTATCTGACTGGCTCTCTCTCATGCACGTAGCAGAATCTTCACCAATCGCCAGCCTATCTTAGTACCCTGCCAAGGTCCCAGCCTGCCTTCCCTAATGCCTCTCATGCCACGCTGCCTGTCTGCCCGCCCATCCAGGTTGCAAAGCTTGAACCCTGCTCCAGTCTGCCTGCCTCTCATGCCATGCTGCCTGTCTGCCCGCCCAGGTTGCAAAGCTCAAAGCCTGCCTCGGTCTGCCGTCTGTGCATGCCACTCTGCCTGTCTGCCCACCTGCCTGCCCAGGTGGCCTAGATGAAAGCCTGCCTCAGTCTGCCTTTTGCTCATGCCACCCTGCCTGTCTGCCTGCCCGTCAAGGTGGTCTAGATCAAAGCCTGCCTCGATCTGCCTTCTGCTTATGCCACGCTGCCTGTCTGCCCACCCGCCTGCCCAGCTGGCCTATATCAAAGCCTTCCTCAGTCTGCCTTCTGCTCATGCCACACTGCCTGTCTG
>QEPC01004501.1:126207-160638 GCA_003113815.1 Sphenodon punctatus
CAGAACAGATACAAGCCTTTTAAAGAGACATGGATACCAATTGTAAGTGCTTTAGAGAATAAGCCTCAGGAAAGTAAGGACATTCAGACACTCTTTGAATATTAAATGGAAGGACATAATTTGTTGCCTAAAAGTTTATGCGGGCAGCAAAATCATAGAAGCCTTAGGATGTGAATTGGTTAATATGCTGCATGGATGAATTTGACTTTGTATAAAGTGTTTCTACTTCAGGGTTTAGGTCTTCTTTGATTTGAATGTCTTCTAGGGGTGGGAATTTTGGTTCCCTCCGGTATCCAAAACTGCTGGTATTTTGCTGTACCGACAGTTTCGGATTAACCCGGAAATCTGGGTACCGGTTCCCCGTGCTCGATTTTTTTACATTGCGGCCATTGAAATGAATGGCCGCAATGTAAAACACCCCCCCCTCACTTTCCCTCCCCCATCCAGTCTGCATGGGTGGAAGAGGGGACACCCCCCACCCACCCTGTCCAGCCTGGATTTAAAAAAAAAATTTAACCTGAAGTCCGGCGGTGACCCGGAGTCCGCACCAGCAGCTGCCAGAGTGATCCCTGAGGTGTGGGGTGGTTTAACACCCCCCCACACCAGGGATCGCCCTACCCCCCCACCCAGATTGCCTTACTTGTCCTCCGGGCAGCAGTAGTAGTGGCAGCAGCAGGGCGTGGGTCCGGGCGGCTTCAGTGCTAGTGTCTGGCTTTCCTTCAGCCCTTCACTAGGCCTTGCAGGGAACTTCTGGGTTTCCCCAGAATGCCTAGTGAAGTGCTGAAGGGAAGGTAGCCGCCACTAGTGTTGAATCCGCCAGGACCCACGCCGTGCTACTGCCACCGCTGCCCTGAGGACAAGTAAGGCGATCCGGGTGGGCGGTAGGGTGATCCCTGAGGTGGGGTGGGGTGTTAAATCACCCCCCACCCCAGGGATCACCTACTACCTGCTGGTATGGGCTCCGTGTCACTGCTGCCAGCGCAGTGGCAGCCCGGAGCCTACACTAGCAGCTGGACTTCGGGATAACATATTTTTTTTAAATCCAGGCTGGGCAGGGTGGGTGGAGGGTATCCCCCTTCGACCTGCGCAGCCTGGGAGCGGGAGGGGGGAGGTATGGTGTTTTTTTTCATTGATTTCAATGGGGACAGTTCCTCATTGAAATCAATGAAAAAAAACTGTTACAAGTATACCAGTTTTAATCCGGTAAACCGGTTTCTTGTAAACCGTAACCGGTAAAACCAGTAACCATTTTTTTGCCCCAAGTCCCACCCCGAATGTCTTCACAAATAGTTATAGAATTGTAATATGGAATCACCATGCATTGTGAGGGTGTTAATGTGTAATGACTGAATGTTTGAATAAGAAAACAATAAAACTAATTTTATTTAAAAAACAAACAAACAAAAAAAACCAACCCACCAAGGGTGGTTAAAGGGTGGTTAGGGTCATGTCTGTTTTCACCCACAGTTAAATGCATGTTTGCGTCGACACCTCTGGCTAATCAAATCACTGGTTGTTGGAAACCAGATTCATTCCTAATAGAGAATCTTATAAATAACTGTGTAACCTCAATGGATCAATTTTTTTAAATAGAAGTTTTATGGCTAAGGAAAATGGAGGACTCAGATGGGCAGAGAAAGTGGCACCTTCCAGTACTGAAGAGTTAAAAAGCTTTACAACATCCCACCTTAGGAAGTTATATTTCCAAAGGAATCTTTCAGATATTGAAAGATTCTGATGCTTCCCTTAAGGAAATCTCCTCTCTGCTTTCCTCCTCCAACCCTTCCACTTGCCCCCTTGATCCCATTCCTTCCCGCCTCCTCACCTCCATTACTCCCACTGTCGCCCCTTCCTTCCTGCACATCATCAACCTCTCCCTCTCTACTGGCTCTTTCCCTTCTGCCTTCAAACATGCCACAGTCTCTCCTATTCTCAAAAAGTCCACTCTTGACCCCTCTGACCCTTCTAGCTATCGTCCTGTCTCACTCCTTCCTTTTGCTTCCAAGCTGCTTGAACGTGTTGTCTACTCCCGCTGCCTTGACTTCCTATCCTCCAACTCCTCCCTTGACCCCCTCCAATCTGGCTTCCGCCCCCTTCATTCTACTGAAACTGCTCTCGCTAAGATCACCAACGATCTTCTGGTGGCTAAATCTAAACGTCTCTATTCCATTCTTGTCCTCCTTGATCTCTCTGCTGCCTTCGATACTGTTGACCACTCACTCTTGCTGGATTCCCTTCACTCCCTTGGCTTTTGTGGCTCTGTCCATAACTGGTTCTCCTCCTACCTCTCTGACCGCTCCTTTAATGTGTCTCTCTCCAACTCCGCCTCCTCCTCCTTCCCCCTCTCAGTTGGTGTTCCTCAAGGCTCTGTTCTTGGCCCTCTCCTCTTCTCGATCTATACCTCATCCTTAGGCAAACTCATTGCCTCCCATGGCTTCCAATACCACCTCTATGCTGATGACACTCAACTCTATCTCTCTACTCCCTCTCTCTCTCCCTCTGTTCAAGCTCGTCTCATCAACTGTCTCTCTGACATCTCTACCTGGATGTCTCAACGTCAACTCAAACTCAACATGGCTAAAACTGAACTCCTTATCTTCCCCCCTCATCCTTCCTCTCCTTCCTCACTGTCAATAACTATTGATGGAGTCACCATCCTGCCTGTCCCCCAAGCCCGTAGCCTAGGCTTCATCTTTGACTCAGCCCTTTCTTTTAAACCCTACATTGACTCTGTTGCTAAATCCTGTCGCTTCTCCCTCCATAACATTGCTAAGATTCGCCCTTTTCTCTCTGTCTCGTCTGCCAAAACTCTTGTTCATGCTCTGGTCATCTCTCGCCTCGATTACTGTAACCTCCTTCTCACTGGCCTTCCCCGGTCTCACCTTTCTCCCCTCATCTCTGTCCAAAACTCTGCTGCCAGGGTCATCTACCTCGCCAGTCGCTTCGACCATGTGCAGCCCCTCCTCTCTTCGCTTCACTGGCTTCCCCTTCCTGAACGAATCCTGCACAAGCTCCTAGTCTTCACCTATAAAGCTCTTCACAACCTTGCTCCCCCCTACCTCTCTGCACTTATCGCCCTCCATACTCCAGCCCGTGCACTTCGCTCCTCCTCTGTCCCTTCTCTCACCCTTCCACGCCTTCCCTGCTCCCCTAAGCGCCTTCGTCCCTTCTCACTTGCTGCCCCCCATGCCTGGAACTCCCTCCCTGTCCACATCCGCCTTGCCCCCTCCCTTCATACCTTCAAATCTCTCCTTAAAACTCACCTCTTTCGCTCTGCTCTGTCTGACTCTTTATCCTGCTGAGCCACTATTCCTATACCTACGATCGGTTTACCCTTATCCTTGCAACATGGACCTGCCTGCTGTCATTCTCATCGTAACCAAGCCAAGTACGTGCACTTGAGACCTCGCATCTTCATGAATGTTAGACCCCTTGTCTCTCCCTCTGTTCCCCTTCCTAAGTCTCTCCCCCAGCTCCTGTCTCTCAGATTGTAAGCCCTAGGGGCAGGGACCCTGTCTATTTTATTACTTTGTAAAGTGCCAGGTACACTGCTGGCGCTATATAAATGTTTGTTAATAATAATAATAATAATAATATTGAAATGCGAAAAAGGTTATTGGTGAGAACACATCCCGAATTATGTTACAAAGGAAAAGCTCAGAAATACGTGCATATTATTGAGCTTGGAGAGAGAGCTGAGTAGGTTATTTACAGGTGATGAAATAAAAAATGCTGCATAACCTTGTTTGACATCAAGTTCTCTGGACACTAGACAAACTGATTAAGTTAATACACAGAGCACTTCTATCACCCAAAAGGCTCTGCAAAATATACAGAAATTGGACTTCCTTGTGCTGGAGAGGGTATATGGAAAGAGGCTCTCACCTATTTCGTGGAGTTGTGGTGCTAGTATATATACAGCCTTTCTGGAGAGGTGTCAAAAGATTAAAATAATCGACAAAGCTCTTATATTAAAAGCTGAAATTTTAATATTGCTGGGTATTTCTCCTAAGCTGGCCACCCTTTTGCTATTACAAGCCCTCATGTACACACTTGGGTAACCGCTGCATTAAATGTAGTTACCAAAAACTGGAAATAGGCATTCCCACCAACTGAAATGCAATGGATACATCCAATCTGGAATATGATGGAGAAGTTGAAGTTGTAAGAAACGACAAGTATGAAGATTATTTTTCCACACTGCTTTCATGCTTTGAATTTTTAACAAACCTGGAAATCTGAACTGGAGCACTTTTGCTACCTGCAAGTCCCTTGAATTTTAAACTGACTTTAGTTGTAACCTGAAATTAGCACTCCTAATGTAACTGTTTGGGGTTTCTATTAATGATTAAGTTGCATGTGACTAACATACATTAATATGTCTGTTAATGTTTACGTAAATAGTTAACTTAATTTTTCCTTCAAGAATAAGAAGAATAAGAAGTAAATGCCTTTAGTTGTCAGTTATAAGAGAGAGGCTCCCCGCTGCTACAAAAAAAGGGAAGAGGTACATCCAGCTCAAGCTGTCACCTTCCAGAACCAGCAAGAGATCTCATCTGTGCTCATGCTCAATGCCCACATCCAGCAGCAAACCTACCAGAATGAGATGGACAATAACACGCAGTGTATTATATGTGCCTGCCTGTGTGCCTCCCTGTACCACCTGCACCATCTATTGCAATGATTTAATGAAGTGTGCCCAACCAAGCACTAGTTCTAGGGACATCATTCATCTCCCATGGGCTGTCATTCCACTGTACCTGAAGCAGTCATGCCAGTCCCAGGAACCATCATCAAGATTCTGGGACCATCATTCCAGTCACGGGAGGCTGTCATTCCATTCCACTGCATCCAGAAGCAGTCAATCCAGTCCCACGAACCATCATCTGGGTGCTGCTGCTGTTCATGTCTGACTGGCCAGCGGTCACCGGCGCCCACCCGCCTGCCTGCCAGCCAGCCCTCCGCCAGCCTACTTCTTTGTAACCACCTGTTGCGGCAGCTGAAATAGCCCCTCCACCCACCCGCCTCCTGTTGTCCACTGCCAAAGAGCCTCTCTCTGTTTCCCCCGGGGCAATCATTCTATGACCTGAACACACCTCTTCACTCGAGGGCTTCAAAGGGATCAACTGACAAATGTAACCAAGTATATATCCCAACTCAGCTTCCAAAGACTTCCCCCATGCAGCGATCTGTCTGTGAGAGCGGGCAGTGCACCGCCAATGCCTGCTTATGCCTCTGCCAGACTGCCACAGCCCCCCTCTCTCTCTCTGGCACACCCACACAGACACAAGCCCTGACCCTCCTGGGAGGCTGTTTGCAAGTTGAGACCCTGCTGGCACATCTTGGGGCTAATATGCTACATGTGCTGCTGCTGTCAGGTAGGGATCTGACAAGCTGTGTATACAATGAGATTCTGCCACCTGCCAGAAGCAGCACAGAGGGATAAAAGATTGGCAGGTCAAACAAAGCTGGTAAGGTAACAAATATAACTTTTATAACAACTTTTAAAACTACATACATTTTACAACTTTATCAAACAAAAAACAAACGTTAATATATATACAAACAAAGAAATTAGGGGTCGGTGGGCTTGTCCCCCAGAACTTGGGGGAAAGGGGTGCAAGGGACTGAGGGGTGGGCAGCACGTCCTCCTCCACCTTGTAACAATTTTGATGGGCAAAGTCCAGGGCCCCTGCCAAGGACACCTTCCACTTGCCAACCGACTGGCAGTAGAAAAAAACTCCTTGATCTCTTTGTGGAGGTACTCCGTGTACACATCCACCTTCTGCTCCCTTGCTTGGAACTCCTGGAAGAGTTCCACAAGCCGGTACTCCATGGTGAGGGTTTGGAGTCTTAGCCCATCGATATATTTTTGGTTGGCCTCAATATATTTCTTTTGGGGCCTCTCCAGCTGTGCCCGAAAGACCCTTGCCATGTCAGTCTCCTCCCGGGGGGCTGGAGACTCCTCAGCGGAACTGGAGGGGGAAGGGCTGTGGTGGTGGTGCTTCTGCCGGGACTTCCCCACTTCCCGAGTGGACTGTACCTCCCAGGAATCCCTGCTGCCACTGCGCCTTCCATCCCTGGAACGACCATGCACCACCTCAATTAGGTGGACATTCTCGATGTGGGCCAGGAGCTCAGATGTGGTCCCCTGCAGCCCTCTTCTTATTTTTTTGTCACAGATCTAAAGGACATAAAAAGATAGGAACATAAGAATTGCCATACTGTGTCAGACCAAGGATCTAGCAAGCCCTGCTTGCATTCTGCCTCCACAGGTGGGTGAGTGGCCAATCTCTCTCCCTGCAGGGGACTTCCAAAGAGCTCATAGGGCAATTCATTCCCTGTTATTCCAGCCCCCGTGCCTTGCATCCAGCAAATCGGCCTTTCAGGCTGTAGTAATACTGCCAGACTGCGGACCTCGTTGGCCTGGTTTCCATTGACTCCTGCAGCTGTGACCTCCACTGGGATGGGGTTCTGGGCCTGGCACCAGTGGTGGCATCATCATCACCCTCTCTGAAACAGGAACACATAAAAAACACTGAAATAATATCATGCATTTACGGTGATGCCCTGACTGGCACATGTCTGGGTGGGTGCTTCGGCTCATGTCTGTCTGCTGGAAGAGCCCCCCCCACCCTCTCTCTCTGTGGCATACCCATATCTAAGATACGTGTAAATCCTTCCCTTCTTGGGGTGCTAGGGATGGCAATTAGAGATCCTGGCTGGCACATGTCTGGGTGGGTGCTGCGGATTGTGCCTGGCTGCTGGAAGAGCCCCCCCACCCTCTCTGTGGCAGACCCATACCTAAGACACGTGTAAATCCTGCCCATCGGCTGCCACCTGCTGATGACCACTGTTTGTGTCTGACTACCCACCAACCAACCACCCACCCGCACGCCAAAAAACAAAAATAAATTTTACAAACCTGGCAGCAGTGGCACCTCCTGTTCCCTCTTCCTCCTCTAGTGAGGAGTTGACCTCCACCACCTCTGATGATCCAGGCTGGGCCTCTTCCTCCTCCACCTTCACCTTCCTCAACTTAATTTTTCTTTCTCTTTCACCCTCCATTTCCAACCAAACCGAAAAAACCAAAGCAAACAAACAACCTCAACTAAACCAAACCACACACACAGCCAAACCAAACACACAGCCAAACCAAACAACCACCTCAACCAAACCAAACCACACACACAATCGAAATACAGATACACGCACTCAAAATACCATTTCCAGTTTTTGGTTTGGGGCGCGATCACGGGACCAAATGATATCGATACTGATACCGAAAATAAAATCTTTGAAATTGGTATCGGTATCGATATTGAAAATGACAGTTCCATCTAACCCTTTTTAGGGATATAAGACAAGTCCATGCAGGGATGGAATGCAGGGTGACATGGTGAGAATGATGAGAGCCAGCACGAAGAACCTTTTCTTACGAGGTAGCAATCTGCTGCTCATGGAGACAGAGAGAGAAATTCTCCCAGTCCCCGCTGCTAGGAGAGACAGACACGCTCCCACCCATGCCATCATCTGTAGTACATGTCCAGAGAGAGAGGGGGAGATAGGCTCTCTGCTGCTAGAATGAGGGAGGGAGGAAGAGGTGCATCTGGCTCAAGCTGTCACCTGGCAGAACCAACGGGAGATCTGATCTGTGCTCATGCTCAATGCCCACGCCCAGCAGCAAACCTACCAGAATGAGACGGATATAACACATAACACAATTTGGTGCCCCTGACTCTGTGTGTGTGTGTGTGTGTGTGTGTGTGTGTGTGTGTGGCTAGTGTCCATCCACTTCATCCAGAAGCCAGCCACTCTAGTCACAGGACCCACCATCAGGGTTCTGGGGCCGTCATTTCGCTCACGGGGAGCTGTCATTCCCCCACATCAAGTAACAGCCACTCCAGCCCCAGGACCCACCCTCAGAGTTCTGGGGCCTACGTTCCAGGCAGGGAAGAGGCGTGGCCAGGGCTTGTTGTCTGGCACAGCACCCATATGGGGCCGGCATTTCAGACTGGCATCCTACTCACTAGACCTCAACCAACTCTTCTGAAAATTGGTCAAGTAGCCTTGCCCGGTGGTGATTCACATGGCCAGCTGGCCAGCCAGCCAGTCAGCCAACCACCACCTGCCGTGCCGTTATGGGTACTAGAAATGGAGAACCCAGCCAGCATAGAGTGAGCAGAACTTGAGGCCTGCCAGCCTGCAATGCCCGGGCAAACCGGGGTGCCAAGCGCCAAGCCTTCCTGGTCTCTGCTACTGCTGGGTCTCTGATGGCCTGCCATGCCAGCCTGGGCACCCCTGGGGGTCCCTGGAGTGCCCCAAGCCTCACGATGGGTCCAAACTCCGCCGAACGTTCGGCGGGACTGAACTCCGCTGAACCGAACAGCCAAACCCGAACTCGGTTTTCGAACCAAACAACCAAACGGCTGAACATCCGAACCCCATTCTGTTCTCGCATCCCTATAAGATACTCCTCATGGCAACGCAATGAATTATCACTATACTGGAAGGCTGACCTCTAAACAGATTTCTACAAATTGTTTTAATATACCCTTTTAAAAGCATAATGCACTTTTGAACTATTCACCTTACAAAAGTTTTACAAATAACCTCCCCTTGTGAGGAGAATGGAAAGTGCTTTCTGTTGGTCCAAACTCTCAAATAAAGTTAATCTGATCTTTTGAAAAAGTACGTTCCTTTTTAACCAGTAAAATTGCTTTACATTTTGTCTTCACTGAAAACAAAATCAGAAGAGCAATCTAATTTGAGTTTGAATAGATGAGCTGTCACACTCTAAATGTGCATATGCAGTACCTTCTCTGACATTATGTCAATTGTATTTTTCTTCTTTTGAATATAAAAAGAGAGAGCCACAGTGCATAAAGTACAAGAGTGAAACAAAGGCTTTTTTGTGTTAACCAATGATAAGGTCCTCAACATAACTTGTTATGAACAAATGAACAAAGCAGGTGCTGCCCCCTGATGTACTGTGATATTGAGACCTTTTAGTCTTGGCAGGAGTCAGGCATAGCAAGATAGTTAAGGTAGGACTACTGTTAATAATCTATGGGAGGTAAAAGCTAGAATAGTGGCTTCTTCTGAAGTTGTGAGCAATGTTTTTCAAAGAACAGAATTTCCTGACTGATGGTAGTCACACAATTCTCTTGCCAGAATTGCATATGATGCAAGGTTTGAGATTCAAGTCAATGTAACTCAACATGAGAGATGATGGATGAATGCTAGCAAAACGTAGCAAATTATACTAGCAATTTTATAAATGATAGATCACATCTTTGACAAAAAACATGTTTAAAAGTTTATACTACACACTCACTTTCTTTTGTATAGTATTTGTGGCATTTTACTCAATTCAAAGATGGGGGGGAAAGTATTTCAGATGATATATTTTCATTAAACCAACTTCTCTTGGTGAGTGTACTCAAGATTTTGGGCTATTCAGGGCCCTTCCTCAGGGCCCCTGTGTGATCTAACACCTATCCTCCAACATTTGGCAGAAGAAAATAGACGCACTTCATGCCATTCCTAACTTTCAGTTGCACATGCTTACAAAGATTTATAATTGCCCAATGACTAATTTTGCGGCTGATCTGAAAAAAGAATGTCTGTGTGAGAATTTCTGTGTACAGATATGTGTATGTGCATGACTGATGGTTTAAGATACCACTTCTGAAAAGTCAAAAATTTCAAATGCGCACTGTCTTTGGCTCTAAAGTTTTAGTTCTAAAGTCACTCAGAGGATCCCAAGTCGAAGCAGCGACAGTCCCTTTCAGCACACTAAACAATTATCTCTCACAAAAACATTCACACACACGGGCCGGTGTGTGAGTGCTGTCTGGGTGTTTGTTACCTTCTTTGTCCTTTGGTAGCAGTGCTTTATCCCAAGCTTGTTAAAGTGAGAAAAGAAGCCCGAGCAAAGAATATTCCTCCCTTAATTGTCAGGGCTGTTAACTTAAGCAGCTCTTTTAGATTATTGCAGTATTAATGACTCCCATGGTTAGCTGAACCCAGTACAAAGCTTACATTGCTTGGAGCCTGGTACAAAATGAACAAACTTGTTATTGTACAAGGTAAAAGGGTACTGTTGGAGGGAATGCTAACATCTTGCATACTTGGTCTAATAAAAGATATCATTTGAACTAGTTGGTCTCCATCTCATACATTTGGGACCAATATGAGAACCACATTGTAGACCAATTCAATTCAATTTATTTATTATGGCATGACCTTTGGTCTTTGCCAGTAGACCAATTCTGATCTGTTACATCAGCCCAAAGCTGCATTAAAAGCAACAGAGTCAATACACATTAGCATGTGCTTGATGTCTCTAATGTGTATTGAGAAAATCCAGCAGACTGCCACCAAGACCTCTTATCATGTGCTATGTTTTTTTATTTATGAAGCAGCCATATATAATACTGTTGGGATCATGTGACTTGATCAGACAAAGGAAAGTGATAAGTGAAGAAAGACTACCCAAAGGTCTGGAGAGGCAGAAAAATGAAAAAGATCAAACTGGGAATTAAGTCATAGATCAAATCTGTGATTTTATGGATTTAGTATATTAAGGAGTAGGCCTGAAGTGGCAGCATTGTTTGTTGTCCTGCTTTGGGCTGTCGTTTTTTTACTTGCCTGCTACCGGGCCGATGGCAATGAATGGCAATTTACAATACTTCATGGCAATTTATGGCAATTTCCAAAAAATTAGGGTAGTTTACGGAACTTTATGGCAGTTGCAGGATTTATGGGAGTTTATTAATGTTTATGGCATTTACAGTAGTTCATGGCAATTTACAGCAGTTATGGTAGTTATAGCGACATTTACGACAATTTTCAGCAATTGTCCCATGGTTAGTACCTTTTCAGTATATCAATAGACTGTTTAGGCTCCCTCTTTGCAACTCAGTCCTCAAATTGTTTGATCACACAACAAGTCCCATTCACCTGAATGGGGCTTGCCCTGGTAGAGCACTTTGAGGATTAAGTTGTTAATGGGGAGCCTTCTTTAACAGAAGAAGAGATCTGCGTTTATTCCTTCCTCTCTAATTGAAGCCTAAATTGCCCCATGCTAGCAGAATTTCTTGGGTCAAAATTATCCTCAAAAGGAAAAAAAATACCCTAAGCAGTGCGTGCGTGCTGGCTAGCTGCTGTGCCTGCAGTCAATGGCATCTATAATACAAGTGAGTTACTTTCCCGCTATTTTATACAATTGAATAACAAAGCATCTTACCAGGTATAGATCCAAATGCCGTTTGTGTGTGTGCCCGTTGTAATGTGGGTTTTTTACATTAGACGGGGTAGCTCTGGCATGTAATGAGTGAGCCCTCAGCAGAAGTCAAATAGAAAGAGAAGGAATAAAGGGAGAGCTACCTTGAATACCTTCGAGGCTGGACTACTGTAACATGCTCTACGTGGGGCTTCCCTTGTGCCTGGTTCAGAGGCTGCAGCTAGTGCAGAATGCAGTGGCCCGTCTCCTTATTGGAATGGGTCACCAGGAGCACTTTACACCTGTGCTCCGGGCTCTGCACTGGCTGCCGATAGCGTGCCGAGCCAGGTTCAAGGTTTTGGTGTTGATTTATAAAGCCCTTCATGGTCTGGGCCCCTCATACCTCAGGGTAGACCGCCTTGCCCTCTAAGCCCCAGAGCGGCTCCTTCAGTCTGTCGGGGGTGCCTTCTTGGAGGTTCCCTGCGTTAAGTGGGGGGCCACAATGAGGAGGGCATTCTCGGTGGCTGCGCCGCACCTTTGGAACTCCCTTCTGGAGGAAGCCCACCTGGCCCCAAGCCTGTTGACATTCTGGTGAAGTTGTAAAACCTGGCTGTTCACCCAGGCCTTCGGGGAGGGGGGAGGGTTTTAGCTCCCCTACCTCATTTATTTATTGTTTTAATTGAGATCCCGGGCCCTGTTTTAATATATGATTGTTATTATGGATTGTTTTAAATTGTTTTTATGTATTATATATATTTATTTCTGGAAGCCACCCCGAGCTGTTCGCAGGAGGGGTGGGGTAGAAATCTATAAAATAAATAAATAAAATAAATATAATATCCATGTGCTAGTTCAAGCAGAAAGGACAGCAACTAAAACCAATAAAAAGCAGAGCTCTCATCTGATCCACCAATGACAAAACAGCACACAGAGCACATTCCGACAGATCACAGCAATTTAGGACAGCTCACGGAAATTTAGGGACGTTCACGTCAATTTACGTAATTTTATGAAATTATACAGAAGTTCCCGAAGGTTTACGACAGTTCACGGAAGTCCACAAGAGTCTCTGAAACTTTTGAAAAGGAGGAGACGAGTGATATACTTGAGAAGAAAGCGGCAGAAAATATCGGTAAGTGCTGCTGCTTCAGTGGGGTTTGCTGTGTACATGAAGGTGGTGTTGGATTGGACATGTCCAACAAAAAGAGCTGCTGCTGCCACTTCCCATTTCACCCCTATTTGGGAGGGGGAGGGAAGGATTATTATCACAGCAATATAAAATGAAAGTATAGCGAAGAGAACTGAAGAAAATGTAGTTTCATGAATAACGAAGCAGAACTAATAAAAAAACTAGGTTTGCTCTCTTGGCCTGGTTAAATTTGAGTTTAAATCAGTGTAAATAGGCTAACTCAAATTTAAACTTTAACTTGCAAAATAAAGTATTAGCCGGTATAGTCTTGACTTTAACTAATTAGTTGAAGTTTAGACTTGATTTAAACTTGTCAACAGTAGTATTTTAACTCAAGCTAAAAACATACTATCCCTCCCAATATAGACAAGCCCTTTGGTGTAATTGTAAGGACTAGTCTCTGTGGAGTGACTCAAGGACCAGCTAGGAACTAGAAACATGAGCCTCTGGCTGGCATCTTGAGATGGAAATCCAATACATAGGAGCTGAAATCTCTACCAGGCCCATATTTTATGGGTTTTATTTTATCTTTTATCACGATGTTAGCTGCCTCAAGCTTTCAGGGCTAGGGTGAGATACAAATCAATCAATCAAACCATAAAATAGTTTGGGATGGGGTACAGATGAGGACATGAAAACACATTGAAATTGGTTTGCATAGCTATATTAAAAAATAATTTAAAATATATAGAAAAGAAAATCTAAAGAAATGTGAGTGGACTGGAAGAGCTGTCCCCATTAATTCTGACAGCAAAATGGCCGTTCAATATGTTTATTAATTTTAATTATTAAATTATTTTAAAACAATGCCGTTGCGATTGCCTTTGAGATTTACTTTATTTAACTTCCAACACTTTTATTCCCACAATTTCCCCTCATCCAGTGATTTCTTTCTTTCTAGTTAATAATTCTCCTTATTACACTAGATTGCCCCTCAATTTCTCTTTTCAGTGTTTCATGAATATTTGCATTTGTTCCTCATGGTGTCCCATATCTGTTTGTCTTTACTTCCATTAATTCCACTTCCTGCTCCTTCATCCACAACTTGTTAGACTCTTCTCCTTTCTGTCTTTCTCATACTTCCCTTTCTTATCTCTCCTTTATCCCCAAGTTCCTACACACGCTTATACCTGTTGCCCAGTCCTTCTGCCACAGTTGTGCTCATGATACTCCCACAAAGAGACTTTATTCTATCATCATTCTCCTGGGTGTAACTGGTAGGAAGGGTCCATCCCTAAGTTTCAGTACACTGCCACCACCATGTTTTTTCTAATCATCCTACCAAGCCTCCCACGGGAAGTAGCACAGTATGTTTTTAGGTTTATTTATCTAAATACATTATTTATTTATTTATTTATTTATGTATACCTCGCCCTGTATGGACGGGCTGCTCTGGTGCTGGCTGTGCCAGCCCACTTCACTGCCAGTTGGCCATCTGTCTAAAGGTGGCCCACCAGATGTTGAATTGGACCAGGTTGTGCCTGGCCTGGGACAGCCCAGAGTGCCGCCAGTGGAATGGACTAGCCAAATCCAGGGCACTGGAGCAGCTGTCCATCTGATACATGAACCCACTTTGCTGCTCTGTGTCCAGCTGGCCATTGTACCCAGACAACACCATAGAGTTGTGGGTGCCAGCAACTCTATGGTGTCTGTGTGTGTGTGTGTGGGGGGGGGGGCACTCAGGACACTGCAGGCTGAGGAACCCACTGGGTCTGTCTGATTCTGACCCAGGAAGGACTGAGAGTGAGTTGATGCAGGGTGCACCCCTGGAGCAGCTCTGGGGGTGTGCAGCTCCATGTGCATCTGGAAACACCCACAGTGTCTGAGAATGGGAAAGAGGAAATGACAAATCTATGTTGACCATTATCATTTTCCCCCACGAGGATCCTTTTTATACACCCTTGCTCCTACCTGCAAAATATCAGCACCTCCATTTGCAATACTGATGAATTTGTAGTGTTGTAGCTGTAGTCATCCTGTATCCAAGCAGGGATTTGGACTAGATGATGCAAGATGTACTTTCCAACTCGATTCTAAGGTCCTATGATTTTCTCCAATTTGGTTTTTCTCACCCTCGAAATCTCTCACTCTGAGTGCTGCTGTCCTTTCATCCACTCTTCTAATTTCCATTATCTCCCTGCACCCATCCCACTCTTGTTTCCTCTCTTGCACCTTCCTGCCATTATTTCTGTTTTGGGGTCCTGTTCCTACAACCACTGATACATTTACAGTCCCATCCTAATAAGTGGGATTATTCACACACTGAGGCATAGCCCCACTGATCCAAAACCCCATGGATCCTATGTGGAGCCATGGGCATGCAACCTCTTGCAAACCATGCAGCTCTCTATTGCAGGCACATTGTGTCCCTTAGAAACCATGTACATACATGAGCAGGAAACGCAGGGCTTTGGATTGGCCCCATTGTTGGATGACTGGGGACTTAATCTGCTTCTTAATGTTTCCCTTATCTCCCAATAAGGTTCAGGGTTGCCAACTCTAGGAATTTTGTCAGGTGTCTCATGATTTAACCAATCAAAGTATGATCTTTTCTTACCAAAGTAAGACTGAGTATTTGGTGGGAGGTCCAACAGTGGTCCACCTAATTGGCTCCCCACAGGAGGGCTGACCATCTGCCACTCTCCTCGCACTGGCCTTGCAGTGTGGTGGCTGTGTTGCCTGCCACAGGGCCATGCAGGGATGTAGCCTTCTGCAGCTCATGTGGCTGCACCCCGTCTCGGAGACTACATTGTGCAACAGAGGAATTGCAGAAAACAGTAAAGTTAATTCAGTATTCTCCTTGCCTTTAATACAAGTCCATCAGGAAAGTGGGAAGGGGACTGGGGGAAATTCTCATTGGGGACTGACAGAATAAAGGTGTTTTGTGACTAGGCAGGGACATTTCCCCCTCATATTTAGTCTGCATTCTATAGATAAAATTGCCATTACAGCAATGGTACCCCTGTAAGGGGTCACAAAGTGAGAGAAGAATTCCTGTTGACTTTCCTCCCCATTGGATACAGATGGATCTTGCAGAACAAGCAAGACCTAGAAATATGGTTTCCTGTTTAAGCAAGTTCCATGAACCTGCTGAATAATTACTTAGTTACATTACTTCCATATTCTTATCTTTCTTACAGGAAGATAAATGGTCTACTTAGACTATCAGGAAGTCCCTCATAACTCACCTTGGCCTAGAAAGGTTTTCTTTAATTTCTCTTCTGGCTCTGTTTCTGTTCTCTGTCCTGTTCTCCTCCCTTGTTACTACACAGAGTCATTAGTTTCTTTAGCAGTCCTTATATCAACAGCCTCCCTCAGTCTCTTACGCATATCTGTGGTAATGCATTTTACAGTAATTTAGCAAAGTGGCATTAGGCGTTCTAGTGAGTCACCGTGTGACATATCCTTCAAACATCTGAGTCTCAGGGCTGATCCACCAGAGTCAAGAGGAAAATATCTAAGCCGGGATTACCCCAGCTCTACAATGTTAATTAAATATTATAGCAAACAGATTTGGCTTAATTATTTCATAGAGAGTACGAAAAGAGATAATAATTTTTATGTTCCTTGGTATTCTTCCTTCCATAATTCATAACTTTTCTTGGGTGTTTTCCCCCCTGGTCCTAGTGTTTACTGTTAATTTTATTGAAAGTAACTGGGTCAGCTCTTGTATTTTCTTTTGTTTCTCCATCTCTTCCAAAACTCCTAATTGGCTAGAGGGATGCTTATTTTCAGTGATAACGCAAGAAGGATTTTTGAACTATCACTGGGACTTTTTCATCCCATTATTACAACTTAAAAACATAGAAGCTCACAATCTTTAATTGTCAATTTTGCCATTGTCTCATAAAGGAGTGCCACCTTACTGACCCTTGGCGTAGGGTCTGTGAAGCTGTTATCTTAAGAATCTCTCTCTGGGCACTAAATTAAATAATTGAGATATGAGATGAGTTACTCAGTGCACTCCTGGGCATTTTTAGACACACACTTTTCCCACCTGGACTTAAAAGTCTGGGTTCATCAAACTCCCACATGAGGATGTTAGACACTCTTCCCTCACCCTCCATAATTTGCCTAGTCACCATTACAAACAAGCGGCGCTGTTGACTCCCACATGTTTTGAGAAACAGCCTTGGTAAGTCCTTTAATATTGGTGTCTGGGTTTGGGGAAAAGGAAGAGGAGGGAAAAGATAATCACTCACTTCTTCAACGCTCAAGCGAGTTACCCTAGGAAGAATCTCCTCCAGGATCTGATATAGGTGGTGGAGGGCGTCTTCTAGCCAAAGATCATCATGGGGAAGCGGCGATGTGTTTCACGTCCCTAACATTCTCGCACCTTGTACCACAGGGAGTAAGGATGGGGAGAAGTGTATAATGGTACGGAAGGAGGGGAGAACATGGGGTCCCTGGGAACAATTAACATAGGGATGAGGATCAGGACACACAAACAGGAATGACCCCAGGGGAAAAATAAGGAAAATTCTGACACCAATATACACTCACAATAACCACAATTACAATAGCTCAACACCCCCACTAACACAATAGCACTCTGACACTAGCTCTACCACGCACACACTATGTTATGAATTGGAACTGTTCTCTATCAATCCTACCAGGGACAGAACTTACACCCCTGGAAGGCAGCTCCCAATTCCAGGATTTGGGCAGAGGCACCATGAAGCAGATTGCAAAGTCCTTTAAATAGACAGGTGTTTATTCTATATCAATATAGAAAGAACTGAGAATATAGCAGTAATATAGCACCAATACACTTGCATATAGCAGCAGCCTTCACCTACTCTGGCAGCAAACACACACACATAAGTACATACATATGAGTTCTTATGCGTCAGAGGTCTCAGGTCTGGTCTCGAGAGGAGAGGCAGGGCGGGGGCCCAATCGAGGTCGATCTACGAACCTAGCTGCTAAAGTCTGGCTTTTCACAGCCTTTGAGAGCATTGGAAATGGTACCATGCAAGGCACCTTCCCTGTCTAGGGCTGGCCTTTTTATCCAGTGACTGCCTTATGATTATCCAGAGTGTGGGGTTTTCAGTGCTAAGCCTGGAAAACTCTCCCATTGGCTGTTCAGATCTGGGGTACTTTCTACTTAGTCACTGTCATTATGGGATGTACTGACCAGTTTGATCCTGCCTACCCCTCCCTCCAGATGGGAGGCCTGATCCTTGGCCATGAGTTTCTCTAAGGCGTCTCACTGTCTGACCAGGCCATTTTCTCCTTACATCGCTCAATCCTTATCTGTTCCTGTAACCTTCTTTCTTGTTTATTATTTACTTTAAAGTACAGCCATATTCTGGGAATGGACAGTTCTTACTACTAGGCCTCTCTTTCTAGATGTCAAGAATATATCCCTGTCAGCATATTTCTTTCTCCTCCTGCCAGCCTATTTTCCTCATAATATGTATTTTCAATATTCCTAAACTAAAGTTACTATAAAGCATATAGCAAACAAATAAAGCATATAGGAAACTCATAGCATCCTTTCAATAGTTGCAGATGTGTACAGTATTCTTCTTGGTTCTATTATAATGCATAATGCTTCAATCTGCTTATTAATTCACTACAGTCCCCCATTGTTAACTGGGTCCTTCCCAGTTAACACATCACTTGCTTATTTCTTTTATTTTGGAATTATATAGAATGCTTTGTACTTGAGTAGGCCTACCAATCTTTTTACCCAACATATTATGCATAATATGGTTACAAGCAATACAATTTGTATTATTACAATAATAATAATTGACTGGATTAACAAATTCAACACACCAGTAACAGTTGGTCAAAATTACAGTGGTGTTTAGTTCTGCATTAATGTAAAAACATTTGTGTCCTAAGGTATATACCTGAGGATTATCAAATTTCTCTTTAATAATAATGAATCAATCACAGGTGTCTATGCATTTTACCAGCCTCTAGGCTTCCAATGATGTCATCCAGTACACTCAGTGCTCTCTCTTGCCACTGGGTGCACTGAATAGCCATCCTAGTTGTATTGGCCAATGCCATAATAGTGTTATCTGTAGCTATTATTTGTTGTCTCATTAACCTATACCAATCAGGTAGTGTGAGGACCAAATGTTTTAACCCTTCCTGGAGTACCTGGTTGCTATTAGTCAGTGGTTGGTGTAATGATCCCAACAATCCTCCTGCAGTAACCAATTTATTGGCCATTGTTTCATATCTATACTGTTTAATACAGCTCCTCCCATGCCAATCCATCCTGACACATCTCGGGTGCATCTGGGGTGGCTTTCTCTCTTTAGATATTCAAAAGATTGCAACCAAGCTTCAAAGAGGGGTGCTACATAAGGTGCGCACTGTGGGTGTCTTCTAATAATATTGTATGCTGCTAGTTTGATGGTTATGTTTGTAAACTGAATGTATCCATCCCTTATGTGCACACATTTGTCCCATTGGGTTTGTATCGAGGAAGTGTTGTGCGGGTGTGGCCGTGGAGATCCTGTCCATATGTCATATGCACATACATAATCTTTCCTTGGAATAGCAAAATTATTAACACAGCGATATCCTGGGGACTTAATGTAAAAATCAGGGTCCTATGGTAACTGAATTTGTGTATTGTTCTTAAAAATGGTTAGTTCCCCTGGGAATGGTAATTTTTCCCACATAATGTCCTCCCTCCATTATGGATGGTACATTGTGTAACATTTTTCCACTGAAGTGTGACATTTACAATCTCCTCCTCCGAAATGTCATACTTAACAAGTGGTACACAGGTGTCAATTATATCATGAGAATGTGTTCCATCAGTGCATGGGTCATGAGGTCGAAAGTACGGTTGAATCTGAGCAGGGATGACCGGGAAAATGTTGTCAACATAGCAGGTCAAAGTTGTGTTGACTAAAGTACCTGATAAATGGCATTGGTTAGGGGTGGTGCGGCATCTTGAAGAATTTAAGTTCCATATTACATCCTAGGGCAGGACCATGGGCTTGTAGCAATATGATGACATCATTGTTTTGGATGGAAGTGTGAGTCTGGGCTGTAATTTTCAAAGGACAGAGTACCTTGCTGATTTGAAGTTTTAAACGGCCAAAACTTGGAATCCAGGTTACTGTAACACCTGGGCAATGCAGAAACTGCTATCCATAAGAGCATGGATTGGAATCTGTGCTGAAGTCTGGACAGGCAGCCTTCACGGTGGAGGATCTTAGCTGCAGCTGGTCATTGCTTGGGGGTTCTTTTGGCACTGGTAACTGCGCATGTGGGGGGTTCATTTGGTACTGGAAGCTCTGGTTGTGGGTTGCTCAACTGAGGAGTGAGCTGGATTTCGATTCCCGCATGCCCGGATGTTTGAGGGTCGAAGGGTGGGGACAAATCAACTTGGGAGGTATTAATCCTTATCGGGTTCAATGGGTCAGCTTGTGAGGGCTTTCCAAAAGCCTTACACACAATAAAAAGAAGGGTCACATTTTCTATATAGATAAAATAAACAGCAGGTTAAGTGACATACCCCCAGCCCCCTTAATTCAAAAATACATCCTGCAATCATGATAAATTTGGGATGGGTGCTCAATCCATATTGGAAAATGGGTAGGGCAATCGCAATGGATCTGTGAGTCAGTCATACCAGTGAGATGTTTGAGCCACCAAAACACCTGTTCAGTTACATTATGGGGTATTTGCAGCATGGCTTCCAATTTCCGGTTACCCCATGCGCTACGTACTGGTGCCATAAATGCTGTACAAGTTAAAGGATGGCCTCCTGATGTTGGTGGTTGGTGGGGAGACACACAGACCTGTGTTGTAAGCTGCTTGGATTCATGCACCATGGTCAACCTTACAGTCACAGCTGCAGCAGTCATTGATTTCAGAGTTTTAATGTTTATGTTTTTAGACACCGGGCACACTGTGATAGGGATTCGGGTAGCTGCCCAAGCAGTAACACAACCGTATCCCATCAATGCATCGGTTTGTTTTTCCCTAACATCCCATCCCAATTTTGCTGGGAAGTGAACCATTATGTCCCAGATCAACATTCCCTTCCAAGGTATGGTATTATCAATCCCCACAATGGTGCCCCTAACATTAATCAGGGGAACAGGGTAGGTGTACTCCCATGGATATTTCTGGGTCCACCCTACACACAATCGAACTGATGCCTCAGTTCCCCTGACCAATATAAAAACATAGCACTTGGGACGGTTATTTGGGCAGTTACACCTCCATGACCAAAATTTTCAGCAATCAGACAATACCTTCAGATGTCATCCAGGAAAGGAATCAATGAATATTCTAGCCTCTCTCCCACTGGTGTCATGGACAATCTGGCGAATTCTGGCTTGTGTGTGTGGACAATCGTCCATGCTGAGAAGACAGCATACCCCTGAATTGTTTTAGCTGGGAGGAATGAACCCACTTCCCGGCTCCGTCCTTGTCTATGCAATACACAGTTGGACCAGCTTTGTCAATAATGGCAAAGGGTCCAATCCATTTTCTAGAAAGGGTATGAGGGGCATGGTGGAATTGTATCAGCATAACAAGGGTGCCAACAGTCCAGTCAACAATAGAATGGGAGTCACCAATTTTGTCCATGGATTTTTGTGCGTTCTGGAGTTCAGTAGTAATGACTTGGTTAATTTTAACATGTTGCTTTTGAAGGGACCTGATCCAATCAGACATAAGCTTGTCAGGTAGGGTGGGGGGAAGGGGCAAGGGATACTCCAGAAAGAGGTCTCCAAAAAGGACGGCTGTCTCTCCGATGGCACTCTGAGTTGCCAATAATCCCCTCAAGTTCTTAGGTGGGCTTTTCTCCTGAGTCAGAAGGCATCCCTTTTCATCACAGGGGAGGAGAGAATGTGCCAACCAGAGACAGGGTACAGGCAGGGGAATCAACCACACACCACTGCACACTACCCAGGTCACCCAGGTGCGGCATGGGACAGGGAACCCAGGTGGAATGGGGGAAGTGGAAAGGGGCCAGGGGTGAGAGAGGGAAGAAGGGAGGGGAGGGAATCCGAGCAAGGGGGAATGGGGTAACTCAAACAATCCGAGGGAAGGCACATGGGCAGGGGAGAACAATTAGGTGGAACACAATACCCACGGGCCAATTACGGAGGCAAGGAGGGTGTTCAAGGAAGGGCTCACCCACAAACTTACAATCAACCAAGGAAAGGATTAGCAAGGCAAGGTACAAGGGGGGCACAAGGAACTCACACACAGCAAGCAAGGCAAACACTTAACTTTCAAGACAGGAGCAAGGGGCCAGATTCTCTCATCGACCCACCGGCATCTTTATCAATCCTTAAAGCTGCCCAGGTGAGGGCACTTGTAAATGGGTCAGGGCCCCACCCCCCACCGCACGCATCCTGCCGCTAAGCATGCGCTGCGTCGGGGTGGGGCCAGGGTTGTTGTCTGCAGGGCACCTGGACATGGCAGAAGGCGAGTCTGTGTTGCGGTTGGGGAGGGAACCCCCTGAACTGGGGGTGGGATGTTCCTCCCTCCCACATGGGCCTGTCGGATCTCTCCCTGGACCTCCTGCTGCCACTGAGGCACACCGCAGCATGTTGCGGCACCGCGGCATGACAGTACCCCCTTGTCCAGGGCCCACCCCACCCCCCACCAGGGTACGGAGGTCCGGGCGGGAGGGTTGGTGGTGATGGAAGGCAAGAACAAGGCGGGGGACTTGCAGGTTGGCCGCAGGTTCCCAGGACCGTTCCGCCATCCCATAATGCTTCCAATACACCAAATAGTGCAGCCAGGATCCTATATAATGGGAGTCCAAAATAGCACAGACCTCATATTCAGGGATACCTTGGAGGAGAACAGGAGGGGGGGAGAGTCCCGTTGAAGGGGGTAAAGAGGGGGGACACCTTCTTTAGTAAGGAAACATGAAAGGAAGGGTGGATACGGAAATGGTGGGGGGGAGTCCAACAGTAATGGTCACCTTGTTCAACTGCTGTCGAATAGGGAAGGGACCCATACAGGTGTCATCAAGCTTAGCTGAAGGGCGAAGGGATGGGTAATGTTTCTGTCGAACCCATACAAGGTCCCCTACGTGGAACACGGGGGCGGGTTTCCTATGCCTGTCGGCCATAATTTTATATTGCTGTCGTGCCTTTTTGAGACAGTGCTGTGCTTTTGCTTGGATCAGTTTAATCTGATGCAGAAGAGCTCCGGCAGCAGGGACGGTAGTTGGGGGTAGTATTGGTAGGCCTAGGGCAGGATGGAACCCATAGGAGACATAAAAAAGTGAATTTCCTAGGGATGCATTTGACCCGTTGTTATAAATAAACTCGGCGAGGGGAATTTGGTCTGTCCAATTGTCTTGTAGGTAGTTACAAAAGCACCAAAGGTATTGTTCGATATGTTGGTTTGTGCGCTCAACCTGACCGTTGGCTTGGGAGTGGTAAGCAGTCGTTAACTGGGTTTTAACCCCCAGGAGAGTGCAGGGTGCCTTCCAAAATTTGGAGACAAATTGGGGGCCTCGATCTGAGACGATCTCACCGGGTAGACCATGAAGATGGACGATCTCCTTTAATATTTACTCCGCGGTGCCCTTTGCTGTGGGGAGTCCCAAACAGGCTATAAAATGACCCATCTTCATGAAGTAGTCTATTACCACCAGGATGGTGGTACAACGGTTGAAGGGTGGCAACCCGACAATGAAGTTCATGGCAATCTTTTGCCAGGGTCCCTTTGGGGTGGGAGTTAATTGTAACAACCCTACAAGGAGTTGGCAAGGGATCTTGGTCCGTGCGCAGACGGAACATCCTCGAACATACTTTTCCACCTCTTGCCTTAATCCCGGCCACCAAAAGGTTCATAGGATGAGGTGTAGGGTTCGTTGGTATCCTGGATGTCCAGCTAAAGGGGAGTCATGGTGAACCCACAGCAGTTGAGGGTAGTATTTGGGCGGGATAACCACTAGTCCCCTATGGTAGTATAACCCATTGGTACGAGTTTCAGTTGGGGTAGAGGATGTGAGCATACTTTCTTTTTGGAGATCTTGCAAGGAGGGAAGTGTAGCTGCAAATACTCCATTTGGTAGGACCAGCTCAGGACAGGAAGGGGAGGCATCTGGGGTTTCCTCGCAGCGTGATAGGGCATTTGCCATTGTGTTTTTGGAACCGGGACGGTACTGTATCTTGAAACAGAAATGGGAAAATAAAAGCACCCAGTGCGCAAATCATCCATTGGTTATTCGAGCGGTCTGGAGGTATGTCAGGTTCTTATGGTCCGTTAAGATGAGGATGGGGTGAGGGCCCTCTTCCAGGTAGTGCCTCCAAGTTTCAAATGCGGCCTTTATAGCTAGGAGTTCTTTGTCTAAGATAGTGTAATTCTTTTCCGCAGGGGAGAGCTGTCGGGAGTAGTAGGCGTATGGTAACCATTTTTTCTGGCCTCCCGTGGTTTGTGTAAGGACCACTCCAATGGCTCTATCGGAAGCGTCAGCTTCTACAATGAAGGGTCTAGTGACATCTGGGTGTTGGAGCAATGGGGCGGTGATAAATGCCTTCTTCAGTTGTATAAAGCCTTGTTGTTGTGGTGGTAGCCAGTGGTAAGGTACCCCTTTCTTTAGCAATTGTGTCAAGGGGGCAGTTTTTTGAGCATAGTTATCGATGTACTGGTGGTAGTAATTAGTACTACCTAAAAACTGTTGTAACGCCTTGACCGAAGGGGGGACAGGCCATCGATGGATTGCCGATACCTTGCTGGGGTCCATTTGGATCCCTGTGACTGACACGATGAAACCCAGGAAAGGCACCGAGGAAGCATGGAACAAACATTTTTCCAGCTTGCAATACAGTTTATGCGCTTTTAATCTGTAGAGGACGGTGCGGACATGTTCCACATGTTCCGTGAGGGAGGAGGAAAAGACCAAGATGTCATCCAAGTACACTACAAGGAAATCATCCAGGAGGTCTCGAAAGATGTCATTTATAAAATGTTGAAACGTCGCTGGTGTGTTTACCAGTCCATAGGGCATCACTAAATACTCAAAATGACCAAAACATGTCCTAAACGCTGTTTTCCACTTGTCACCTTCGTGGATTATTACGAGGTTGTAGGCCCCCCAAAGATCGAGTTTGGTGAAGATTTTTCCCCCTTGGAGTTTTCCCAAGAGTTCAGAGATGAGGGGTAAGGGGTAATGATTCTTGACCGTGACACTATTGAGGCCTCGATAATATATGCAGAGGTCGCCCTCCTTCTTGGGTACAAAAAACAGCTGGGGAAGAAGAATATCTGATAAACCCTTTTTTCCGGGCTCTCCTTAATGTAGATGCGCAGGGTTTCGGTTTCCCCGGGTGCTAAGTTGCAGATCCGCCCATATGGAGGTTCTGCTCCGGGAATCAATTCAATTGGGCAGTCATAAGGTCAGTGGGGTGGGAGGATGGCTGCTTCCTGTTTGTCGAACACCCCCCCTAAGGTCTTGATACACCGCAGGGTGTCGGGAGGTGCCATCACAGGAACGATTCTCCGTACCCCCCAAGACTCGTGGCATGGGGTGAAGACAGATTTCACGGCATTGAGGGGACCCAAAATGCAGGCTTCTGCACTCCCAATCAAGAATGGGGTTGTGGCGATGCAGCCACAGAACCCCCAAAACCAAGGAAAAGAAGGGGGATGTGATAAGGTCAAATTTTAGTTCTTCCTGGTGGGCCCCAATGGTACAGAGTAATGGTGGGGTGCACTCTAGCACTGGGCCAGATGAAATAGGTGATCCGTCTATTGTTTGGACCAGCTCAGTTCTACGTCGTTCTTGTGCGGGGACCCCATGGTTAAGTGCAAAAGTAAGATCCATAAAGTTACCGTAGGTCCCCGAGTTGATGAGGGTACGAACGACCAGGGAGGTAGAGGGTTCCAGCCGCACCATCATGGGAACAACCAGCTGGCGAGGTGGAGTAACCCGGAGTCCCCCTTGACCTGTGGGGAATAGCGAGATTAGCGGGAGGCCCCCTTTCCTTCCTGGTTGTTGGTGTTTCCCAGCCCTGGGGTTCGACTTGGCTTCACCGGGTATTCTCTGGAGAAATGCATGTTTGCTCCGCAGTAGAAGCATAGGCGCAGGAGGTGACGTCTCTCCTTCCCGGCGTGGCTCGAACTGCCCCAATCTGCATCGGTTCCATTCCCCCATCCCCCATCGGAGGGGGGGAGAGCCCCAGGGGACCCTGGGGAGCCTTGGGGATGGTGCCCTTACCTTGTTCTCGCTGTCTCTCTTTCCTTCGTTCATCCAACCGGTCATCAATATGGATAACCAACGTGACCAGATCTCCCAACGTAGCGGGAGTGGCCGCAGCCTCAGCTAGCTGGTCCTTAATCTCATCGGTGAGGCCCTGACAAAACAGGACTCGCAAGGCGGCATCACTCCATTTTAATTCAAAAGATAGACAACGAAAACGGGTGACATAATCAAGGAGTGAGGACTTTCCTTGTTTAATGTGCAGAATAGTCTGTTCTGCATCCCGTATTCGATGGGGGTAATCGAAAAGGAATTTGAACTGCTTTGCAAACCCATTGTAATTTCATAGAAGGGGATCATTGGCGGCCAATAGGGTTGTGACCCAATCCAGGGCCACTCCACCTAATAGTCCTATAATAAAGGCGACTTTCATTTGGTCAGTGTTATACGAAAGGGGTTGAGTCTGAAAGGTCAGATTGCACAGAGCCAAAAACCCCTGACAGGCCCTCCGGTCCCCATAGAACTTGTCTGGTCGAGGAGCCTTGGGCTCTCAAGGGGCTTGGCCCGGGACAACAGGGTTCGGGACTGGGGGCAATGGAAGCAGAGGGGCCCAAGGAAGGGCTCCTGCTGCTCCACCCACGACCCCCACTGCCTCTTGTAAGAGCTGGTTCTGTGCTAAGAGGGTTTGATTCTGTTTTTTAAGGTCTTGAACCACCATGGTTAACCCTTGGACTGCCAAGAGAAAGTCCTGGATCTGTTGGGCGGGATCCTGGAGCTTCATGAGAGGAAGGGGGAAAGGGGATATTATGCCGGTAATTCTGTCAGGTAGGGTGGGGGGAAGGGGCGAGGGATACCCCAGAAAGAGGTCTCCGAAAGGGATGGCCGTCTCTCTGATGGCACTCTGAGTTGCCAATAATCCCCTCAGGTTCTTGGGTGGGCTTTCCTCCTGAGTCAGAAGGCAACCCTTTTCATCACAGGGGAGGAGAGAATGTGCCAACCAGAGACAGAGGGTACAGGCACAGGAATCAACCACACACCACTGCACACTAGCCAGATCACTCAGGTGCGGCATGGGGCAGGGAACACAGGTGGAATGGGAGAAGTGGAAAGGGGCCAGGGGTGAGGGAGGGAAGAAGGGAGAGGGGGGGGGGAATCCGAGCAAGGGGGAATGGGGTAACTCAAACAATCCAAGGGAAGGCACATGGGCAGAGGAGAACAATCAGGTGGAACACAATACCCACAGGCCAATTATGGGGGCAAGGAGGGGGTGCAAGGAAGGGCTCGCCCACAAACTTACAAACAACCAAGGAAAGGATTAGCAAGGCAAGGTACAAGGGGGGCACAAGGAACTCACACACAGCAAGCAAGGCAAACACTTAACTTTTAAGACAGGAGTAAGGGGTCAACTTCTCTCATCGATTACTGGCGGGGAACTGACGCCCCGCCGGCATTTTTATCTATCCTTAAAGCTGCCCAGGTGAGGGCACTTGTAAATGGGTCAGGGCCCCGCTGCGCGTGTCCTGCTGCTAAGTGCGTGCTGCGTTGGGGCGGGGCCAGGGTTGTTGTCTGCAGGGCGCCTGGCCGCTGTAGAAGGTGAGTCTGCGTTGCGGTTTGTGAGGGAACCCCCTGGACTGGGGGCGGGGCGTTCCTCCCTCCCACATGGGCCTGTCGGGTCTCTCCCTGGGCCCCCCGCTGCCGCCGAGGCATGCTGCAGCACCGCAGCATGACAAAGCTGAGCATCTTGTACTGTGGATAAGTCTGCAGGTTTGGCATAAATTCCCTCCTGGGAAATTCCCCATTGGAACAGCTCTGGGTTATCATTTGTCTTCCCGTGAGAATTTCAAAAGGGGTGAATTGCGAACCGAGACATTTACTACTTGTCAGTGCCAACAAGATAAGAGGTAATCTGAGATCCCAGTTTGAGCCAGTCTTTGATACAGTTTTTCTCAGGGCTGTTTTAATTACATGGTTCATTCTTTCTACTTGGCCTGAGGACTGGGGGTAAAATGGAATATGCATTTTATGCTGAATGCCCATGGCTTTGCACAAGTCTTTGAACACTTCTACAGATCTGGGACCTTGGTCACTGTATATAATTTTTGGGACCCTGAACCTGGATATCACCACATTAAAGAGTGTTTTAGCAGTGGTTTCTGCGGTGTGATTTTTGGTCGGAATGACTTCTAACCAACCTGAAAAGGAGTGAATCAGAACAAGAAGGTACTGATTTCCTCTCGCAGTTTTTGGTAATTTATCAATGTAATCTATTTGTGCTCTGTGCTAGGGGCCAATTGTACCCTGATGCCTGAATGACCCCTTGATTATCTTAGTGTTTGCCTGATTACTTGCACAGGGGAGACAATTCTTAACCCATGCAATTACCTCTTGGGTGACTCCTGGTCACCATGCAAAAGTAATGATTCTGTCTAGTGTAGTCTTTATTCCCTGGTGTGCAAGTTCATGACAGTACTGAACAATGGATTTTCTGGCTATTTTTGGTGGGAACCATTAATTTGTCCCTTCTGCATTTTGTACCTGCATGGATTGGTTCTGTGTCACTATAGTCCACAATCCTCATTCCCGAAATTGCTTATTGTTGTCTTTCAAATCCTCTGGGCTATATGGTGGATTGTTAATATGTGCTGAATTTGTTTGTTGTTGTTTAGTCTGGGACCTAGTTGTAACAGACACATAATGGATTTTTACTGCAGTCAGAGCTACTTCTTTGGCCAGGGCATCCACTTTATTATTCCAATTGCTTTCAAGGGTTTTGGCTTTGCTGTGTGCTTTGACATGTTTAACAAAGAGTGGCTGTGTTCGGGAAAGCATACTGGCATGAATACTTTTCCAAGACACTACATATGTCAGTGGTTGCTGATCATATGTGACCCATTGCCTGTGCTCCCAGAAGGGCAGCCATCTCTGAAATCCTTGAGCTATAAATTGTGAATCCAAATACAAATACAGTGATTGGTCTACTGGGGTTTGTTCTATTACTGCTAAGATTGCAGCCATCTCTGCAGCTTGTGCTGAGTGTGGTTTTACTTTTCACTCTAGGGTCCGAGTAGTATTCGGGTTAATGGCTGCAAAGCCTGCATGGGGCTGCCCCTCTTGATAAAATGCAGAACCATCCATGAACCAAACATGTTGTTCTGTGGGAGGAATCAGTGAAAAATCTGTGGCAGTCTGCACAGGCCATTTCTGGACGTGTGGATCTGGTGGCAGAGGGCATTCATGCTTGCTTCCCTGGACAATTAATGCAAATGGTATAGGCGGTGTTTGTTTAAGTTTTTGATAAGTAATTCCTTTTGCTGCTAGCCATAGTAGCACTATCGCAAGGGCCCCTCCCACAATGTACTGCCAATGGCAGAGGGCCCATATTAGTGCATTGCATTCTGCTTCACAAATTGAGTAGGTCTGTTCTGCTGAATCTAATACCTTGGAAGCAAAGGCAACTGGCTGGGGCTGGCCCTCATCATTCTTCTGCATTAGTACAGCTCCCATAGCTACCTCAGATGTGGCTGTCTGTATAATGAAGGGCTTGTTGTGATTTGGGAAGGTCAGCGCCTGCACAGAGGCCATATCAATTTTTAATTGTGCAGATGCATCTTCCTGCTCTTTGTCCCACTCCCATTGTCTGTTTTTCTTGAGCAAAGCCCACAGAGGTCTGGCCTTGACTGCGTACATTTCTATGAACTCAGCGACAAAGCCAAAAGCTCCTAATATCTGTCTCAGGGAGTGTGAATCTTCAGGGGCAGGGAGATTAAGCAAAACGTCTACCCTCTGTTCTTGAATGGTTTTTCCTGTTTTCTCTAATGTGGCTCCCAGATAATTTACTTTCTGTACTACCAACTGTGCCTTTTCCCTATTCACTTTAAATCCAGCCTCCTGTATTATACCCAAAACCTGCTTAGTAAGTTCCAAAACATAGGATTGTTTGTCCCCATGAAGAAGTATGTCATCTACATAAGATAAGACACTGTTCTGTGTGTGGGTGGGAAGTTGGTCCCAAAGGCACGAGACATGAAAGTGGGCTATGGCAGGAGCACTGTGGAAGCCTTGGGGAACTCTGGTGAAAGTGTATTGTTGATTTTGGTAAGTAAAAGCAAATCTGGCCCATGAATCTGGGTGCGAGGGAATGGCAAAGAAGCAGTTTGCCAAATCCAACACAGTAAACCATTTAGAGCTTTGGGGAATTGCAGTCAGTACATGGGGTAGTTTTGCCAAAACTGGGGCAGCAGCTGGGGTTTTTGCATTGATGGCTCGGTAATCCACAGTCAGATGATAGGTTTTCCTGTCTGCCTTTAACACTGGCCAAATTGGAAAATTAAAAGTGGACTGGATAGGCACTAATACTCCCTGTTGCAGGAGGCCTTCTATTTTGGGCTTGAGCCCTTCCTCGGCTGCCTTTGGATATGGATAGTTTTTGTGGCGGGACCGATGGACCATCAGTGCAAACGAGGGCATCTTTAGCCCTCCCACAATCTTGTTTGTGGGTAGCCCAGACAGTAGGGAACAACTGAATCCATATGTCTGTCTGGGAAACCATCAATTTTTCTGGTGCCTTTATTGCATTAGCCTGAAAAGTGGAGGGAATCACAGGTGCCGGTGCTGGGTTGGGCAGTTTCCATATGCACATATTGGACAAATAAATACACCAATTGTTGTGTATGGCTATGGGGCTCCCCAGCAGAAACGTGTCCTGTGGGGTGCTGGAGTCAATGACAAAATTGTCCTTGTCCTCCTTTCCATTTATCCATATCTTCAGATTGGATGCCCCTGGAGTTGGTGGGAGTGGGAGAAGCCACCCCTTTCAGCCAGTGGGGTCTATCACTGCCCCGAGACCTGGAAGTGCAGTACTAGCAGCAAGCTGGGCAGCAGCAGCACCCCTATTGCCAGCAGCACCAAGACATATGTGCAGGGCCCTCTGGCAAGCATGGGCTTGTGCACAGCAGGGCAAGCAGCAGCATGGCTGAGGGCGGTGGTGGAGGTAGTGCCCAGGCAGAGTTACGTGAGGAAGTATGACAGCACCTCAGCAGAAGTGGAGAGCTACCTGGAGTAGGAGCAGTGCATTGAACCCAGCAGTGATCCCTTGGCCTACTGGGCAGGCAAGACCAACGTGTGGCTGACCCTCTCCAAAGTTGCCAAGGGCCTCTTGTCCTGCCCACCAACGAGTGTCCCCAGAGAGCGGGTGTTCTCCATAGCGAGGAACATTTGCTTACCGCACCAGCTGAGTTTGGGGGCCAAGTTGGTGGAGCAGTTGCTTTTTATCAAGGTGAACTGTCCACTTCTGGGATTCCCCGAGCTGTCCCTAGGGATGGGCGAACGCAGTTCAGAAGTTCAGAGTTTAGACCGAACTTGAATAATTTGGTCAACTGAACCGAATATGCGAACCGAACTCGAATACGAACGTTCAGTTCAGATGTGTTCGGTAAGTTCGGAATTGAATTTCCATTGGTTTCAATGGAAACCACATTATCGGCTGTAACGTTTTTGGTTTTTAAGCTATGTGGCTTACATTTGGAGCGCCTATACCCCCAATAGGAAGCATTATGTGTACCAAATTTCAAAACGATTGGATAAAGGAATCCGATTTTAGAAGCAGTTGAATTATTGTATTTTGCAATATTCTACATATACATTCTTAGCTGTAACTTCTTTACCTCACATCTAATGTAGATGAAACCTGTCCGGTTTATACCACTTCCAATATTTACTATCCTTGCCAAATTTCAGAAGGATTGGACAAAGGGCCTTGGTGGTATAAGCAATTAACATATAAATATATGTCTGACTATAACATCTTTGTAGTCCAACCAGTGTACATAAAATTTGGTAGAACTATATATTATACTTTAATTATCATGTCTGCCGAATATCAGAAAGATTTTATAAAGGGTCCAAATTTTATATGCCTGTACAACATATGTAGAGAAGGGGCCTATGCCTGGGATTCTCTAATGTTACTCTGGTATAAGATCGGCTTGTGATGCAGATTGGCCAACAGAAATATAAAACAAATATCCTCATTCTGTGCTGGGACCATCCGAACATATCTCCCCCACTTGTTTATGGGAATTCAGAAGCATCTGTTTAGGAAAGAGTCAATAGAAATTATCTTATGTCCTCTGTCTCAGTGCTGCAGGATGTGATTGTGATGATAATTGGCCAGCCTGGATGTGTTTAAACTATTTCTCCTGACTGCTGGGATGCTATCTCAGAAGTCCCAGTTATGTTGCTTATGTCCGCCTCAGGGCCGCCCCCTATGCCCACCTCGAAGCCACTACCAATTGGTTCTGTAAAGCTAGAAGCTTGCAGTAATGTGTTTGGCCATTGAATGTGTCTGTCAGTCTTTGGGTTTGCTCCACATCCTTCCTCCCACCATCTCTCTCCCCCTGCCATGCAGGGTGCCTGCCTCTGACTGGCACTGAATATGCTGATGTTCCTCTGAATAATGATCTTCACAGGGACAACATAAATTGCTCATATAATTGGGTCCCTTTATCAAAATCTCCTGTACATTTTCTGAAATGGCTGGACAGGTATTTGATACATTCTTGCCAACTATCTTGTAAACAAAATGGAAAATAAAAATGTTACAGCTGGAAATGTATTTTCAGGTTAATGTCTTATAGCCTTAGGACCCTTTATCTGCTGTTTCTGAAAATTGGCAGAAATATTAAGCGTATGAAGTGATATAATTTGTACAAGTTTTATGAATATTGAATGCAAGATAAAGAAGTTGTAGCCATGAATGTGTATGAAGATTTTCTTAAAATCACAACAATCAATTGCTTCTGAAATTGGTTTCCTTTATCCAATCATTTCGAATCTTAGTATAAATAGTGCGCTCCATTAGGGGTACGATCTCCCCAAATTTCATCAAAAATGAATAAGAAACAACAGTGTTATAGCTTAAATATGTTTTTCAGTTTTTTCCCTTTATTTCAAAAACCAAATGTCATTTTCAGTTCCTGATTGCACCAAACTAAAGACCGAACCGAGCCTGACCCAACGGAATACCAAATCTGAACTCAGCATTTGACCCGAACCACCGAACGGCTGAACATCCAAACCTGGTTCTGTTTACACATCCCTAGCTACCCCTGAACATGGATTGATGGTGCAGTGGCACATACCATCCGATGCCAGGGGCAGTCTTAGGACGGGGCTCCTCCTCAATCTGGGCTGCTGCTGCTGAGGTGCTGTCCCTTCCTCCCAATGCCCTGCACCCACCCTGCCTCCCTCTGTCTCTGACTAGATGACCTCGGTCGGCATATCTGACTGAACTCATGATGCAGTGGGACATTGGGAAGCTGTAAGCCTGCCAGCCAGCATCTGACTAGACGATCTCGGCCCGCCTATGTGGCTGGCTCTCGCTCACGATGCAGTCTTTGCCAGCCTATCTGAGTGCCCTGCCAAGGTCCCAGCCTGCCTTCCCTACTGCCTCTCATGCCACGCTGACCGCCCGCCCGCCCGCCTAGGTTTACAAAATCAAAGCCTGCCTCAGACAGCCTTCTGAGGCTCATGTCATGCTGCCTGCCTGCCCAGGTTGCCAAGATCAAAGCCTGCCTTAGGGTGCCTTTCGATGTTCATGCCGCGCTGCCTGTCTGCCCTCTTTGGTTGCCAAACTTGAACCCTGCCTCAGTCTGCCTTCTGCTCATGCCAAAGTGCTGTCTGGCCACCCTGTGGGAAAAGCTGAAGCCCTGCCCCAGCCTGCCTGACTCTTATGTCAAGGTCTTCCTGTCTGTCAAGGTTGCCTGTCTGTCTGCCTGGCAACCCTGGGTAATGTGCCCCACTGGCATGGTAATCCCGCTGTTGTTGTCTGCTGGTTTATGGGTGCTCTGCCCTGGCAAATCCAAATGTGCCTATGCAATCCTGCTGCTGCCATCTGCTGCTGTATGGGAGCTCTTCCCTTGCAAATCCTACCATCCTGGGTACTGCACACAGGCAAATCCTGCTGCTGCCGTCTCTGCTGTTCCACGGGTTCTGTGCCCGGTCAATCCAATGTGTGCTGCTGATGCCAATGCCACCTCTGCTGTCTGTGCAATGGATTCTGTGACTGGTCAGTCCAATGCCAGCTCTGCTGTCTGTGCCAGACATTCTGCTACTGGGCAATTCAATGTCTGCTGCTGCTGCCAATGCTGCCTCTGCTGTCTGTACCACGGGTTCTGTGCCCCAGCAATCCAATGTCTGCTTCTGCTGCCTCTGCTGTGCCATGGGTACTGTGCACCGGCAATCTAATGTCTGCTACTGGTTCGCCATGTGATTCACCACTGGGCAAAGCTTGACCAATTTTCAGAAGAGTTTGTTGAGGTCCGGCGAGTAGGATGCAAGTCTGCAATGCCTGGCTGAGTAGGGGTGCCAGTCACCAAGTCCTGGCCGGGCCTCTGCTGCTGCTCCACCAATGCCTGTCAGCCTGAAATGCCCAGCCAAGAAGGGGTGCCAGCCACTCCAGTCCCAGGAACCACTTTCAGGGTTCTGGGGCCTACATTCCAGGCAGGGAAGGCTGTCGTTCCACCTGTCTGCAAGTGCCCCTCTGAGGCCATCCAGCCTTCAATGCCCGGCCAAAAAGGGGTGTCATCCACCGAGCTCTGGCCGGGCTCTGCCGCTGTTCCACCAATGCCAGCCAGCTTGCAATGTCCGGCTGAGCAGGGGTGCCAGCCACCAAGCCCTGGCCTTGCCTCTGCTGCTGCTCCACTGATGCCTGCCAGCCTGCAATGCCAGGCCAAGCAGGGGTGCCAGCTGCAGTTACTGTGCCCGGGCAATCCTATGTCTGCTGCTGCTGCTGCTGGTACTGCACTTCAGCCATTTGCTTCTCCCTCCTGTAGACAGGCATAGCTCGGATGAGTGCAC
>QEPC01004501.1:160840-176321 GCA_003113815.1 Sphenodon punctatus
GGGGGGGGGGGGGGACTGGGACTGGGTGTCCATGAGATTCACCACTGGGCAAGACTTGCCCAATTTTCAATAGAGCTTCTTGAGGTCAGTTGAGTAGTATGCCAGCATGCAACACCCAGCCACATAGGGGTGCCAGCCACAGAGCCCTGTCCGGGCCTCTGCTGTTGCTCCAGCGATGCCAGCCAGCCTGCAATGCCTGGCCAACCAGGGGTGCTGGCCACCAAGCCCTGGCCGGGCCTCTTCTGCTGCTCTGCTGATGCCTGGCAGTCTGCAATGCCTGGCCAAGAGGGGTGCAAGCCACTCCAGTCCCAGGACTCATCATCAGGGTTCTGGGGCCTACATTACAAACACAGGAGGCTGTTTATCCACATCTTCTAGAGACTGCCACTCTAGTCCCAGGACCCACTATCAGGGTTCTGGGGGTGTCATTCAGCTCATGGGAGCTGTCCATCTACTTCATCCAGAAGCTGTCACTCTAGTCCCAGGACCCACCATTCATGTTCTGGGGCCATCATTCCGCTCCCAGGGAGCCATCATTCCACTGCAACAAGAAGAAGCCACTCCAGCCCCAGGACCCACCAGCAGAGTTCTGGGGCTACATACAGGCATGGGGGACTGTCCATCTACATCATCTAGAAGCTGCCACTCTAGTCCCAGGACCAGCTGTCAGGGTTCTTAGGCCGTCATTCCACTCACGGGAGCTGTCATTCCACCGCATGAAGAAGCAGCCACTCCATCACCAGAACCCACCGTCAGTGTTCCGGGGCCATCATTCCACTCACAGGGAGCTGTCATTCCATGGCATCAAGAAACAGCCAGCCACTCCAGCCCCAGGACCCACCATCAGGGTTCTTGGGCCTACATACAGGCACAGGGGACTGTCCATCCAGAACATCTAGAAGCTACCACTCTAGTCCCTGGACCCATCATCATGGTTCTTGGGCCGTCATTCCACTCACAGTGAGCTGGCCATCCACTTCATCCAGAAGTTGCCACTCTAGTCCCAAGACCCACCGTTGGAGTTCTGGGGCCATCATTTCTCTCAGGGGGAGCTGTCATTCCACCGCATCAAGAAGCAGCCACTCCAGCCCCAGGACCCACCATCAGGGTTCTGGGGCCTACTTTACAGGCACAGGGGACTGTCCATCCACATCATCTAGAAGCTGCCACTCTAGTACCAGAACCTACCATTAGGGTTCTGGGGCTGTCATTCCGCTCACGGGGAGCTGTCATTCCACTGCATCAAGAAGCAGCCACTCCATTCCCAGGGTCCACCATCAGGGTTCTGGGGCCTACATTATAGGCAGGGAGGGTTGTCCATCCACGTCATCCAAAAGCTGCCACTCTAGTCCCAGTACCCACCATCAGGGTTCTGGGGCTGTCATTCTACTCATGGGGAGCTGTCGTTCCACCGCATCAAGAAGAAGCCACTCCAGGCACAGAACCCACTATCAGGGTTCTGGGGCCTATGTTACAGGCATGGGGGGCTGTCCATCCACATCATGGGAGGGCTTCTACAGCCATTGGGATTGTTACAGATCAGGGGAGATATGGTCCAAAGGGAAGGTGTGTTCCATCAGTGAGGAGGGAGCGGTGCCTTGTGCCCATTCCCCTATCAACCCCCACATGGGAAGGTTGTGGGTCAAGACTCAGGAGGCCCCAGGCCTTGGTTTGGTGCTGCTTAATGCAAGGTCAGTTGTCAATAAGTCATCTACCATCCGGGAGTTAATCCCGGAGTGGGACGTCGACCTTGTGTTTATTACAGAGACCTGGCTGGGCAATGAAATGGGTCCTATGTTGGCTGACCTTGTTCCAGCTGGGTTCTCTGTGCAGCATCAGCCTCAGTGGAGGAACGGGGGCGGGGCGAGTGTAACCATTGTTATCAAGGATGCATTGTCTTTTACGTGGTATCCAGTGCAGGATCCACCAGGTGTTGAGTGTTTCCATCTTGTGTTGGATTTGGCCGAACACAGATTAGGGGTGCTGCTGGTGTACTATGCACCCAACTGCCCAGTGGCATTCCTACATGCTCTTGCTGATCTGGTGTCAGATGTGATCCTCCGGACCCCTAGATTAGTGGTCCTGGGTGATTTTAACATCCACACTGACACCGATCTTGGAGCAGTAAGGCATGAGTTCATGACCTCCATGACAACCATGGGCCTGTCCAAAGTCATCTGTGGCCCCACACATGAGGAGGGACATACACTGGATTTGGTTTTCTGCACCGGTCTTGAGGTGGGGGGGTCAGTTTGTAGGCGTTAAGGGGGTGGAGCCTTTGTCATGGTCTGATCATTACCACCTTAAGGCATGCATCCTGGTGCATGTCAGCCCCCAACCGGGTGCAGGATCTATTAGATTGGTGCACCCTCGGAGACTTATGGACCCGGATAAGTTCTGGAATGCTCTGGGGGAGTTTCCCCTGGACCTTGACACCCGGTATGTCGATGATCTCATAGTCTTCTGGAACACCTTGTTGGCCGAGACCATTGACAGAGTGGCTCCCAGGCATCCGCTGCCCTCCTGAGTTTCCTGCAGGTATCTTTGGTTTACTGAGGACCTGCGGTGTTTGAAGTGGGAGAGTAGGCAGTTAGAGCGATGGTGGTGCTGGACTCGCAATGAGTGTGATTGATCGCAGCATAAGAGCAGTTTAAAGTGGCGGTGCAGGCAGCAAAGATGCAGTTCTTTGCTGCCCTCATTGCATCTTCAAAGTCACGTCCAGCGGAGCTTTTGCGGGTGGTTAAAGGCTTGATCAGTCCTGCCTGCCTCCATCTGGACCTGGAGCAATCCAGTGACCACTGTGACTGGTTTATTGAGTACTTTGTAGATAAGATCACGCGTAACTGCCACGATTTTTGTACCACAGTTATTGCAGAGGATCATCTTGGGGCTATGGGTGCCCCGTCCTGTCCTGTTTTGTGGTATCGGTTTCAGATGGTGTCATCTGCCAATGTGAAGTCCTTGTTGGGATCTCCTTGTGCCACTACTTGTGAACAAGATCCATACATGTCCTGGTTGGTGAAAGCCAGCCAGGAGATGTCATGGTCATTGCTGGCTGGAGTGGTTAGTGCCTCCCTTCAGGAGGGCAGGGTGCCTGATTGCCTGAAAGAGGCTGTTGTTAGCCCCCTGCTCAAGAAACCATCTCTTGATGCTGATACTCCTGTCAGTTATCAGCCGGTCTCTAACCTCGGCCGCTGGGTCTCAGACGACCAGCCCTGGCTCCAGAGGCATGACATGGGGTCAATCACCGAGCCTGCCTTCCTGGGCAACCCAGGGTGCCAAGCACCAATCCTTCCAGGTCTCTGCTGCTGCTGATGCTGCTGGATCTCAGACAGACAGCCTGGCACCCCGGGCACCCCCGGGGGCCAAGCACCGAGCCTGCCTGCCCGGGTAACCTGGGGTGCCAAGTGCCAAGCCTGCCCAGTCTCTGCTGCTTCTGGGTCTATGATGGCTTGCCATGCCACCATGGGCACCCCTGGGGGTCCCTGGAGCTCCCTAAGCCTCCTGGCAGGACTGAACTTTCCAAACATTCGGTGAGGGGGGAACCCAAATTCCACCGGACCAAATCCACAAACCCAAACTAAGTTTTGAGTCAGAACGTCCAAACTCCATCTTGTTCACACATCCCTATCAGGACAGTTCAGGCCAGAAGGCAGGAGGGGGCAAAAAATCCTCTGGATGGGCGCATTTTAAGTTGATGCAGGCGGATGATATCAGGGACGTGCAGTGCACTTTGTGTCAGAAGGTGGTGAAGTGTGGGCAGGTGCTCACCAACCTTGGCACTACTGTCTTGGCAAGGCACCTCAAGACATGCCATAGCGCTGTGCTGCTAAGCAGAAAGGCAGGGGCAGTGGACGCCAACAGGTTCCCGACTCCAGTGGCCAGTTCTCCGCCTCCATCAGCGAGCAAGCATCCTCCTCGAGAAGCTACCTTTAGCAGCAGGAGTGGTATAGCAGCAGCAGCAGCCAGTTGACACCCAGAAGAGTCAGTGCCCCATGGAGGAGCTGGGGTGGGGGCAACTGCCAAGTCCATCGGCAGCTGCAGGATGTGAAGAGTGGCATAGCTTTCAACTGAAATCCATGTGCATGTTGGCGGAAATGATTGCACTTGATGGGCAGCCCTTCTTGGTGGTTGGGGACATAGGGTTTAGGCACCTGATTGGGTTCCTGGCCCCCCAGTTTAAGCTGCCCTCACACACCATGCTGAGTCGGCAGGTGGTGCCAGCCTTGTACCAGGCTTTAAAGGAGAGGGTGAGGGAGCAGCTTGCAGGTGATGGGGGTGCCACTGTCCACTTCACCTCCAACCTGTGCTTGAGCAGTAACACGCAGCATGCCTATCTGGCAGTGACGGCACACTGGTGGCAGGACCCAGAGGCAGCTTTGGGAGTGGCAGAAGGGGTCCCAAAGCAGGGTATAGGTGGGCCCTGCTTCAGGCAGAAGTCATGGACAGCCCCCACACTTCTTGGAATATCGAGGCAGCCCTGACCACCATGGTGAGGGAGTGGATCACGCCAGGCACACCCTTCACCAAGGGGTGCCTGGTGATGCACAATGCGGCCAACATATTCAGGACAGTCCACGAGGGGGGCTTCACCAGCTTCTATTGCGCCACACACACCCTTCACCTGGTGGTCAGGGATGCTCTGGGCTTGGGGGAGAAGGGGAATGGGGCAGGCACCCTTAGCTCCATGATCGAGTGGGGGAGGAAGCTGGCCGGTTTCTTTAACCAGAGCATGAAGGGCAGTGACCTCCTCCAGGTGAAGCAGGCCAAGCAAGGCTCCCCAGTGCACCAGCTGGTGCAGGATGTGTCCACCAGGTGAAATTCCACATTCCTGATGCTCAAGCGGCTTCTTGAGCAGAAAGCCGCCTTGCGTCAGGTTCAACTGGTGATGGAAAACAGGGCACCTCCAGGGTAAAATGGGGGCAGAATGGGAAATCCTGGCTCACAATGTCTTTGTTCTGAGACTGTTCCTGGCCGTGATGGAGATCATCAGCTCCTCCACGGCCACCATCAGCCAGGTGACTCTTCTGGTCCAGAGTCTCCTCAGGAGGCTGGATGAGATTCTCCAGGGGCAGGATTGTGGCCCTCATGGAAAGAAGCTGTCAGCTGAGGTGGTTGACCTGGTGCGGCAGCTGAAGGCAGGGCTGAAGGTGTGGTTTGATGAGTTCCTGCAGCAGGAGGAATGTGTGTTGACAACCATGCTGGACCCCAGGGTCAAGGGCAGCATGACATGCCAGACACCCCTCTATGGCCACTGGAAGGGTGAGCTGGTACAGAGGGTACGGCAGGCAGAGGGGGCTCTGGAGAGTGCGCTGCAGCAGCAGCAGGATGCTCCTGGGGATTGTGGGAGTAGGAGTAGCCACGTGTTTCAGTCGGCGGGGTCTATCCCTGCCCACAGCCCTAGCAGTAGCAGCACCAGCAGCAGGCTGAGAAGTAGCAGTGCCCCTATTGCCAGCAGCAGCAGCAGCTCATATGTTCAAGGTGTTGGTATTGATCTACAAAGCCCTTCATGGTCTTGGCTCCTCATACCTCACGGACTGCCTCGCCCTCTGCGCCCCGGAGTGGCTCTTCGGTCTGCTGGGGGTGCCTTCTTGGAGGTCCCCCATGTTAAGTGTGGGGCCACAATGGAGAGGGCATTCTCGGTGGCTGGGCCGCATCTTTGGAACCCCCTTCTGGAGGAGGCCTGCCTGGCCCCAAGTCTCTTGATATTTCGGTGAAGATGCAAAACCTGGCTGTTCGCCAAGGCCTTTGGGGGAGGGGGTGGGTGGGTTAATGGTTTAATGGTTTATCTCCCCTACCCTATTTGGTTTAAATATTCTAGGCCCTGTTTTAATATTTAATATTGTGTATGTTTTAAATGGTTATATATATTGTATTGGGTTTTTTTTATGGTTGGAAGCCACCCCGAGCTGTTTTCAGGAGGGGCGGGGTATAAATTGAACAAATAAATAAATAAATATGTGCAGGCTACTCTGGCGAGCATGGGCCCATTCACAGCAGGGCAGACGTAGTGGCTGAGGGCAGCGGTGGAAGTGGTGCCCAAGCAGAGTTATGTGATGCAGTACGACAGCACCTCAGCAACAGTGGAGAGCTACCTGGAGGAGGAGCCATGCATCGATCTCAGCAGTGATCCCTTTGCCCTCTGCTAGGAGCCTGTCTCCTAAAATCAGGTCTGTGCAGTTTGGGGTGTGGTGGTGGGCTTGGGCTGCTGCAGATGCCTGCCACTCTGCTGGCACGGCCCCTGCCACCTCTGCCACATGCCCCATTGCCTGCCTTATGGGCAGCAGACCAGCCTCTCCTGCTTCAATTTTCCATTTCTCCCACCCAAATAGTGCAGAGGAAGATTTTATATTTTTATTTATTTATTCAAATTTGAAATATAATATATCTGCTACACTAACTCTAACTGCTATTAACTATTCTAAAACCTCTGGAACTGAATGGAATATTATATAATATCTACAAAGGCCTAGTCATACAAGCACACTATAAAATATTAAAACTGATTCACTACACACTACACACTATCTCTATAACTAAGCTAACTCCTACATCATCTATCTATCTATCTATCTATCTATCTATCTTTACACAGAGATGGGGGGGGAACAGAAAGCTCACAACAAACAACAGAGGAAGGGGGTACAAAACTGAAATGAAGCCTAAATCAATCTAATCCTACTCTAAATAAATCCAAAAACAGGGGAAGGGAATCAGGGATGGAATATATACAGTGAGGAGGGAACGATTCAATGGAGGGGAGGGAGAAAGAACACAGGGAAGGGTAAAAAATAAAAATAACACCTAAATCTATCTGATCTAATCTAATAAATGCATCTATGGAGATAAATGTGCAGAAATGGGTGAAATAGGAGGTGGATGGCAATGGACTGGGAGGAACACAAAGTGCTGGGAGAGGGAGAGTTCTGAAAACGCCTGCTGACAGGATCAGTGACTATCTCAGAATGAATTGAAAGGGGGGGGGGGCAATGACTTTTGTTACTTGCTGTGCCTGCCTTACCACAAGCTCCATTGGCTCTGTGCAGTCTAGCCCCTGGGCAATTCCAGACTGTGCAGCCAGTGGTCTGAGGAAAAGAGGGATGGTGATTGGGCAGGCTGGTTGCTAGTCCAAGCCTCTCCACCCCTCCTCAGCTGCGCCCCTCTCTCTAGGTCTGCCAGCCAGATTTTTCCCACCCAAACTCATCCTAATGCAGCTGAACTGTTCTGGGGTTTCCGCGTTCGGTTCGGGCATCTGGTTAGGCCATCCGAACTGGCTGAGTTCGGGCCGAACGTCGAACATCCGAACCACTTTCGCACATCCCTACTCTGGAGTGTCTTCCTCTGTCGGGGCTTGTCCCCATGCTCTCTGTGCATGCGGCCAGGCATGGTTCTCCTGTGGCTGTGTGCCCCATGCTATGTAGGGATGTGTGAATGCGGTTTGGATGTTTGGAGTTCAGACTGAACTCGGTCTGCTCGGATGACCGAACCAAACGGCTGAACCGAACTCAAAAACGACCAAACAGTTTGGTCATGTTCAGGTGAGTTCGGATGAGTTCAGGGGTGGGAAAAACATGACTGGAAGGCTCATTTGGCTGGGGAAAACATGACTGGAAGGGGGAGGAAGCTGAGGAGAAGACTTCCTGGCACCAGGGGTGGAGACCAGGGGTGGTCTCAGGACCAAAAAATACCGATACTGAAAAAAAAATCTTCAAATTCGGTATCGATATCGGTACCGATAGCATTATTTTGAATGTTCGGCTATGTTTGGCTATACCGAACTCCGCTGAAATGAACAACCAAATTGAACTTGGTTTTCGAACTGAACGACCCAACGGCCGAACATCTGAACCGTGTTCTGTTCGCACATCCCTAATGCTATGAGCTATACTGTTTGTCCCTGTCTTATTCTTAGCAGGGACAACATCAGAAGTACCCTTCCTTAGGGTGCACAGGAAGGAGCGGCCCCTAACCATCTCTCTGCTGGGCCCCCACCTTCCCACTTGTCTATGATGGTACCTTACAATTGGGGACTTATCAAGTCCACTTCTCAAAACATGTGGGAGTTGTCAATTTGCAATGGCACCCAGGAAGCTGCTGGTGATGTTGGTGGAGCATCAAAACTCCCCATGCAGGAGTTTGCAGGACCTGAACTCTTAAGTCCGGGTGAAAAAAGTGTGTGTCTAAAACTGTCCAGTGTGCAAACTAGGGTTAAAACTCAATCTCAAGTTTTTCTCAGTTATCTTTGAAAATCACGGTTCTCAAATTGTTTTCAGCGAGAAATGATAATTGAGAAAAATGCTGATTTTTGACATTTATTGGTTGAGAAATTTTTCTTAAAATACCACTTACCATTACCATTCAACACAGTTTATCATATACTGATTTTCCATATACCGCTTACGTCTACCGTGTTCATCCTGGTAATGTGCATGCACAAAGTGGTATTTTGCAGATGCGCATAACTGGAATGAACACGGTACCTAGTAAGTGGCACATGGTAAACTAGTATACGGTTACAGTAAATTGCAGGAAACGGTAAACACAAACAGTAAATGGTATTTTGAGAAAAAAATACTTGCCTGAGATCTCAGTCAGTTATCAAGATTGTACTGAGATCTTGGTGACAATTCTCAATTCTCGTTATATTTAAATGAGAAAGAATGCTTCTCATTTCAGCCCTAGTGCAAACAGCATAAAATATGGATTTACAAAATTGCCAGGTTCGGCATAAAAGGAATGTAAGATTTACTATTTTTCTAATTATGATCTCTTAGTATCTCACCATTAGTGTGTCTTTCCACTAATGTTTGTGTTGCTCGTGGATGTATAGTGATAAAAGAGCAGTTATTAGACGTAGTAAGGACACTGAAATAAATGCAGCCTTGCAGTAGTTCTATGGAATGCTGTGCAAAACCAGAAATTAATATAGGACAATACGATTCCAAGGGAAAATGGCTTTTACCATATATATTTTCTTCTTAATGCAAAGCTTTATGTGGAAGAAGGAGGTGAGGTGAGTTGGTTATATCCTAGGTTACTAAAAATATAGTTCCAGATTGTTCCCTTTTTACATTTGTTTGTTTTATAGGAATTATACATACATTTATGTTGTCTTATTTTCTCTGTTTAACTGTCTATAGCAGTTTTCCCCTGAATGTTTGTTTGTTTATTTATTTATCCCACCCTTCCCTTAAAAAGGTTCAGGGTAGCTTAAAAATAAACATATAAAACATATATAAAAACTTATTTAACAGTCCATAAAAACAATAAAAGACAAAAACAACTCCCCAAACTGCCAAGCCTCCCACAACCCCCCACAAATCCATCCCAATACTCCATTACATATCCCACATCCAACCCCCCCTTCAAACCTTACCTCAAACCCACTCACCAACCCACTCCCCAAACCCTATCCCTGCCTTCCAAATGCCTTTACAAACAAAAAGGTCTTACACCACCTCTGGAAGACACTCAGGCTTGAGTTCTGGTGAATCTCCAGGGGAAGGGAGTTCCATAACACTGGAGCAGCAACTGGGAATGCCTCCGTGCTAACCCTATGAACAAGACTAACAGATGGTGCCCACAGAGAGGCTCTCTCAGCTGATCTCAGGGGCCACAATGGGGCATGGAAGGGCAGGCCGTCTCTCATATATGTAGGGCCCAGACTGTTTAAGACTTTAAAGGTCAAAACCAGTACTTTGAATTGTGCCCAGAAAGCTATAGGGATCCAGTGCAGACTGTAAAGCACAGCCGTAATGTACTCCTGCTGCCTCACCCCCCAAAGGAGGTGAGTCACTATATTCTGCACCTGCTGCAGCTTCCAAACGGTCATCAAGGACAGCCCCATGCAGACTGTGTTGCAGTGATCTAGCTTCGATGTGATGAAAGCATGGATGACAGTAGCCAGATCCAAATCAGAAAGAAAAGGCTGAAGCCTCCTCACCAGATATAGTAGGTCAAAAGCACTCTGGGCCACCACCGCAACCTGACAATCCAGGGGCATCAAGGGGTCAAGAAGCACTCCAAGGCCGTGGACCTGATTGACTAGAGGGTGTCGGACACCATCAATAAGAGGAGTCACAATCCCCTCCAGGCCACAAGGTCAGTCAGTCATCATCACCTCAGTCTTGCTTGGATTCAGTTTCGATCATCTCACCCTCATCCAGTCCCCAACAGAAGCCAAGCAGTGGGTAAGCACCTGCAGGGCCTGGGTTGGATGAAAAAGAGAGGTAGAGCTGAGTGTCATCAGCATACTGATGGCACTTCACCCTAAACCTCTGAATGACCTCGCCCAGTGGCCTCATATACACGTTGAAGAACAGGGTAGACAGAATGGAACCCTGTGGGACCCCACAGGGGAGATCCTGAGAGGATGATGAGCAATTGCCCATCACCACTCTAGCAGAACCAGTGAGGAGGTGTCCTGTGCACCCCTGCCAGGTCCCTCAGTCATGTCAACAACATGTCGTGATCAACTGTATCAAAGTCCGTCAAAAGATCTAGCAGGATCAACAGGGCAGAATTCCCCTTGTCAATCTCCAGGTGCAGGTCATCAACCAAGGTAACAAGTGCAGTCTCAGTGCCATACCCAGGGTGAAAGCCCAACTGAAACGTATATTCGGGGACAAGCCTGAGAAGTGTGTGATGTATATTCACAGAGAAGGATGGGGAGCAGCCAGAAGTGGAGAGCAGTGTTTTTATGGGGAGGGGGTACCGAGATGATGAGGGGGTTGGTGTGGGGAGGCTAAGGGATGGGTGTTTTGTATTCACAGACAAGGTTTGTGGGACAGTCAGAGGTGGGGATAAAGTGTATATGTTTTTCATATGTACTTTCAGTTGGTTTGGGGACAACAGGACACACAAGTACTGTAGGGGTGTTTATGGGTATTGGATGTGTGCTGGGAGACAAGAATGGGGAAAGCCAGGAGTGGGGAGCAGTTTGTGTATGGGCAATTGGCAGCCAGATGCTGGGAGTGTGTATATGAGGGGGACAAGGCTCAGAGTCAGTCAGGGGCCAGGAGTAGTATGTTTATGGGGAGGGGGCGCTCAGGTGCTTGGACGGTATATATGGGGGAAGGCTAAGGATGGGTGATCACTGATGTATATTCAGGGACAAGGATTGGGAGAAGTCGGGGTGGAGAGGAACTGCATGTATGGGCTACAGTGGTGACAGGCATCAAGGAAGGAACTTGTTGTCCCCAACTTTAGAGTTGCCCCCAAACTGCAGAGGAAGAGAACTGGGGCTGAAATACCAGGCAAAGTGTGGGTGCATGGAACCTAAGTTGCAAACAAGTACAATTTTTGAGACTGTACAATGGGTGTTTTCAGACAGCAGCCCCGGTTCTGTATGCTTCTGCCCTGGTTTGACCCATCCATTTAAAAGCAGCCACCAGATGAGCTAAGTGGAGCAGGTGCTGCCTGTCCTAGTCCAACCCCACTCACAGTGCTCTGGAATATCCTGAAGTACAGCTCGTGGAGCAAGTGAGCCAAACCCAGGGAAGCAGGCAAACAAGGAACACCAGTTTGTCTAAAAGGGACCGGGAGTCCCAGCGAAGCATGACCCCATCCAGATCAGAGATGCCGGTGGACCAAATGGCCAGATCAGCTCTGTGAATGAGCATGCCCATCATGGCTGCCCACCCCACCCTTGTCCTTAAAGGAATGAGTGTGGAATTCAAATGTGTGTTGGCCACAAACCAGAGCCAGACACAGAGAACCGAGACCAGCACAGTGGCACACTAGCATGGGAAACAGATTGTGGCACAACAGCAACAACAGGGCCCATGGGCAATCTAGGCCATGAGACAATCCACCCAGGCAGGGTCACCACACTTGGGGGCACCCAGACAGCCAAAGGGAGACTACTAATGGGCTGGGCATTCTGTACAGTTTCCACAGGAAAGCATCAGCACCCAAATCCCCACAACAACATCACAGGCCCCATCTGTGCACAGACAGACTGCTCCCATCCAGCCAGCAGAAGGGCATGCCCTGGTCTGATGAGACCAGACCAGCTCCAGAAGGTCATGGGTCAGCTCGTGAAAACTCACAAGAATGCAGCCATATTCCAGGGTATTTCTGTGTGGATGCAGCAGATGGGGTACAACGGGTCCATGAGCCAATGCAGGCAGTAGACAAAGGACTTGCAGAGTGAATAAAAAGAAGTCCATGATGACAACTGCAAGTCTGGCCATGGCAAGCAAATAAACCTGCTGATATAAACCATAAGCATATAAACCTATATGACCTGCTGGACAGGTTCCTGCACACAGATGGGGTCACTATGCCCACTGAGCTGCATGGAAGTGTAGTTGGCAGGGGTCGGGAGCGAGTGGACAAGTAACCCCCATCTTCCTGCCTGCCCCAACCAGGGATGATCCACCTGTCACCAGTTCCTCCCACAAAGCCCTGCTAACCCCCCAACAGCCGGCAACAGAGGAGGAGCCTCTGTACAGAAAACAAAAAACGACATTGGTCCTTGGTGCACACCTGTAGTATGGAGATTGAAATGTAAATTTCAGATTTAATTTTTTTTTAGATGAACATTGTTTCCCGTTTGTAATGAAGACTGTGTTGGTTTCCTTCACTTGTCAGCATAGCATTTCATCTTCTGTTTATGTTCGACCTAATGGTCACACTCTTGGATAGCACCTGTCTTGACTTGTATGGCTGCCAACAGGATGGATAGTGGCTTTCTGTGTGAAGGTGTGTTAAACAAAGCCATTGCTGGAGGTACCCCTGCAGAACTGAGGGGGGTTGTGTAGCATGACAATTACAGACTGAGGAACTTGTCCAGTTCTTGCTTCACCAGCCTGCTTTCGAGGAAGGCTTTTTGGAAAACCTTTTTGAGAGTTCTCATGAACCTTTCATCTCCTTGTTAGCCTGAGACCAATAAGGTGTCACTTTTCTATGGACAAATCCCAGATACTCTGCAAAAGAAGCAAAGTCTGTACTGTTGAACAGAGGCTGTCTTGACAATAGCTGGTATGGCAAAAAAAATAAATTATTTTGTCATGTTTAGTGATCACAGCCTTAGCCAACACTGAAGTTTCAATTTCTACTTCTGGAAATCGTGAGGAGTCATCCATAACAGCCAACAGATAGTCACCACTAGGTCTTGCAAAAGACTACACTGTCTTCTAGCCATGGAGCAGAAGGAAACTCAGACATCTGTAGTGGTGCCCTTGAAAACTCCATTGTGACTTGGCACAACAAACAAGATTTGACACAATCTTCTACCTTTCTGTCAGTTTATGGAACTGACCATACTTTTTCAATCATACTTAATCATGAAGGAACTTCTTCAACCTTGATGTCCTTCAAGTACTCAAGAAAGTATACATTCTGATAGTGACTCCATGTCATCATGGAGTAGGATACCACCTAGGGCTGAATCTTGCCCTTATGAATCATGCATTTCTTGGTGAGAATCATGGTTTTTGCCTCATTTTGACAGCCAAGAATGAGCCAAGTATTAGCAGTGTCTCAGCTGCATTCATGCCAAGAATTGTGAGGACCTCCCCACTCCCCAAAGAAAACTGTGTATGCACAAAATGAATTCCTGGGTTGTTTTGCACACGTGCAGCTCTTTTCTAAAATGGCATGGAAGTGTTGCCCCCATTTTGGATAAAGGCAGACATTTTGTGCATATGCAGACTGGCTGCCCGTATCCAAAATTGCGGCAAAATGCTGCCGTGTGGCCATTTTGCATGAGATATCTCACAAGATTTTCTACTGGGGCTGAGATCTCAGTGAAATCTCGATCTCTGGCATGAAATCTCATGAGATATTTTGCCTCTTCAATATAATACCACCACATTCAGAAACTGTGAAGTCCTCTTTCAGAAAGTAGAGTTTCTTAGGGGTGTGCACAAGGACCCCATGTCATTTTTTGTTATCGTTTTTGTTATTAATAATGTGTTGTTTTCATTTTTGTTAAGAAAAAAGACATTTTTCATCAGCATTGTCGTTATCAGTATCGATACTGATTTCAAACAAAGATTTTGTTTTTAGTATCATTATTGGTATTGGTATAGGTATACACACAATCTCTCTCTCTCTCTCTCTCTCTCTCTCTTTGTGGACCTTAAAGTCGCGTTTGATAGCATAGACCGAGCTATCCTGTGGCAGAAATTGCTGGATCATAATATTGATCCTCAGCTGCTCTATCTGATATGCCTTCTATATACCAATACTTTACTTAGGATTTGGGCAAACGCGCAGGGGGACATGACGGGACCTATTCCTGCTACTAATAGTGTTAAGCAGGGGTGTGTCCTGGCCCCCCTGCTATTTAATCTATTTATAAACAACATAGTTGGTGAGCTGGTGGGGCAGGAGGGACATCCTCCAGCTGTTAGTGGCCACCCGGTTTCTATTCTTCTGTATGCGGATTACATGACCATCCTTTCGACAACAAGGGTGGGCATGAGATGCCAGCTCACCAGAGTTAATGAATATTGTGAAGAAAATCACCTAGTCATTTACAGGGATAAGACCAAGGTCATGGTTTGCTCCAAAAGGTCAAAGGAATTTGTATGGACCTTGGGGCCTCACAGCATAGACCAGGTGTCCTCATATAGACACCTGGGTATTATGTATAGGAGTAACGGCAGCTGGAAGAGCCATCTGGAAGCAGCCAGGATGAAAGGAGCTCAGACGGTAGCTGGACTGCTCAAATTTTGTAGCTCCAGGGGTGGTAAGAAACTGGAGCCTCTGCTCAAACTTCTTGAGGGGAAGCTGATTCCCCAGATGCTGTTTGGTGCAGAAATTCGGGGTGTGGGCAATAGGGATGTGTGAACAGAACCATGTTTGGATGTTTGGCCATTAAGTGGTTCAGGTCGAACTTTGAGTTCAGATTCGGTATTTGGTTTGGTCGGGCTCGATTTGGACTTTAGTTTGGTGCAATTGGAAACTGAAAATGACATTTGGTTTTTGAAATAAAGGGGGAAAAAAAAACATATTTCCAACTATAACATTTTTGTTTCTTATTCGATTTTGATGGAATTTGGGGAGATTGTACCCCCCATGGTGGGCACTATTTATACCAAAACTTGAAATGATTAGATAAAGGAAACCGATTTCAGAAGCAATTGAATGTTGTGATTTTAAGAAAAGCTCCATACACATTCATGGCTATTTATTTATTTATTTATTTAATAGATTTTTATACCGCCCCATCCTGCAATGCAGCTCGGGGCGGTTTACAACAATAAAAACAATTTAAAATCTTTAAAATACAAATATAAAACATATAAAACAGGGCAACATATAATCATGAGTAAATAAAAGGTGGGGGATTAAAAATCACCCCCCCCTCCCTCCCTCCCAAAGGCCTGGGCAAACAGCCAGGTCTTACAGTTTCGCCGAAATGTCAAAAGGCTTGGGGCCAGGCGAGCTTCCTCCGGAAGGGAGTTCCACAGCCGCGGCCCTACCACCGAGAATGCCCGCTCCATCGTGGCCCCCCGCTTAACACGGGGGA
>QEPC01004501.1:208209-228278 GCA_003113815.1 Sphenodon punctatus
CTGGGTCCTGGCTAGGCTTGGCTTGCGTGGGGGCCTGGCTGGGCTTGCGGGGGGGCCTGTGGTCTGACTTGGCTTGTGTGGGGACCTGGGGCCTGGCCTGGCTTGGCTTGCATGGGGGCCTGGGGCCTGGCCTGACCAGATCAGCAGTAATACCATTAACTGTTGGTATAAGGTGTCTCTCCCATTTGATTTCTTAGTTAGGTAGCCACATATCTACACACAATTGAATCTTGCCAGGCAGCTTTACTTTTGGGGTTACCACAATAGGGGAAACCCATGGTTTGGGGTCTTCCACTTTTTCAATGATATCTAATACTTCTAGTCATTCTAACTCTTCCTTTACCTGCTTCCAAACATGAAATGGAATTCCCCTGTGTGGTTGAACTGTTGACTGGACAATGGGATCAATATGCAATCTGATTTAGTAGTTCTTGAGCTTTCTGATGCTATGGAAAACACCTAAGTAATTCTGTATTATTTATGAGACACTGGGACCAATCCTAAATCCACATACATATGCACAAGTTATTTGTGGTTTATTCACATGTTAGATTCCCCATAAAGGGGATGCATGTGGGTTGCGTGCATGCTGTGCACACTTGAGGATTGGCCTCACTGTCTTTTTCCACTGACTTCATCACTTTGATCAGATTTAGCTCCTTGACTGTATTATAGTTCAGTAGAAGCACACTCTCTTGTAGGATTCCATAAAAGGTGCTGGTAGTATAACTGTTCTCGGATTCTATAAATGACTGGAAAGTCCAACACACTTTTAATGGTTTTGTAGCTTCATATGGATATAACTTTACTAGACACAAATCAAAAAATCTCAGCTAGTGCTGCTTCCATTGAAAGCAGGGCATTTGCTGAGATTCATACAACACGAAAATTTACCAGCTCTCAGTGTTTTTGCCATTTTCTGATATTCTTTGCATGGTGAATAGCACTTCCATGAGCCAGTTCAATGCCCCATGTGCACCCCTGGGGCTGTGATAATGAAAACTTGCTGGCTAAGCACCAGGGAAGTGCTGGAAATTGCCAAAATGCTGTAAAAAAAAAAAACAACTGTTGTAAAACTGTCGTAAAATTACCAGAAAGTGATTTAAAAGTTCCATAAAGAGACAAGAAAGTCCTGGAAAGTGGTGAAAGTAACAAAAAAAAAGTCCTGAAAAGTGAAAAAAGTGATGAAAAATGGTGGAGGCACGAAAACACCAGAAACTGACAAAGTACCAACTAGGGCTGAAACTTGATTCTTGGATTCTCAATTTTATTGGCAGGAATCAGGGTTCTTGGCTTATTCTTGTTTGCAAGAGAAACTGCCTGGATTCTCACAGAGAATCTTGAGACTACCCTCCCCCATTGTAATTGAAAAACAAACAAAAAAAGGGCCTTTTACAGCCCGCCCTCCTCCCCCTCCCCAGTTATGTGCTCACCTGGCTGCTCCAGCCACTGGGTCTCTTGCTCCTCCACTTCTCTGTGGGGGAACGGGGGATTCAAGGAGGTGGCAGTAATGAAGAAAAATCATTGTCCATGTGAAAAGTTGTCACCAGTGCCATTCTACACATGCGTAGCCATTTTCCAAAATAGTGCCGACAGCATCAATGGACTGTGCATGTGCCGACAGCACCACACATGCAAAGAATGGCGCCAACACTGCTGGTACCTTTTGGGGAAAGGGCTGTGCATGACCCCAGTAGCCATTTTGCACATGCATAGTAAAAATTTTTTTTAAAAAAAACCTATGTTTTTTGCAAGATCTCGTACTGGGGCTGAGATCTTGCCGAGTTCTTGGGTTCAGCATGAAACCTCGCAAGATATCTCATGAAGGAAAAAGGACTTCTCGTTTCAGCCCTAGTACCAATGGACACTCCCAAGCACTCCCCAAAGGCCGGTATTTCCCTTCAGAATGGAACACATGCTCTCGTCTCAGCCCTAATTATATTTGTTTTATGAAGGGCTGGTCTGTGTGATATTCTTAGCCATTTAATTTTCTAAACACAGGAGTTTCTAATAAAAATAAGCCAGCTACTTCAAACTTCCTTGTTTTAAAATTCTAGTGAAGATATTGGGCATTTTTACACAGACCTTAAAGTTCTGAACTTCCAATCTTCTCGGTTTGCAAGTCCACAAGTAAGTTCTGGATGCATTCTTCACACACACACTGCCCTGAGGCAGCCTAAAGTAGCCGCAACTGTAGATGTGAGGAGTTGTCATGGAAACCAAGTGACCACAGCTGCCTGGAGCAAAGCAGTTTACCAGGAGAGCTTTTTACACACAAAAGTTCTGGGAGAAGTTATGTGCAGAAGTTCAAAGAACCCAATTTTAAAGATTTGGGTGAGTGATTTAGACACACAGAAATTTCAGGATGTAACAGCAAACATGCAGGAGAAATGTGTGTGTAAAAACACCCATTATATAAAGAGAAATTATCCCCAGTCTTATTAAGCCTGTGTCTTTCCCAAGAAAGATACCAATACCAGCATAATTTATTTTGTAGAATTGGCACTTGGAGAGGAATTCAGATTTTAGATGTTCTAACAAAATATTGCATGAGATATTGAAAGCAAGTTTTGATCCTTCTAAAACAAGTATGCCAACATGAGGGAAACAGCACAAAGCTGCTATGGTGGGGGTTAAAGTCAGTGAGACTACACTATCTGTTAATCAGGACAGAGGGTGCAACCCTCCATTCTTGAAGTCAGTGAGAATTTTGCCATTTTCTTCAATGGGTGGATGATTGTGCCCAAGATTTAACTAAAATGTGATAGGGATTACAAATATGAATTAGACAGTCCTGCAGGGGAACAAAAACTTCACAGCAGAATTATATGAAATATCCTGACATTAAAGTTTAAGGAGTGTCATGACATTGCAACTTTCCTTTAAGCACTTTATCGCTTTGCTCTTTTATATCTCCGATCTGTATTTCATGTACCTGGTAATGAGTCAGAAATATCATACAGTTTTACCTCAAAAAATAAAGTTCAATTGATGGTTGATGAAAGCTGGATTTCTTGTGATTTGCTAAAGGAAATTTAGCTACTAGTGTATATTTGAGGGCTCCACTTGAGCAGAGATGTTAAATTACTCAAAGACTCAGTTCAACAGAGGTTAACATCCTTTCTCCTTCAATAGCTATTTCATAAGTCTATAGATATAATATTGTTGCTATTTGTTATGACCTATGGTCAAACAATAAATAACTACTACTACTACTACATATTGTTGTTCCCATCTCACTGAGAGGTAGGGAGTTAAAGGGTCCTTTTAGGATGGTTGGTTTCCTTCCAAGGAGAAAGACCTGGGGTGTGCTCTTTTGTAGAAATCTCTTTAGTTACAAGTTGAGAAAGACTAAATGGGAAATTGTGCTTTCCCCAAGACAGAATCAATGCAAGCACCTCAGTCACACAAGTACTGAGTCACCAAACTGCTTCTCTCCTTGTAATTTCTACAGCCTGTGTCTGTACCTTCTGTCCCAGAAAATTCCCCACTGCTTCTGGTGGCTGAAGCATGCATTCCTACAGCTCCTGTTTGTCCACCCAGGAAACCCCAGGTGTGTCATCGGGCTCTGTAATACCAATGTGTGCTTTGGTGGGTTAAGTGTAGTCCAGCTAAAACAATGGAATCTGAGAGTTTACAGATCTGCCCTTTGAACCCCCCAACACTGGGCTTCTGATTTTACATCCAGGATTAGAGCTGCAACCAAGTACCTGGCCAGTTGGGAACCCCCATTTAGGGTGCCTGACTCACCCTGGTTGCATTCGGGCACCAACTGGTACCTGAACATGACCAAACTGGCTACCCAACTCCTTGGGCTCTGTGCAGACTCACCTCAACAGTTGAGTTGCTACTCCTCTGGGCCGGACTCTTGGCTGCTCCCTCCTTCTTTCCAGCCCATGCGCTGCTCAGCTAAGCAGGGAACTTGCCCGCTCTGATTTTTTGGAGCCGGGGTGGGTAGAGTGAGGAGGCCTCTTCCTATCTGTGTGCACCTCAATGGGTCCCCCCAAAATGTGGGAGCATGTGCTCCCTTGATATGGGTGCATATGGGTAACCATAAAACTGCTGAATTTGTATTTTTGAATTTGCAAGATCTGAACTGCCCCTCACATTTTGGGTCCCACAAAGTGCCCAGATGGTACCTGTGTAAGTACCCATTTTGCTTTCCTAAGGCTAAGGGGTGTGCCCGTGGCAATACAGGAACCCAATCTAGCTGAGTCCTGATCTCTTCTGGGGCCTAGGCCAACTGACTGGAGGCATTTGCACATGTTTAAGTTGCTCAGATGCATGTGTGCATGCACAGGCCCTGGGGGCACACTCACACAGCCTACCTGTGTGCCCTGACCTGAACACAGACCAAACCCCCAGGTCTGCTGTCACTTTCTGCTGTTGCCTGACCTCAAGCCTCACCACGTCTGCCTCTCCATGACCCACTCCTTGCCAAATTAAGCAACATCTGGGGATAAATTTGGGAAGTTTCTTTGCACCTAGCTGCAAGAAGAGAGGGATAGATGTACCACAGGGCTGCCAACTCATGTATTTAGGGGTTTCTCAAAGTCTAAGACCACTTTCACACCTTCCCCCTGTGCATATTTTGGCTGCAGGAGGGAATGTGCAAGCCAGAATATGCATGGGGTTCGGCCGGTCTGAAAGCGCCCCCCCCAGCCCCGGACACACAGAGAGATATGGAGCTGAATTTCCTGCTCTGTATCTCTGCGTGTGTTCAGACTGGCCGAACCCTGTGCTTATCTGGCTTGCACATTCCCTCCCGCAGTCAAAATATGTGCGGGGGGAGAGGTGTGAAAGTGGTCTAAGTTGCAACACTTGCACTAATAATGAACATCTTGCCTTTCATTTTAAAGAAAGTAAACTTACAACTCTTTCAGCTGAAAACATGCTAAAAAGAGGAGATCATAAATGTTCAGTAACCAAAAGGAAAAGAAAGATTACAGGCAATCTTGTGATTTTAGAGGGTTGAGTTATGATATTTGAACATTTGGGGTTGGCACATCTGCTTACCTGCAAAATTGAGACACCATCAATGACTGCAATCCCTCCCTTCCCACCCCCCCCCCCCACACACGCTATGTGTGGGAGCCATGAAGCACAATCTCCCATAATGGGGGGTGGGGAGGCACATGACAGTGCACTCGTGGGTGCTATGTGCAGGGCATATAATCTGCCCCAATGACAAGGATTAAGTTCCTGCAGGAAAGACTCTTAGATTATGATTTGCAGACAGGACAGAATTTGTGGAGTAGAGGGGGGAAAAAAACCTTGACGCTCCAGTTGACAGATCACTTCTATCCATCCAGCTTACCATAAATTTTAATTATTTTTAAATTTATATTTGTATTTCTACCCCACCCCTCTCACATCAAGCGACTCAGGGCAGCTTACAAAATGAAAAATATAGCAAAAAGAAATATAAATACATTGAAATATTTAAATAGATATTAAAACAATACAAAAACTTAGTGTGCCAAAAAAATAATAATCCTAGTGCAAAAAAACCAACAACAAACAAACCCACACACCCAATCCTACAAGCCCTTCCCACCCTTCTCCTCTTCTCTGCCAAATGCCTGGTGAAAGATCTAGGTCTTACAATTTCATCGGAAGTCGAGAAGATTTGGGCTCAGGTGCATCTCCACCAGGAGAGAATTCCACAGTGATGGTGCAGCTGCCGAGAACACCCTTCTGTCCATCCGAATTCGTGAACAGCATGGGACTTCCAGGATAGCACCCCTGGACAACCATAGGGGTCGATCAAGGGTTCGGGGGCGAGGCGATCTCTCAAATAAGTAGGACCTAGACCGTAAAGGGCTTTAAAGGTCAACAGCAGCACTTTGAAGTGGGCCCGGAAGACAATAGGAAGCCAGTGCAGTGCTTGAATCCCTAGTGTTATATGTTCCCTATGGCTTGTCACCATGAGGAGATGGGCTGTCACATTAAGCACTAGCTGCAGCTGCTGAACTGTCACCATGGGCAGCCCCAAGTAGAGCGCATTGCAATACTCTAGTCTCGAGGTGGTGAACGCATGGATGATAGTGACGAGATTGGAGTCTGAGACGTATTGTCAGAGCCTCTTTACCAGATGTAGCTGGCAAAATGCGCCCCTGGCCACAGCCAACACCTCCAAAACACAGCTGGGAATCCAGGAGCACCCCCAGGCTCCGCACAGTTGGAACCAAGGGAGGAAGAACACCTCCAATAATGGGGGAAACCTCCTCACTCAGATCATGAGTCCTGCCAACTAACATCACCTCTGTCTTATAGGGATTGAGCTTCAATCAGCTCGATCTCATTCAATCCCCCACAGTGGCCAAGCACCAAGACAGCCAGGAGACAGCGAGGCCTGAGTCAGATGAAAATGACAAATACAGCTGGGTGTCATCTGCATATTGATGTCAGCAGACCCCCCAGTTGCGCATGACCTCCCCAAGTGGCTTCATACACGTTAAACAGGACAGGGGACAAGATGGAACCCTGAGGGACCCCACATGGGAGACCAACAGGGGATGAAGTACAGTCCCCCAGTATCACCCACAGATCTCTCCATGAGGTACGAATGAAATTATCATAAAATGGTCCCATCCACCCCCTGTCAGGTCCCGCAGACGAGACACCAACCACTCATGGTTAACAGTGTTGAAGGGCACTGATAGATCTAAAAGGACCAACAGGGTCATATGACCCTTGTCCAATTCCTCAAGGAGGTTGTCAGCCAAGGCCACAAGCGCTATCACTGTGCCATAACCTGGGTGAAAACCAGACAGCATGGGATCATGAAAACCGATGCCATCCAAATGCATCTGGAACTGACGAGTCACTAGCATTCAATAACCTTCTCTAAAAAGGGGAGGTTTGAGACAGGTCAGTAGCTAGCCGGGGCATCCACATCAAGTGATATTTTTTGAGGAGGGGCCGGACCACAGCCTCTTTAAGGCAGCTCAGCACCCTGTCTTCCCAAAGGAGGTGCTGATAACCCTGGCCAGCACCGGCCTCACTGTCTCTCTGGTAGCTTTTACTAACCAGGATGGGCAAGGATCTAATTCACAAATCGTGGCTCGTACAGACCCCAGCACCTCGACTGCATCAGCAGGCATCACCAAAGTATTGTGAAGGCTCTGTAAAAAGTATTGTGAATTCGTTGTAATTTTTGTTTGTTATGCACTGTTGAAAACTTAAACTATGAAGCAATATCCTCTCAGACATGCTTGAATTAACTGATAATACCACCTTTGCACAAGGCTTCACTTCAGATACTGCTGGATTAATGATGTGCAAGCCTGTTCCTGAAAGGTCATAACAGGACAGAACTCTGGCCTGCACTTCAGAAAAGGAGGAGCTGAAGTAAAGTAAAAGAAAGTTCACAGTAATTTAGTGTCGGTTTGCAGATTTGACCAGCTCTAACAATCATCTTCCTTGCTTGTTAAAACCATACAGGGAACCTGGTATTAAGAGTCTTTGAGCAACAAATACCATCAACTGTAATTCAGTCATTGACCATACACTTTACAAAGGATTGAATTATTATCTCTTTTGAAACAGACACTAAGGATGAAAACAAACATAATGGCTCCTGCCACCACCATGGACTTCTCTGGGTGAGAGCCGTCACTCCAGCCGGGACTTGGCCCAGCTGGTGAACAAATGTTATGGCAGATGGGGTAGGAAGGGGAGACTAAGTGGTAAGGACATGTACGGATGTGCGTCTGCATGTCCCTGTCCCCTGGCTGATGGACAGCCATGGGAGTCTATGGGTGTTTTTACACACACATTTCTCCTGGATGTTTGCTGTAACATCCAGAACTTTCTGTGTGTCTAAATAACTCATCCAGATCTTAAACATCTGGATCTTTGAACTTCTGTGTGAAACTTCTCCCAGAACTTTTGTGTGCAAAAGTTTCTTCTGGTAAACTGCTTTGCTCCAGGTAGCTGCGGTCACTTGGTTTCCATGGCAGCCTGTCACGTTTACAGCTGTGGCTACTTTAGGCTGCCTCAGGGCAGTGTTTGTGTGATGAATGCATCCAGGAACTGCCTCAGGGAAGTGTGTGTGAAAAATGAATCCGGAACTTACTTGTGGACTTGTAAACCCACAGCCTCTGAGTAGAAACCAAGAATGCCCCCTCATCGTCACCACCTGGGTCATGTTGGCACTTAGACCTCTTGCTAATTGTGCCCTCTCAACAAAGGAAAGTGCACACTCTCCCCAACTGAGAGACAATGGTTTTATTTATTTATTTATTTACTTTCACTCAATTTCTTGGCTTCTCCCTCTGCTATAAGAGATTGGGGTGGTTCACAACAGAATAAAAACAAATAGAAAGATAAAACTACAACAAACATAAATAATATATCAATAAATAAGCAATATAAAAAACAATATAAAATCAACAATAAAAACAGCAAAGATGGAGCTAAAATACCCTCCCTCCTACCAAATCCCCTATTCATTCCCCATCTCCCTCACCAAAAGCCTTGCAGAACAGTCAGGTCTTACACTGTCTTCAGAAAGAGGGGAGGTCCAGGGCTAGGCAGACCCCCATCAGGAGGGAGTTCCACGGCTTCGGTGTGGCCACCATGAATGCCCCTCTCATCATCACCACTCTAGATACCAGGGGGACATCGAGGAAGACACTCCCAGCTGACTGCAGGGGCTGATTCAGGACCCCAGGGAGTGAGGCGATCCCACAAAGAGGCAGGACCCAGGCCGTTTAGGGTTTTATAGGTCAAAACCAACAAATTTAATTGGGCCTGGAAGACTATAGGCAACCAGTGCAGAGAATGGAGTACCGGTGTAATGTGCTCACCGTGACCCGTCCCCATAAGGAGGTGGGCTGCTGCATTCTCCACCAGTTGCAGTTTCCAGATTGTCACCAAGGGTAGCCCCTCGTAGAGCGTGTTGCAGTAGTCCAGTCTTCAGGTGATGAAAGCATGTATGATGGTGGCTAGATATGGCCAAAGCTGTCGCACCAGATGTAATTAGTGAAATGCGCCCTTCACCACAGTCACCACCTGGACATTCAGGCGGAGCTGCAGATCAAGGAGCACCCCCAGACTGAGCAACCAATGAAGGGCGGACCCCATCAATGACAGATGACACCACTCCCTCAGCCCTTCCCACCAGCATCCTCTCCATCTTGTCAGGATTCAGCCTCAGATGGCTCGCCCTCATCCAGCCCCCCACAGCCGTCAATCATTGGATAAGCACCGAGACTGCTGGGCCCTGGTCAACTGAAAAAAAGAGGTAAATCCACTGTATTAGGCTGGTTTCACCGTCTTGCTAGTGTAAAAGTTTCTCCTCTTCCTCATTCACTTGAGGATGGTGCACCAGTTCCATCAGACCCATTACATGTATATTATGCAGGCATTTGATAGGAAAGAAGGAAAAGGCACAGTGGACCAGGTTAGAGAAAGGAATTCAGTCTTAGGGGATAACATAGTTGTAAGTCACTAAGATGAGCTGAGGGAAGGACAGTATTACCTCATGATAATGTAGACAAAGCAGTTCAGATTGTGTCTTTTATTAGAGCTACTTCTGTTGGTGAGACTGTGCAAGCTTTTACCATTTCTTGCTAGGGATAGGCAAACGCAGTTCGGAATTTCGGAGTTCGGACCAAACTCGAATAGTTTGGTCGACTGAACCGAACTTCCGAACTGAACCAAATTTCCGAACTGAACCGAACCGAACCGAATTTCGGAACTCGGTTCTGGTCGCCCATCCCTATTTCTTGCAGTATTGTCTATTTCCCATATGTTTAATTTCAATAACTATGAATAATTCTACTGACAAAATTACTTTTCCAATTGAAATCTATGCGACTCTATATGTAGTCATTTGAAGGAGGGCATGGAAGTATAGTTAAGCCTATTTTCAGAATTGGAGCCTTACATCCTGATCCTAAAAAATGTTTATGCAGCTGTAGTCCTGTTGATGTTGTTAATGTATGTGGTTTTAGAATTAAGGTCTTAGGGCACAATCCTCTGCGGGAGAGTGACCAGACCGCAATCCTAATCTCTGTCTGCTCAGGATCTACGTGGCACAATGTCTCCACTATGGACTTGTGTGCAGTTTGCATGAGTGTACGCAGGTTGTACAGGCCATGGGAATGGACCCAGTGTCCATGCAAAAAGCACATAAAACCAAAACAATACATTAAAAGAGAAGGCAAAAAAACTGAAAAAAACACCTCACTCCCAGCCCCCCACCCTACACTCCATCTCCCTTGCCAAAAGCCAGGAGGAATAGCCAGGTTTTACACATTCCTAGTAATGAAGGGAGATCTGGGGCCACCCGAGCCTCTGCCGAGAGTGGAGTTCCACAGTCTAGGTGTGGCCACCGAGAATGCCCTCTCCATAGTGCCCCCCCCCCGTATCTGAAACTATTCTGTTTTATTTATTTTTATAGATTTATAATCCAGAAATAAAGTGGTTGCTGTGTTGGTCCCCAGTGACAGAGAGAGAAAGTGGTTAGAATGATACCTTTTATTGGACCAGCTGTTATTGGTGGATATAAGCAAGCTTTTGGGCCACGTTATATTGTAGTTAAATTTGTTTTAATTGGGATATGATTTGTCTTATTTTAAATATATTCACTGATTACACATACATTTTGAGGAGTTGGGGTGTTAATGATTAAAGACAATGATTAAAAACAGAAGTGACAGTGGCCCATTTTGGATTGCTTTGACCCACTGTGGACTGGACCTCACCTGTGTGTGTCCTGGGATTTCCCCTGGCCATGTCAGCAGCTAGCCTCCAAGGTCACAGCCCAGGCTAAGGCCCACCCAACCAGGCCAAAGTGGGCCACAGCCAGCTATCATGTCTAGTGTTCACCGACAACCCACCCTGTGTTGGAGGCCACCATGACCGGCCTCCATGACCAGCTGCTATGGTTGCCATGTCGATGGCCATCGCTGGTTGCTATGGCTGCCTGTCATGGTGGTGGGTGGGTGCTGGATTACTACAAGGCAGTTGCACATTTGTGTTTTTTTCTGCCATCCCTGGTGCCCTGGCTGTGGGCACATTTGTTGGTGTTCTGACCTGGCCTGGACTATATCTACCACTGTTTTCCTCCCTGGGTTGGGTCAGACTGTCAAGTGTGTTTCTACCTGATGAGAGTTACAAAGAGAAGTTCAATCTAACTTTTGTGCTACCTCTCATATCTTTGTCCTCATCTGTCTACCAGTTACTTGGTACCTTTTCTTGCTGATCATCTTAAATACTCTTATCATTTCTTTTTATTTCCTGGACAAGCGTTTCCCCATTGTCAGTTGATGATTTCCTAATCTCTTTGTTAAACAATTCTAGCTTTAATTTATAATCCTCTTTTTTTCTTTTTACCTTTGATGTTTTAAAATATATTTTGCCTGTTCTCTGTGTGTTTTAAATGAGTTCTTTAATCACATGAGTAAGCCATATTCCTGAGCATTACCTTCACTTAGCTCCCATCCTCAAAGTGCAGTGTGAGAACCTGTTGAAATGAAAAAGGCTTGCGGCAATCCAGCACTTTGAGGTTTACAGTCTTTCTGAGGAAACCTTTCCTCCTGCTCTTTCCTATTACATCTCTTGAATATGAATTAAAAGCCATGGAAAGTAATTAATTAATGGAACTTTTATTCAATCGGACAATATTTAAATATAGCTCTTGTAGAGGATTAACATGCCTCTGTCTGAAATAGTTGGGGTCAGCTATTTAGCACGGTACTTATAACATCTACTCAGCCCTGAATTATGCAAGTTATATTGTTACATAGCAAAGCCCCAATTCTCCATTGAGTGGCCTCCTTTGAAGTGGTTTATACCTGTTCAATAGGTTGTGAAATGCCACCAATAGAGTGTCTCAATTCTTCAAAGACTTCTATGGCCTTTTTTACATGGATGCCGCCGGTCGTCCGGTGGGTGGACCTGGGTGGAGATGGGTGGGCAAGCACACCCGGTGAACACCCGGTGGCACCGAACCGGGTGATGTTCACACGGACGGTGCCGTGGGGGGTTGTGGGATGGAATGGGAGGGGCTGGCACACACCCAGCAGCCAAACACCCACCCCGGGAAACACTGAGCAAACACCCATGACAGTTACATGGACACACGAAACACTGAATGGCAGGGAAGCCTCGCCCAGCACAGCAATGGCGCAACATGACTGACTGAGGGCAAATGAAGCCGTGGCATATGACTCCACCCATGAACCGCCAGACCCTGTGCAGGCTTGGTAGGAGGGAGCTGGGATGACAGGAGACACACAGTAGCAGACCCCAGCCAGTCCCGTGACAGGGCCAGACAGCCAGGCGTCACACCGCCCCCACCAGAAACCGCCACACACAACCCTGAACACAACCACACAGGGAAGGGCTGCAAGGCTGAGAAGGCGGGGGGGGGGGTGCAGGCAGGGGGAGTGGGTTTGGAAGAGGCACAGGGGAGGGAGGCAGAGGCCCAATGCAGCAGGGGACCACAACACACACACCCCAGCAGAGGCCCTGCATAGACAATCCCAAGGCCCCTGGACAAGGAGTCAGGAACCAGACACATGCAGGCATGCCAGCAGGACCGGAAGCCCACAGCACAGTCAGGCTGGCAGGGAGTGGCATGGGTGGGGGAAGAGACCCAGACCACACCAACCAGCAGCAAACCCACTGCAGGCATCCTCACACCAACAAGGGATCCGTGTAGCCGACAGGGGGGTGGGGGGGCATCACAAATGCATGGAGGGGTCAGGGCACCAGGACAGAAACCATGGGAACAGACGCCTGGTCCAAGGGACCAGGAGGAAAAGGGTGGAATGAGACCAGGCCGGTGGGGGACAGGAGGGAACCACGACAGGCAGCCAACCGGCCACAAGGACCCCAGGCCAGGGAAACCATGGGGACACCCAAAGGATACAGCAGAGCAGCTGCACATATGCCAGGAAGGGGGGGGCATGGGATAACCAGTCCCCATACCTCCACCTGTTTCGGGCCCGCATCTCCTGATTCCTCTCGGTGCTGCCGGCGGCAGCTCCCCTCGCCGGACCGGGGCGCTAATCTGTGGGAGGAATGGTAACAGGTTGGGATGCAAGTCCTTCCAAGTCCGTACTCTGTGCCATTAGCTGTGCATTCCTATCACCCGAGGGGTGGGGGGCTCCCTGTCTGTCCTTATGGTGTATGTTACTGGTCGGCCAGAGTAACATACAGAGTTGTCCCCTCTGTACGACAACTGAGCTAGCCCCATTGGGGGCGCATTCACCCAGGACCGTGCTGTTACAACCCCTCCTAGGGGCCTGTCACTTGGTCCCACCCCCTTGCAACCCCCCCTCTGCATACCCCTCAGGGGCTGTTAACCCATGTGGCTTGGTAACCCACCAGTGATGGTCACTGGCCCTTTCCTGTTGTGCATGGGGAGCGGTTTGTTTTAGGGGCTGCTCCTGTGGACGATATGTTAGCCTGTCACCCCAGTACCAGCCGGAACCCATCCCTTGTGTGTTGTGGCCTACCATTGTTGTCCTGGCACCCAGCTCTCGGGTTTGCCTCCGGTTCCTCCTCGACCACCTCCTCCTCCACGACCTCCTTCTCATGAACCTCCAGGGTGCCTTGAGTTGTAATGGGAATGTGGATCCATCAGTCAATCCCTGGTGTCAAGCTTTGGCTCCGGTCACTGTGGCTGGGGCCCATCCCCCTCTCCCCCCTGATCCTGTCCCCCCGCCCCCCAAGTCCTGGTTGTGTTCCTACCTGGATTGTCTTCATCTGCTTCCTGGGAGGTGTCCCAGGTCTCCGTCCACTCTGTGTGCACCCCCCTTCCCCACAGCCCAGCACCCTGTGGGTTTTGTGGGTGCACGTGGAGGGCGATGTTTGAGTGAGTGGGTTCCCAGGGTGCCTGCTCCCCCTGTGTGATGGGGTCATCCCCTTCCACATCCTGCCTTGCCTCACCAGGGGCAGTGGCCTCCCCCTGTTCCAGGAGGTCGGGCAGGGGTGTGTGTTGTGAGTGCCCTCCTCCTGCCCCTGGCAAAAGCAGTGCTGTATAAGCGGGAGGCGACTATATCCCCATCTATGCAGAGGAACCAGTCCAGCTCATCATGGAACTCCATTGTCTGTATGGCACGGCTGGACATGAGATTGTTGTCCTTGATATGTTTATATCTGGACCTCAAGTCCTTTGCCTGCTGCATGCACTGGGTGACATCCCTATTGTACCCCTGCCACTGCATCTCCTGGGCGATGGCTTCATAGACCTGTTTGGTCTTGTAGCTGCGCACCAGGTCGTGCTGTACCTTTTCAGCCCCCCCCCCCACACGTATGAAGTCCCTGGACTCCTGCCTCAACCAGGACTCCCCCTTTTGGGTACCACTTGTGGTGGGCCTACCAGCTTGGTGGCTTGGGACTGGGTCGGTAGCTGTGGTGACAGCGAATCTGGTTGTCTCCTTTTGGGGGTATTGCAGAGGGGTTAGCATCTGCCCCACAGCCCCCCTGTGATCCCTTGTGGAGGGATCCTTCCCCACCTCTCCCGGGGGGCACAGGCACCTTACCTGGTTGTCACAGAGTCCTTGGCTGTCTCCCCGGTGGTGTGTTGCTCCTGTGTCTGGGTGCTGTCCTGGGGTGGGGGTGGAAACCGTTAGCTGTCAGCTGCCTGCCCTGTGCTCCCTTGGGTTGTTTTCCGCTGTTGGCGTGTGGGCCCCCCTCCCCAGGTTCTGGGGGTCCCCTTGCACATACCTCACTGTCCCTTGCACTCCCTTCCCCGTACCCCGTGGCTGTGCTGGAGTGGGGGGCTGTTGTTGGTGCGGGTGGCATGGGCGCTGCAGTCTGTCCTTGCCCCTGTGGCAGGACGGGTGTGCTGTGTTTAGCGGTCCTTCCCACTTCCCCCCCCACCAGTCCATTGGGCTGGCCCTCCTCCCCTGGGCATCCCTGGGTCCCTCTGCTTACCTGTCCTGTCCTGCGTGAGTCGTGGCACTGGCTCCCTTTGTTTTGTCAGAAGCTTTCCTTCCAGACATATTAGAAGCTGGCACACCCATGTCCTGTTTTGGATCCCTTTTAAAGGCTCCCAAGTGTGTGTCCGGTGGCTCCCCAGGTGGGCGTGTCTGCTTGGGGGCCCCTGCATGGCCTCTCTAGCCATCTCTCTGTGGTCTCGAAAGTTGTGAGGAGATGGGTGTTTTGGTTTTTACACGGACAGGCAGGTGTGTTGAACACCCATGTCCACCCACCTCCACCCACGGAGCATGCCGGCTCCTTCCCAGCTGCTCCGTGGGTGTTGGTGGGTGTCGGTGGGTGGGTCATGAACGCGCACCCACCCACTCGTGGATGTTTACATGGGCAATCTCACACCCATCCGATGGTTGTTTATGGGTGTTTGTGGGTGGGTGACATCCATGTAAAAACAGTCTAAGTGTGCTTTGCTTGATTCACTTACTTCAGAAGAAGTATGATTAGAATTAAGTGCTTGTATAAGTGTTTGTTTTGGATGGTGTTGAAATACTCCAGTTTTGGACAGGTGTAAATGACTGATCAAGGTACAAGGCTTTGAAGAATCGTGCCCTGTGCTTTTAATTGAACATTGTCCTATATTGGCTTGGTAGATTGCTCCTTCTTTTTATTTAACCCATTTTAAAATTTGTTCCTCACATGTTTCTATTGATTTTACTTCTTATAAATCTCCATTTAATTTTACAAGACTGTGTTATTTTAGGCAAAGTTTTTTTTCTTAATTCGCTCACAAGATTTTTTTTTCATTAAAGCAATTTCAAAGACAAGCCACATTTTAACATTTCTTCTTTCAAAGTTCAGATTAAACCATTTCTGTGTATTGCAGTCTTATGCTTCTCTGAGTTGTTATGCACACAATCTGCAGGAAGCCTGGTAACACTGCAGTTGCTTTCTTTGGCAAGTTAAATATTATTTCATTACTAGAATTTTTACATAGAAGAAAACTCTGAATTGAAAATTATCTTGATACCTGCAAATGCTATTGCTCATCTTCTCAAAAGTAAACAAAGGGTAATTTCAGATGTTCTGAGCCTCTAGGATCAACACACTGAAACCCGGACCAGGATCCATCTCCTTTAGACGTGCCGGCTTCATCACGCAGGGGAATCTCGGAGGGGGTGGGGCCGTGCATTGTGACATGAGGCCGCACAGCCCCACTCCCCATGCTCCCACATCCGCCCGCCCTCAGGGAGATGGGCAGGCACAGTGAACAATGCAGCTGCTGTGCCTGATCCCGTACCACGGTCCACACCATGCTCAGGAACAGGACATCCTCAACCCCAGAACCGTGGTTAGTTTTGAACCCTGCCAGGAATTCACCATGGTGAACACTAGGGATGGGACATCTGACAAAAAACCGGCTACTGGTTTTACCAGTTACCGGTTTGCAAAAAAACGGTTTACCAGATTAAAACCGGTTTACCGGTGCCGGATCTATTGCACTAATTTCAATGGGGAACTGTCATTGTCCCCATTGAAATCAATGGGGGGGGAAAACAATCCCTCCCCCTCCCAGACTGCGCGGGTGGAAGAGGGGACACCCCCCACCCACCCTGCCCAGCCTGGATTTTTTTTTTTAAAAAATTTCCCACGAAGTCCCTGGCTCCGGGCCACCACCGGCGACCCAGAGCCCACACCAGCAGGGTGATCCCTGGGGTGGGGTGTGGTTTATTTTTATTTATCCCTGGGGTGGGGGGTGGTTTATTTTTATTTATTTATTTAAGCTCTAGCTTTCACCATGGCCACAAGGACAACACAAAAGAAAAGATAAAGGACAGGATAGATCGCAGTACAACATTTCACATTTTAGCCGGATGTATACATACAATAATATAATACCTTCTCCATATATGCATATCATACACCCAGACAAAAATCAGGAGAAAGAGATCACATCCCCATAGTTATATTCTCATCTTAATTCTTTAATCCCTATTACTCTACGCCTCTAATTCTTCATGTTCAAGCCTTTTTTGATCTTAATCTAAGAATGCTGAGCAAAATCAACAGTAAAATACATAAAACCATATATCAAATATACAAAAATAATTATAAAATAAAATTACAATATAAAATACAGGTACTGAAACCAGTTGGTAGAATTCATAACTGCATAGGCTTTAGGCCCCATTTAGGGATGATATTCTTATACTAGGAGGTGGCTTACCCTTCACGGGGGTTATGACGCCAACACTTGTCCCCTGATGAACTGACCCCTTCACTCATATAGACATTATCCCCAATGGGTTCAACAGCTTACACTTCACGAGGGTTATGGCACCAACACTTGTCCCCTGACTAACCCTCGTCCAAGTTTAATAACCTAGATCACATCCTACGTTTGAGTACATACTAAAACGTACCCCATTACAGTCTTGGGGACTGAGCAAGCCTCTCACCCCTTCCACAAGTTATGAATCCTATCATATCTCCTTTATCACCATCTCCCGTCTCTGGGAGGCCAACCAGGCATAGGACGCAAGAGCGACCTTTTCCACTTTGCTCCCCAGGGACAGCAAACTCTTATAGCCTTGACCCAATCCTACACACAAGGGGTCACGGATGAGTGATTGAAGCCACGTCGCCCTAAGGGCAGTGTAGTAAAAGCAAGTTAGCAGAAGATGTTCTACAGTCTCCACCCCTCCTAAGGGGCAAGTACACACTCGTATAGCTTCTCCAGAGTTTACGATTTTGCAGGATGTCTAGATAGGGTTCCATCCCCCATACAACTTTTATGGACTTTAGCCAAGGGGCAACCCTCCAACTTCCTATCATCGCTAAATCCTCCTGCCCCTCAATATCGTGCAACATGGTCTGAATTTCTTTCTTGATCTCCACCAGGGATTTCCCAGCAAAATAAGCACAGGAGAAGCCCTGGCTCTGCAAGAGCCACCCTAGGTATCTGAGCCAAGGATATCCTCCATTGCCCTCATACTGCAATTCCTCCTGAAGACACAGCCCCAGGAGAGAATTTTCATGCAGGGAAATCAACCTTAACCAGTATCGTAACAGGGCGAATTTGGCACATAGCTCCATAGATGACATACCCGTTTCTGCTCTCAGCACGGGACTCGGGACATCATTCCCCACCTGGAGAATCCTACAGAGGAACGCATTCTGCACCCTCTCCAGGGGATTAATTAATGGTTGGGGAATGATCTCAAGACCAAACATTGCAGCAGGCGGGACTTTGGCTCGGTAGGCTTTCAAAAAGGACAAAACTGGCACACCCTGGGAAATCCCTGCCGCCCTACCTAGTGCTCCCGCAAATTGGGCTGCTCTTATTACCCTTCTTTGAATATGCCTAGACCACGTACACCTGCTAGAAAAAGTCACCCCAAGGTAAACATAAGATTGCACCTTTTTTTTTTATTTGAAAAAAAAAACCCCAAAAATCCTCAAGTGGTTGCCTGGCAGTTTCCCATTTGTCCGATGTTTTGCGACAACCAAAAATCATAATTTTAGATTTTTGTGGATTGGGTGACAATCTATTCAAGACGCAATAGCTATCCAAACCCTGCAACAGATGTTTGAGCCCCTTCGCTGTCTGGGAGATTAAACCCAAATCATCCACAAACTTCAGAATATTCAGGCTGTGGGTACCGAGTTTGGGGGGATGGGTATTCTCCATTGTCAGGCACTTGACGAGATTGACAAGGTAAATGTTAAACAGTAGTGGGGCCAGTACACACCCCTGTCTGACCCCCCTCTGAACTGCAATTTCTCTGCTTAATTGGTTATTGGGGCCTGTTTTTACTTTAGCCTTATTGTTGTCATACAACTGAATTATAAGGGTCAGGAGGTTGCCGTCTATCTTCAGCACAGAAAGCTTTTCCCAAAGATGGGCCCGAGGGATAGAATCGAAGGCCTTAGTGAGGTCTATAAAGGCTAGGAATAGTTTACCCTTCCTGATCCTCCAGTATTTGTAGATGCTATGCTGCAAAATGAAGCAACAGTCTGTAGTTGATTTACCTTTTCCGAAGCCAAATTGTTCCCAAGGGAGGATTGACTTGGCTTCTACCCAATGTTCTAGATGTTGCAGTAGGCATCTTGCAAAAACCTTACCCACCACCGACAACAAACTTATTGGCTGGTGGCATGATGGATCTGTTCCATCACCCTTTTTGAAGATGGGAATGATCCAGCTCTGCGACCAGGAGGGGGGAATCTTTAAGTGAGTACTGATGTTATTAAATAATCTATTTAACACCGAAGCCCACCACTGAGGCACCGCCTGTAGCATCTCTGCAGTAATAAAGTCTGGGCTGGGAGCTTTGTTTGTACTTAAGGATAGAATTATATCCATAATTTGCTCCTCGGAAAAATCTATCTTTACATTTTGGGCACCAAAACCCATCTTATCCCCTCCCAGAGTGGGCTGATCGAATGCCATTACCTCTTGAGACTCCTTGTACAACTGACCAAAAAAGGATTCCCAAAGATCATTAGATATCTTGGGACTACTCCTAGCTTTCCTGGGTTTAAGTAACCTATTCATGTACTGCCAAAACTTATGAGAATCCCTCATCCTCTGGGCCACCATCAACCGGGCCCAAATATCATTAAAGTAATTTGCCCATTTGTTCCTCATTAGCAAGGCATAATTCCTCATATCTTCCTGGAGCTTTTCATAATGTAATGGACTGGAAGTCCTAACCCATCTCTTCGTAGAAGAGATGAGTTGCGTCTTTAATAGTTTGCGTCTTTAATAGTTTGAGTCTTTAATAGTCATACCAGGGATGGGTTCCCTGGCAGTGTCGCTTGGGTTTCATTACCACAAAAGTTCCCTGTATATTTCCAATTATTTCTAGGGATGGGCGAACAGATCGCGGTTCGGGTTCGGCCGTTCAGTTCGGCTGCGTTCGTTTCAGTCGTTTGTTTCGGCCGTTCGGTTTGGCTGCGTTCGGTTCGGCAGTTCGGCTAGTTCGCCGAGTTCAGGTTCGGCTGTTCGGTTTGGTCGTCCGAACAGGTCTTTCAGTTAGGCCATTCGGCTGTTCAGTTCGGCCGTTCGGCCATTCGGGAAATGTTGTTATGCGTGTTTTTTTGTTTTTTATATGGTTTTTTGGTTTTTTATTGGGTTTTATATGGTTTTCTTTTGTTTTTTATTTGTTTTT
>QEPC01004501.1:254564-336312 GCA_003113815.1 Sphenodon punctatus
CCTTACTGGTCCTGCTAGACCTTTCGGCTGCATTCGACACAGTCGATCACGAGGTGTTGGTAACGTGCCTGCGGGACCGTGCTGGAATTGGCGGGATGGTCTTGGACTGGTTTCATTCATTCCTGGCCGGGAGAACTCACCGGGTGGTCTTGGGGGAGTGTACGTCTTCCCCCCGGGACCTCATGTGTGGAGTCCTGCAGGGTGCCATTCTGTCCCACCTCTTGTTTAACATCTATATGCAGCCATTAGGGGAGATCGTGAGGGGGTTTCAGGGCATGCAGTGTCATTATGCTGATGACACTCAACTCTACCTCTCCTTTTCCATCAACCCAGGCCATGCAGTCTCCTTATTTTCCCAGTGCCTGTCAGCTGTGGGGGCTTGGATGAGGTTGAGCCATCTGTAATTGAATCCTGACAAGACGGAGGTGATGTTGGTGGGCAAGGGCTTGGGGGACCTGGGGGTGGTTGGATCTCCTCTTGTTGGGAGGGTTCGCCCTCCCATAGTCTCTCAAGTACAGAGTCTGGGTGTGCTCCTCGATTCACGGCTCAGCCTGGAATCTCAGTTTGAGGCCATGGCCACTGCCTTTAGTACATTTGTGCCGTTGTCCGTCACCACACACCCCTTGGTGAAGGCCGCGCCTGGCATAACCCACTCTCTCACCATGGTGACCAGACCTAACTCTATGTTCCTGGAGGTGTGGGGGCTGCCCATGACTTGTGCCTGAAGCAGGGCCCACCTATACCCTGCTTCGGGACCCCTCCTGCCACTCCCCAAAGCTGCAACGGGTCCGGCCACCAGTGTGCTGTTACCGCCAGGTACGTGTGCTGGGTGTTCCTGCTGGACCACATGTCCATGGTGAAGTGGACCGTGGCACCCCCCAGTCCCTGACAGCTGCTCCCTCACCCACTCCTTCAAAGGTCTGTAAAGGTCTGGCACCGCAGTCCAACTGAGGGTGGTGCTGGACGGCAGCTTAATCTGGGGGGGGCAGGAACCCAATCAGTCACTGGAAGTCCTTGTCCTCTACCATTGAGAAGGGCTGCCCATCCAGTGCAATCATTTCAGCCAACAGGCTTTTGGCTTTCTCTTCAAAGCCAAGCTGCCATGCTGCCAATGGCCTTGGAAGCTGCCCCCACTCCAGCTCCTCCATGGTGGACTGACGCAGCTGGCAAGGCTCCTGCTGCTGTTCTTCCACCCTGCTCCTACTGGTAGAGGCAGCAGTTGGTGCAGGACGCTTGCCCGCTGAAGGAGCTGGGCAACTGGCCGCTGCACTTGGGAACCCGCTGGCATCCACTTCCCCTGCCTTCCAACTTAGCATCAGAGCACTGTGGCATAACTTCAGGTGCCTCGCCATTGCAATTGTTCCAAGGCTGGTGAGCAATTGCCCACGCTTCATCAGCTTATTGCACAAAGTTCATTGTACCTCTCTGGGATCATCTGCCTGCACTAGCTTAAAATGTTCCCATACAGAAGATTTTTTTCCCCCTTCCTGCCTTCTGGTCTGCCCCGGGTGATGCACTACTGCCAGCGCTGCTGGGAGGGGCAGAACTTGGTGGCACTGGAGACAGTGCTGAGAGGAGGGTCAGCCATCACCTCAGCTCCAAACATCTCCTCTGTGGCACTAGTGTCTGCCTCTGACTCACTGTCCGCAATCACGGTGATGTCCCATGAAGGGGAGTACGGGGATCCTGAGGCTAGACTGCCCATGCCCACCATGCTGCTGGAACTCTCTCTATAGCTGCTACTGCTGCTGCTGCAGCTACTGCTCTCCCTACTGCCATTGTCCGGGGATTGGGCCCTGCCTCTAGCAGGTGGGGTGGAATCCACCAGCTCTGGACTGCTGGGGATCACCTCCACAATGGGGGGACATTGGTGGCCCTGGAGGAACATCGGAAGCAGCAGCACCTGCTCCTGCAGCTACAGCAGAGACAGCCACAGCTCATGTACTGAAGGCCTTCCAGTGCCCTGCGTGGCAGTGGAGGGCACTGCCAGGAAGCGACGCTAAGCCGCTGAAGCCTGTTCACCTAAAGCAGGCCTGTGGAGTTTGGGGCCTGGTGATGTACTCTGGCTTCTGCTGCTGCCTCTCCGTGGGCATGGCCCCTACCACCACCTATCCCACGTGCCCCATTGCCTGTCTTACGGGCAGAAGACCAGCCTCTCCTACTTCTCTTCTCCATGTCTTCCAACTCAAACACACACAAAGATTTTGTTAAAAAGTTTTTTTATTTTTTACTCAAATTTTTAATCTAATATTATATCTATCTCTACAATAAATCAAACTGCTAACTATTCTAAAACCTATTGAACTAAATGGAATATCCTAATAACTACACAGGCCTTGTCCTACAAACACTATCTATCTATCTATCTGGGATGGGGGGGGGGGAAACAGAAAGAACACAGAGAGGGGTCCAAAACTGAAATGAAACCTAAATCAATCTAATGCTACTCAAAATGAATAAAAAGCAGGGGAAGGGAATCAGGGATGGAATATATATAGAGGGAGAGGGAAAGGATTCAATGGAGCGAGGAGGGAGGATGAAAGACTGAACACAGGGAACACAGGGAGGGATAAAAAACAAACAAACACCTAAATCTATCTAATCTATGCTAAATAAATGATAATATGGAGGTAGATGGGTTGGATGGGTAAAATAGGAGGAGGATTGCAATAGATTGAGGAGAAAAAAACTGCTGGGAGAAGGAGCCTTCTGAAACGCCTGCTGTTCAGGAACAGTGACTAGTTCAGAAGGTGTTGGCACGGGGGAGGGCAATGAGTTTTTTTACTTGCCGCGCCCACCTCACCGCGAGCCCCATTGGCTCCATGCAGCCTAGCCTGTGGCCAATCACAGACTGCGAAGCCAGTTGTCTGAGGAAAAAAGCGATGGTGATTGGGCAGGCTGGCTGCTACTCCAACTCTCTCCACCCCTGGGCACCTGGAAGTCTTCTCCTCAGCTGGCTCCCCTTCCATTTCACGTTTTGCCTTCCAGTGACATGTTTTTTCCACCCAAACGCAATCCGAACTGACTGAACTGTTCGGTCGTTTCGGAGTTCGGAATCAGGTTCAGTTCGGTCGGTTTGGGTTTGGGTTTGGTTGTCCGAACAGACCAAGTTTGGGCCAAACTCTGAACTTCCAAAATGTGTTCGCACATCCCTATTATATGGCCTCTTTCCAGTTCTTGGATCTGGCCCTTGGATCCAGTTCTTACCTCCAATCACTGAAAAACTGAGCTCAAGGGAAGGAAGCAGAGATGAGTGTCTGTGTAAAAAGGGCCTATCATGCAGTTAGTAAAAATCTAAACAGGAATCCATACATCTGAGGTGCAAATGCTTACTTTAATATAGTTCCCATCCATTGTCTAAGTTGTGGTCATCTGATAAACAGAAGAGATTGCACAAAACACATATGAGTGTTTTGTTTGGGTGGGGGTTGCTATGCAATGGAATTAGTTTTCACATAGACTTCACCCTTGGATTCTCTAATAGATGCAGATTTTCAGTCTGAATGATTAAGGGAAGCAAAAGAGATAAAAGCAAAACCACCACAACAGAGAGACAACAAAATAGTAGGGATGTGCGAACACAGTTCGGATGTTCAGAGGTCGGGACGAACTCAGCCAGTTCGGATGCCCAAACTGAACGCCAAACTCCCCGAACAGTTCGGCTGCGCTCTGATTAATTTGGGTGCATTCGGGTGGGAAAAACCTGGTTGGCAGGCCCGGGGGTGTGTGTGTGTGTGGCAGCTGAGGAGCAGACTTCTTGGCACAAGGGATGGAGAGGCTTCGACTAGCAGCCAGCCTGCCCAATCACCATCTCTCTTTTCCTCAGACCACTGGCTTCTCAGTCTGCTATTGGCATGAGGCTAGGCTGCACAGAGCAAATGGGACTTGTGGTAAGGTGGGCACAGCAAGTAACAAAAGTCATTACCCTCCCCCCTTCCAATTCCTTCTGAGCTAGCCACTGATCCTGTCATCAGGCGTTTTCAGAAGTCTCCCTCTCCCAGAAGTTTATGGTCCTAATCCATTGCCATCCTCCTCCTATTTCACACATTTACACACGTTTACATAGGCATATGGGGCAACTAAGGAACTAAGTAAATGTCCACACATTTACCTCCATAGTTTCATTTATTTAGATTAGATTAGATAGATTTAGGTGTTATACCAGGCATCAAGAAGCAGCCATTCCATCCCCAGGTCCCACCATCAGGGTTCTGGGGCGTACGTTACAGGCAGGGAGGGCTGTCCATCCACGTCATCTAGAAGCTGCCACTCCAGCCCAGGACACACCATCAGGGTTCTGGGGCCTACATTCCAGTCATGGGGGGCTGTCCATTCATGTAATCCATAAATTAATACTCTAGTCCCAGAACCCACCATCATGGTTCTGAGGCCGTCATTCCGCTCACAGGGAGTTGTCATTCCACGGCATCAAGAAACAGTCAGGTACTCCAGCCCCAGGTCCCACCGTCAGGGTTCTGGGGCCTACATTACAGGCAAGGAGGGCTGTCCATCCACGTCATCCAGAATCTGACACTTCAGTCCCAGGAACCACCATAAGGGTTCTGGGGCCTACAGTCCGCTCATGGGAAGCTGTCATTCCACCGCATCAAGAAACAGCCACTCCAGCCTCAGAACCCACCATCAGGGTTCTGGGGCTTACAGTCAAGGGGAGCCATCATTCCACAGCATCAAGAAACAGCCACTCCAGTCTGAGGACCCACCATCAGGGTTCTGGGGCCATTATTCTAGCACATCAAGAAACATGCAGCCACTCCAGCCCCAGGAACCACCATCAGCATCCTGCGGCCTATGTTACAGGCAGAGAGGGTTGTCATTCCACTTCATCCAGAAGCTGACACTCTAGTCCCAGGACCAAGTGTAAGGTTTCTGGGTCTGTCATTCCGCTCACGGGGAGCTGTCATTCCACTACATCAAGAAACAGCCACTTCAGCCTCAGGGGCCACCATCAGGGTTCTGGGGCCTGCGTTCCAGTCACAGGGGGCTGTCCATCCAGGTCATTCAGATGCTGCCACTCTAGTCCCAGGACCCACCATCAGGGTTCTCGGACTGTCATTCCGCTCACAGGAAACTATCATTCCACTGCATCAAGAAGCAGCCAGCCATTCCATCCCCAGAACCCACCATCAGGGTTCTGGGACCTACATTACAGGCAGGGAGGGCTGTCATTCTACTTCATCCAGAAGTTGGCACTCTAGTCCCAAGACCCACTGTCAGGGTTCTGGAGCCATCATTCTGCTCACAGGGAGCTGTCATTCCACCGCATCAAGAAACAGCCAGCCACTCCAGCCCCAGGACCCACCATTCTGGGACCTACATTCCAGGCAGGGAGGGCTGTCATTCCACTTCATTGTCTGCCAATGCTCCACTGATGCCAGCCAGCCTACATTCCAAGAAGAGAGCGCTGTCATTCCACTTCATCCAGAAGCTGCCACTGCAGTCCCAGGACCCACCAGCAGGGTTCTGAGGCCTACGTTTCAGGCAGGGAGAGCTGTCCATCTATGTCATCGAGAAGCTGCCACTCTAGTCCCAGCACCCACCATCAGGGTTCTGGGGCAGTCATTCCGCTCACAGGGAGCCGTTATTCCACCGCATCAAGAAACTGTCAGTCACTCCAGCTCCAGGACCCACCATCAGGGTTCTGGGGTCTACATTCCAGGCAGGGAGGGTTGTCATTCCACTTCACTCTCTGCCAATGCTCCACCGATGCCAGCCAGCCTGAAACGCCTGGTCAAGTAGGGGTGCCAGCCCAGGGGCAGCTGGTGGGTTTTGAGGTTGGAGGGGCAGTATGGCCGGCGAGCCTAGGGGCGGAGCCAAGGCAACGGTAGGTGGAGTCAGGGCAATGGTAGGCCAGTGGCATGGCATAACCCAGCAGCAAGGAGTTCCCAGGGTTAACATTGGATAGACATTACATTACTTAATTATGGGAACACTGCTGTGTGAAGCACTGCCACCAGGGGATAGAGAACCCTCTTATTGGCAGAGCATTTAGCAGGTGAGGATAGAGGTTGGGTGGGTTTTTGGGGTGTGGGTAGGGGTTTTTAGGGGATTTATTGTATTATTTTGTATTTTTACTATTTTTCNGTCTTGTGCAAGTGTGTAGAGAGGGGATTAATTGGAATTAAATTCACCCCCTTAGTCAGGGACCCATGTTCACTGTGGTTTCCCCATTGCTGCTAATGAAGAAAATACAGTGAACACTGTCCCTGCCCTTAGTCAATTCAAGTTCATTTCCCCACATAGACAGAAATTTAGTGAATTGCATCTTTCTCAGCAGAACAATTCTCTGTCTGATTCAAACCTTGGAGCCTCACCACAGTTTAGCCACTAGTATCTCTCTTCTGTCCAGACTTGTTTACTAACAAAGAACCGTTGTTGTTGTTTTTTAACCATTACAAACTTGTTGTCACACCTGTGAACAAGTGCAGCGTTTCCAACAATTTCATTTATGCAGGCTATTCAACTCCTGGTTTAAAAGCAGACAGACAAGTCACAACCTTAAACCTCACTTACAAGCAGCTTTAGCAAAGATCCACAGAACAGATAAAGCTTTCCCCGAAAACCACATGTAAACAGAAACCAAGCTACAATGAGGCACCTTAATTTAGGCAGGTTATATTCACAGGTTTAAATGTGTCTCCACTTGTCACACCTGTGAACATTGTGTGCAGAGTCCCGAGACCCAGTAATGGGAGAGAAAGAGCTAGAAGGAGGAAGCCTGAGATGTGGGGATCACAGAGTTGCCAGCTCATATGATTTGATTTAAAGTCCCATGATTTTAAGAGTTTCTTCAAGCCTCAAATTGCGAGACCTGAAATAAAATCATGAGAATCTCAGCTCTTATTTTTACAAGGCAAGTTGCTTGTCCTTAGGTTGCAGAGAAGAGCTTGCAAAGGTGACTAAATGCTCAGGCCAGAAGGCAAATAAAAAGAACTCCAGATTGGTTATTTTTTAAAAAACCAAAAACCCTCTTGATTTCTAAGTCAGACTCACAATTTGGGGCATTTGGGTCTAGCAACCCTGGGATCAGTAGGGAAGAGACTTGAGGGTAGAGTCTGGTGGTTCTATGCACAGGTGGGGTTGGAGACGAGCTGGGTGGGGCGGGACTGGAGCCCAAGGCAGGGAATGGCTGAGGGTTGGGAGGATGGATTCTGAAGGTAGAGCAAGGTGGGCATTGGAGACAGGTAGGGGAAAGCCTGGGGATTGAAGGCCATGGGTGGGAGAAAGGGGGCTAGCTGGAATGGAGTCTGGGAAGATGGGGGCAAGGGCTGATATTGCAGTGTTTAGGGACGGACTTAGAAAGTCAAGGGCCTGGATGCGGACGCGATGGCCTGGTGAGTGGCTCTCCCTGTGCAGATAGGTACGCAGAGGTTTATCCCTCCTATGTTTCCAGCGTATGAGCTCCCCAGCCTCTTGACTTGTGCTGGCAGAGTTCTGCTGCCACAAGACAGCAAAAAGGTCAACACTGCCCCACAGAAGCCCATACACAATATCACATGATGCACAGACCCCCCTGCAATCCATCACCCCAACACTGACCCCAGTAACACCCACACAGGCCCCCTGCAATCCATCACCCCAACACTGATCCCAACAACATCCAAACAGACCCCCTGCGATCCATCACCCCAGCACTGACCCCAGTACAAGCCACACAGACCACCTGCGATCCATCATCCCAACACTAGGGATGGGTGAACGTGGTTTGGAAGTTCGGAGTTCAGACCGAACTCGACAAGTTCGGTCGACCTAACTGAGCTTCCAAACAGAACTCGATTTTCTAACCAAACCTAACCAAATTTCTGAACTCGGTTCTGTTTGCCCATCCCTATAAGGCAATATTCCATTTAGGGTGGGGAGGCATTGAAGAGGACAAAATATTAAAAGCACAAGCAAGCAAGCAAACAAACAATGCACAGATCAGGGCAGGGAACTGTGCTTTTTCAAAACTTACCAGGTTTCTGAAAGGATGAGACCTCCTGATCACTCTGTAGTCTGACTCCAATCTCTCCTCACTTCCCTCTAGTGAACCTTGAAGAAAGAGTCAACTCTTTCCCCCCCCCTCCTCCCACTTTGGTAGAGGAGGGGCCAGGGGAAGAAAAAGAAGCTATGAGGTGGCCAGAGCATTTTGAAAAGACGCCCAAACATGCCCCCTAAGCCTTGCTGATTGGCTGGGTTTCTCCATAGGAACCCAGCCAAGGAGCACATGGCACCTCCCCCACTCCCTCCCCAATCCCCCAGAAAGCAGTGCTTTTCTGGGTCGACACCCAGCGCATGCTTTCTGAGGGCTTGGGAGATATTCTCTAAGTCCCCGCCTCCCTTTAGCTCTCTGGCCAGTGAGTGGAAAGCTAGAGGGAGGGGGGAGCAGGAGGAGGATGATTGACTCCCCTCCCTCTCCTCCCCTTGCAGAGTTCTCTCGCTGCAGGGTTTGTTTACATATGACTCATCCTACTCTCTAGGAGAGATACAATGTAAACAAAGTCTGAGACAAGTGGGGAAATTGACCGTGCTACACTGGATCAGCTGAGGAGCAGCTTCTGACTTGCTGGGGACTCCCAGCAAGCATGGGGGGACCCCTGAGGGACTTGGGGGTGGGGGTGCCTGCCCAAATGCCCTGGGGGAGGGGCTGCCCCTGTGCCAGCTACCGAGCCCTGGCAGAGCCTCTGCTGCTGCTCCACCAATGCCAGCCCGGCCAAGTAGGGGTGTAAGCTGCAGTTACCATGCCCTGGCAATCCAATGTCTGCTGCTGCTGCTGGTACTGCATGTCAGCCATTTGCTCCTCCCTCTTGTAGACGGGCATAGCTTGGATGAGTGCACCAGTGGGTGTGGGCTAGGTGTCCACGAGATTCACCACCGGGCAAGGCTTGCCCAATTTGCAGTAGAGCTTCTTGAGCTCAGTCGAATATGATGCCAGCCTACAACACTCGGCCAAGTAGGGGTGCCAGCCAGCAAACTCTGGCCGAGCCTCTACTGCTGCTCCACTGATGCCTGGCAGCCTGCAACTTCTGGCTTCTGCTGCTGCTGCTGCTGCTGATGCTGCATCTCAGACGGTCAGCCATGCCCCCACGGGCACCTCTGGGGGCCAAGCGCCGAGTCTGCCTGCCGGGCAACCCAGGGTGCCAAGTCCCAAGCCTTCCCAGCCTCTGATGCTACTGCTGCTGCTGTGTCTCCAACGGCCTGCCATCCCCCCACGGGCACCCCTGGAGCGCCTCAAGCCTCCAGTCACCTGATACCTTTGGGCTTTTGGCCAGGTGGAATTTGTCAAGAGGGGCTGGACTTAGGGCAGCTTAAATAACCTGGCCACACCTGGGCAGCCCCCTTTGTTCAGCTCCCAGAGCGAACAGAAAACACCAGTCAGGTGAGATGAGGAGTACATCCAGGGCAGTATGGCCTAGGGATGTGGTTACTATAGGGGATGCAGTGGACCCTCCCGGTTCATGGAATGCTCTGCATGGGGCTGGGCCCCTCTGATATACAGGGGGAATTTGTTTGTGGGAAGCCACAGACAAAATAGTGGTTTCTTCTTCAGGCAGCAGCATCTTAGGATGATATATACACACAAAAGAAAAAGAGAAACCCTATTAAATTGCCTACATATGCCAGAAATCCTGAAATAAATATGGTTTCAACCATGATGGCAGTTTTGATTTTGATTACAAAAGAAGAAAAATCCATTTATATTAAACTATCTACCTATCAATATGTATATAGAGTTAGTCGTATCCTGAAGAGGACACAGTCTATATGCAAAGTCAGGTGCTTCTTGTTGACAAAGTTTAAGGTAAGAAATGTGACGATGGCTCTAATAGATGCATCAAAGGCTTATGATAAGCACATTTCGTGGAATATAGGAAGAACATTATTGTTCTTGAAGAGTTATTTTTATTCACTACTTCAAAAGGAAATGTTATGAAGCAGTTAATAATCACCACACTTCTTTAATGTGAATGAAGCCAGTTGAGCTAATTAATTTTGCTTTGATTTGGTGTTCCAAATCCTAGTTTCCTCAGCATTAACCAGCCAAATAGGTTTCCAGGGTTACTTTAATTTTAGCTTTTGACACCCATGATTGTCCTCTCCTCCCACCCCTAAATATATGAATTGGTTCATAATAAGAAATGCGTATTAGGTAATTTTTTATGTTAAGTACTTGCTGTAAAAGGGATAATTAGCTTGATGCTGGATTGCACTGAGCAATAAAACAATATATTCTCAATCTCTACAGTACTGAGTCAATGTGTTTTATTTAAAAATGGAGGGTTATCACCTGAACATTTAATCTGGTACCAAATTGGCAGTTACTACAACTACTACTACTACTTATCATTTCTATAGCACTACTAGGCATTAACAGCCCTTTACAGTCACAGATTTTTCAGAGACAGGTCCCTGCCCAGGCGCTTGCTGACTGCTGCTGGGGAATCCCTGCACTCTAAGTGGGACAGAGACAGCGACTAGTACGCAAGGAGGGATAACAAAGATCCCTCCCTCAAAGCTCAGCTCTGGGTGCTGCCCTGTTTGCTGTCCCTCCTTGTGCACTAGTCTCTGTCCCGCTTAGAGTGCAGGGATTCCCAGCCCCAGCAGCAGTGAGCGAGCGCCTGGCTCCTGATGCTGATCCAGGGGATGGAGGGGGGAGGGGGGAGTCCCTGTTCTTCTGTGAATTCTCTTGTGCGTTACGGTGCCAAGGACAAATTCTTCCCCTTTGTTGGGATGGCTCTCTGCCTCATTGTAGCTGCTCTGCACCCCCAGTTCCCTCTATGCGGTGATCACAAAGGGAAGAGGGAGGATCTGTCCATCCTTCTAACAGAGACAGCACTGAACAACCAACCCTCCCCCAGCTGAATGGACCCCCCCCCCCGAGCAGTCTGCTCCCTGCCTTCTACCCCCCTCCTATCCTGTAGATCCAACCTGCATGGAGTGTCATTTTGTTAGAAAATTCTCCCACTGCCTCTTTCTAGGCTTGGTACTCTCCCATTTGTGAGAATGGAAGGAGCCACTCAAAGAAGAACTTTGTTTACAAGGCAGCAACATTCATTGTGAAGGAGGGGACTGGCGTGGGGGACTCTTCCCCCACCCATGTAGCAGCACTGCGGGGCTACAACTGAGCTGTTTAAAAAGGCAGTGCCGGTGGTGCAAGACAGACTCCTCTGGGACTCGGGAGCAGGGCTCCCGGCTCCCGCGGATGCCGCATATGCCTGGGGCCATCCCTGATCGCTGCCATCCCTCTCCCAGGGCAGGGCACGGGTGCAAATACACCCCGTGCCACGGTGGCTACGCCCCTGCAGCGGACTTTGAAGCAGGTAGTCAGTCACCCTAAGTTCATTCATTCAATGATCTATTATTCAGCATCACGGTGCGTCAGGGACTCGCGCTCAGTGGCGTAAGGTGGCATAAAACCTCATGTGTTCACAAATTGCAGACATACTGCATCTGCAGATACTGGCAGCAGGTAATGTGGAATCACAGAAATATCGAGGGGAAGTCGGCGGCAAGACACATTAAGTGCCGAGTTCTCAGAATGAAATGGCGGTGCGGTAACAGCTGCTGCTGCTTCAACCCTAGTTTGGTCTGTCCTCTTCATAGGGCCAATGCTGGGAGATGGGGGTTATGTTTTCTAACATGCCATGCTTTGAAAAAAACAACAACTGGTTGCCAGTGCTACATTGCTGCTGCCTGCTGCTTGGTTGGCAGCACCATGAGATGGAGGAATCTCTCTGCCTGGCTCCACTTTCCTTTGCCTGGGCTGTTCAAGTTAACTGACCAGCACCACACACCACACCAATCAGTGCCATGCCTTTTAAAAAAAAATAAGTGTGTGGCAGTGCTGTTTGCAGTGCTTGGCACCATGAGGCCAGAGAGATCTTTTGGCATGGCTCTCTTGCCTGGGCTGTTCAAATTACCACATGCCAAACCAATGCCATGACTTTTTTTAAAAAAATAAGCATGTGTCACTGCTGTTAGCACTGCTTGGCAGATAGCATGAGACCATCTCTTTGCATGGCTCCCCTTGCCTGGGCTGTTCATGTTACCAGCACCACATCAATCATGCCATGCCATGCCCCTTTTTAAATAAGTGGGTGCCCTCTGTGTGCGTGTGTGTGTGTGTGTGTGTGTGAATGTCTGGTTTCTTTCTTGTGGGTGTTATAATAATTATGTCTGCTGGGCTGGCTGGCTGGCTTTTGGTGGGATTTCTCCATGCAGATGCACACTGTTTTGTGGGATTGTGTGTTCTTTTTTTACCAAGGCTGTGGCTGCCACATGGCACAGCAGAGCCTAATTGTAAACTGTAATAGGGGTGTGCACCAGGGTCTCATGTAGTTTTTTATTTTTCATTATTGTTTTTGTTATTACAATGTGTCATTTCTGTTAATAACGAAATGTCATTTTTTGCTATTGCTGTCGTTATCGGTACCGATTTCAGACAAAGATTTATTTTTGGTATTGGTATCGGTATCGCTTTCGTGTGCCAATGAAGAATTATTGTCAGCAGTTGAACTCCTTCCCCTTCTCATTGTGATACAGAAAGAACTGCACACAATAATATATACTGTACACAATCTGTAGTTTTATTTATATAATATATAGAGAATGAAAACTCAGAGGTATATCTACTATCTCTAATCTATATGTGTACCTAAGGAATAAGGATTGGGTGGTAGGGAAGAGAATAAGGGATATATATATATGGGGCAGTTTCTAGTGCAAGAACCAGCAGCTTCTGAAAGCACACCCTGATAAGCAAGAGAGCTAACACAGAGTGAAGCAACCCAGCCCTACAATATTAAGGGTTGCAGTGCCCTCCCCCAAAGCCCTTCTGATTGGTTCTGGGAGGCAGAGGCATTGAGGAATCACAGGATGCCATTCAACTGCTGGAATCTTCTTGTGCTGCTCATTGGCCACAGATACATCCATCAGGTCCTTCCCCTCCCAGTTCAACAGTTCAACACTGTTTCTGGCTCCAAGATGTCTGATCCCTCCACCCATCTCCACATTTTTCTCCAAGGAAATAACAAAACCAATAACAACTTTCATTAACATTATTGGTTTAGTTATTTGTTTTTGTCTTTTTCGTTATTGCAATAACAAAAACAAAAATGATTTTTTTGGTTTTCATTGTTGATATAACAAAAATGACTTGCACACCCCTAAAATATAAGTTATCTATAACTTCTACTGTTCTGACAGCTGCTTGGTACCATGAGACCAGAGAGATCTCTCTGCCTGGCTCTACTTCCCCTTTCCTGAGCTGTTCAACTTACCAGTGCCACAGTACCAATGCCATGTCTTTTTAAAAAAATAAGTGGGTGCCCCTAGGGGGTGTGGAGTGTGAATGTCTAGTTTCTTCTTTGTGGGTGTTATAATATGTCTACTGGACTGGCTGGCGTTTGGTGGGATTTCTTCACGAAGTTGCACTATTTTGTGGGGTTGTTGTATTCTTCTTGAGTGAATGTCCCACTCTGGCTAGCCTGCTTCCTGTTCACTGCTTGGTTGGCATAATGATTTTAAAGTGGGTGCACTCATGGCTGTGGGTACACTAATGTTGGCTTTTTTTAATTTGTGCATGCAGATGCACTTTTGTGGGGTTGTCTTCTTGAGCAATTGTTCCACTTTTGCTAGTCTGCTTTTATGGGTAGTGCTTTCACTGTGGGTTCAAGAACTTTGTCAGGATGTGACCAGCTGGGTCACTGGGGGAATACTTTCAAGTTTCTTTCTGGTTAATGGTGTGTGGGGAGGAGGCTTGCCTTGCATAGGTGGGCTGGGCAAACACAATGGAGGCTTTTTTGGCACCGAGTAGTTCCGAGTTCCTGTGATTCCGAGTTCCGAAGTTCTGAGTATTTCCATGGTCCCGATTTTGGAGTTCTGAATTCCAGGTCCTTGGAAAAAGTCCCAAAGTATCAACAAGTACCTGAAACTTTGGAATTCGGCCTGAGTACCTGGAAGTAGTATTTGGAACAGTCCTAGAAAAGACACAAACTCAACTAGCCTGACAAGACTACTAGCCACAAATCCTCAAGGGCTTCTTGGTGATGTTTCAGCTGGTGCACAGCCTGTAAAGTCCCATGAGGATAGTGAGTTGTGTTTGGTGGGACATGTTCTGCTAGGGATAGAGACCAAGGAAGACTGATGCCTTTCTGAATGTATTTCAAAGCGTAGCTTTTGAAACAGGCTGGAAGGATTTGCCCCGTTACAGGTAGACTATGTAGCTGATACATTTGTAAAGGCATTGCTTAGTTCCTGTTGATTGCTTGGCAATACTGGATAGGGTGTAGAAGAAAAGAGGAAGTAGGCTGCGAGTCTCTTCATTCACCAAAAGTAAAATCCTAGCCCCATTCCTGTCAATGGGTGTAAACAGACCAATGGCAGCTTTGGGGGTGCCCTCTTCACCACCAGGGTTACTGGTCTGTCTAAAGGGTGCCTGCCAGATGTTCAACGCAGAGCAGCCCTGCTGATGGTGCTCTGGAAGAGAAGCACGCCGCATGGAGCAGGCCGGCCAAATCCAGGGAAATTGATGGTGCTCTGGAAGAGAAGCATGCTGCATGGAGCAGGCCGGCCAAACCCAGGGAAATGTCCGAACATGGAGCGGCTACCCATCTGTTGGGCAGACCCATGGTGCAGCTCCATGCCCATTGTTCTATTGTCCCATTCAGCCCCATGGAGCTGCAAGCCTAGTGTCAGGTGCGTGTCCACAACACTATGGCATGGAGGGGTTGATCGCAGCCCAGAGACATTGGGTGAAAACAGACATGATGCTAACCACCCTTTAACCACCCTTGGTGGTCATTTATGCATGTTGCAGGGCTGCATAGGGCACCAATACAGCCCTGCAACATGCATAAATAACCACCAAGGGTGGTTAAAGGGTGGTTAGCGTCATGTCTGTTTTCACCCTTCGCTGGTAAATCTGTTGTGGACCCAGGCAGAACTGTTAACTCACAGTCATAGGGGTGGGCCTCTGGAGAAGTTCTGGGCTCTGGCAGGCTCACCATCCATCCAAAAACACCTAATGAGAATTTAACGCTAATCCCACAGTTGTTTAATATCAACTCCAAAGTTGTGAGTGCTTTGTACTTTCACTCATACTGAGTGCAGCTGGGACACTGTCTACCTCATAGAATTGAGCCCTAAATTCTGTATCTCCTTAATTTTGCTTTTTTTGCGACTAAGGTCCCCTTATATCTACATAGTGCAGATTTTACAGGACCCTGAAGAAAGCACATGCATATCCTTACTGCGGAGAGATCTTTAAATCACTTTTGAAATTATAATGTCTAAATCAAGGTTGTGCAGCAGGCACATCATTCATTTTTGTTTTTATTTTCATTTTCCTTAAAAAAACAACCCTTCATTTTCCAGGGTTTTCATAAAGGAACACATTTGTTTTTGTTTTTTGGGAGTTTTTTTTATTTTTATTTATATTAAAGTAAAAATTTAAAGAATTTGTTTTTAAACAAATCACTGTGCATGCACAAATGGCTGCTGGAGCATTCACTTGCATAGCCCTTTTCCAAAATGGTGCTGGTGGCCCCCGTGCCATTTTGGAAAAGAGCAGCTGATCTGTGCATGCAAAAAATAGTTACTGAGTTACACAGCTGCCGTTTTCCAAAACGGTGCTGATGCTACTGAGGCCTTTTTGGGAAAGGGCACACATGTGCAGAATGGCCCTGGTGGCCATTTTGCGCAGGTGTTTTTTAAAAATCATTTTTATTTTAGTAACAAAAGCAGATACTTGTTCCCTTCATTTTTGTCAGTTTTTGTTGCCCTGGCCTGTCTTTTTTGTATTTTAATTACTAAAGCAAATGGGCCATTGTTTTCTTTAGTAATTAAACAAAATAAAAATGTATTTATTTATATAGCAATTTGTACCCTGGTCCTCCTACCGAAGCACCTTGGGGTGGCTAACAATTTTAAAACAATATAAAATAACAATATAAATAGAATATATATGATAAAATACATACAAAATAATACAGTGCTAACAAAGGGGAGATCAGAGACAAAAAATATATTTAAAAACCCTACCACCCTAACCCCCACGCCTCACCTTCACCAAAGGCCTGGCAGAGTAGCCAGATCTTGCATTGACCACAAAAAGAAGAGCGGTCCGGGGCCATCTGGACCTCTTCTGGAAGAGAGTTTCACAGCCTAGGTGTGTCCACTGAGAACGTTTTATCCATAGTAACCCCCCGAGATACCCAGGGAACTTTGAGAAAGGTGCTCTTGGCCAACTGCTGGGGCCTATCCAGAGCATTGCTTATTGAGAGCATGGAGAGTGAGACAGTCCTACAGGTAGGTAGGGCCTAGGCTGTATTATTGGGCTTTATAGGTCAACACCAACAGCTGAATTGGGCCTGGAAGGCTATAGAAAGCCAGTGCAGAGAGCGGAGCACTGGTGTAATGTGCTTGTGGCAACCTGTCCCCGTAAGGAGGTGGGCTGCTTCATTCACCACCAGCTGCAGCCTCTGAACCATCACCATGGGTAGCCCTACGTAGAGTGCATTACAATAGTCCAATCTGGAGGTAATGAAAGCATGGATGTTGTAATGCATTCCTCACCACAGCCCCAACTTAGATATCCAGGCAGAGCTGGGGGTCGAGGAGCACTGCCAAACTTTGAACCTGAGCGACCAGTGGATGGTGAACCCCATCGATGGGCATTATTACACACACATTAAAGTTTTGGATTTTTCAGTCTTCTGTGTTTACAAGTCCACAAGTAAGTTCTGGATGCATTCTTCACACACACACACTGCCTGGCCCCTGAGGCAGTTCCTGGATGCATTCTTCACACAAATACTGCCCTGAGGCAGCCCAAAGAAGCCGCAGCTGTAGACATAATGGTCTGCCATTGAAACCAAGTGACCACAGATGCCTGGAGCAAAGCAGTTTACCAGTAGAACCTTTTACACACAAAAGTTCTGGGAGAAGTTCTATACAGAAAGTTCAGGATATAACAGCAAACATCCAGGAGAAATGTGTGTGTAAACACCCAATGATGGGAGATGCCACTCCCACCACCCTCCCCACTAGGGATGTATGAACAGAATGCAGTTCAGATGTTTGGACGTTCTGACATCAGCCCGAAACCTTTGTTTGGGTTCGTGGGTTCAGTCCCATGAAGTTCGGAGCCCCCCCCGAATGTTCGGAAAGTTCAGCCATGGCAAAGGCTTGAGGCGCTCCAGGGACATGGAGGACATGGCAGGCTGTCGGAGACAGAGCAGAAGAAGCAGCATAAACTGGGAAGGTTTGGGGCTTAGCACCCTGGGTTGCCCAGACAAGCAGGCTCAGTGCTTGGCCCCTGGGGGTGCCCGTGGCACCATGGATAGTCATCTGAGAACCAGCGTAAGCAGCAGCAGCAGAGGCCGGGAAGGCTTGGTGGCTGGCCTGGAACCCCTACTTGGCAGGGCACTGCAGGATGCCAGACATTGGTGGAGCAGCAGCAGACATTGGATTGCCCAATAACAGAATGCATGGCACAGTAGAGGCAGCAGCGGCAGCAGACAGGCAGCATGGCATGAGCATCAGAAGGCAGGCTGAGGCAGGGTTTGAGGTTGGCAACCAGGGTGGGCAGACAGGCAGCGTGGCATGAGAGGGAGTAGGGAAGGCAGGCTGGGACCTTGGCAGGGCACTCAGATAGGCTGGCAAAGATGGTGCAGTGTGTGTGTGAGAGAGAGACTCATATAGGCAGGCTGATATCGTCTAGTAGGGCTGTAGCGGGAAGTCGCAGCGGTAGCTATTTCTGCCAGAAACAGCATTTCCACAATTTGTGGTACAGTGTGGCAGAGGCTTTCATTCCACTACTTCCGCAGTTCCACTAATTTCATTCCGCTACTTCCACAGGCTTCACAAATAGCGGAAACATGCCATTTTCGCTACTTCCGCCATTCCGCCAGTGCCACAAAATAGCAGAACAGCGGTTTTCTGACAGTTTCTGACAATTCTGCAATTTTTCCGATAGTTTCTGAATTTGCAGAATGCTGGCGGAATTAGCGGAATGTCAGCAGAGAAGCCACAGTGTGGCACGGGCAATTCCGAAATGGTGGAATGGAATCGCAGCGTGGTAAAAGCTGCTGCTGCTTCAGCACTATCATCTATCCAGAGGCCAGTTAGCAGGCTTACAACTTCCCAATGCCACCTGGTGTCATGAGGTCAGTCAGATAGGCTGGTCAAGGCAGTCTAGTCAGAGACAGAGAGAGAGGCAGGGTGAGCACCGGGCATTGGGAAGGAGGGGATAGCACCTCAGCAGCAGCAGCCCAGATTGAGGAGGAGCCCCATCCCAAGACTGCCCCTGGCATGGGATGGTATGTGCCACTGCACCATCAATCCGCCATAGAGAACACCCACTCGCTGGGGACACTAGTTGGTGGGCAGGACAAGAGACCCTTGGCCACTTTGGACAGAGCCGGTCACATGTCCCTCTGAAAGCTGTGACAACACCATGTTCTTCTCCCCACATCAGTGCTGTCAGCGGTGCAGTAGCAGCAGCCAGTAGCAGCAGCCCAGAAGCATCAGTGCACCATGGAGGAGCTGGGTTGGGGGCAACTGCTAAGTCCATCAGCAGCTGCAAGACGTGGAGGGCAGTGTGGCTTTCCACTGAAAGCCATGCGCATATTTATTTATTTATTTATTTATTTTAACAAGTTGTATCCCGCCCCTCCTAGAACAAGCTCAGGGTGGCTAACAGTCTCAAAATATAAAATACAATAATAAAATATTATAAAATACTCATAAAACCAGAACAATTAAAACATGCCTAGGGAACAGTAAAACAATAATACAATAAATAAGGGTGGGGGAAATGATTGCGCTCGATGGGCAGCCCTTTTCAGTGGTCAGGGATATGGGGTTTAGGCACCTGATTGGCTTCCTGGCCCCCCAGTTTAAATTGCCCTCATGCACCACCCTGAGTCAGCAGGTGGTGCCAGCTTTGAATCGAGCTTTAAAGGAGCGGGTGAGGGAGAAGCTGGCAGGGACTGGGGGTAACACCATCCATTTCACCACAGACCTGTAGTCGAGCAGGAACACGCTGCATGCCTACCTGGCAGTGACGGGGCATGGGTGGCAGGACCCGGAGGCAGTATTTGGCAGTGGCAGGAGGGGTCCCGAAGCATGGTATAGGTGGGCCCTGCTTCAGGCGGAAGTCATGGACGTCCCCCACACTGCTCGGAACATTGAGGCAGCCCTGACCACCATGGTGAGGGAGTGGGTCATGCCAGGCGCGTCCTTCACCAAGGGCTGCATGGTGATGGACAACGTGGACAACATATTGAGGGCAGTCCATGAGGGGGAATTCACCAGCATCCCTTGCACCACACACACATGTCACCTGGTGGTCAGGGACGCTCTGGGCTTGTGGGAGAAGGGGATTGGGGCAGGCACCCTTAGCTCCCCGATCGAGCAGGGTAGGAAGCTGGCCAGTTTCTTTAACCATAGCGTGAAGGGCAGTGACCTCCTCCGGGTGAAGCAGGCCAAGCAAGGCTCCCCAGTACACCAGCTGGTGCAGGATGTGTCCACTAGGTGGAATTCTATGTTCCTGATGCTCGAGCGGCTTCTCAAGAAGAAAGCCGCCTTGCATCAGGTTCAACTGGTGACAGACAGCGGAGCACCTCCAGGGTACAATGGGGCTGAATGGGAGATCCTGGCTTACCCGGTATTCATACTGAGACCATTCCTGACCATGACGGTGACCATCAGCTCCTCCAGGGCCACCATTAACCAGGTGATCCCTCTGGTCCAGAGTCTCCTCAGGAGGCTAGAGGAGATTATTCAGGGGCAGGATTGTGGCACTCAGGACAAGAAGCTGGTGACTGAGGCGGTTGCCCTGGTGCAGCAGCTGAAGGCAGGCCTGATGACATGGTTTGATGAGCGGGAGGAATATGTGTTGACAACCATGCTGGACCCCAGGATCAAGGCCAGTGTGGCATGCCAGACAGCACTCTATGGCCACTGGAAGGGTGAGCTGGTGGAGAGGGTCCAGCAGGCAGATTGGGCTCTGGAGAGTGTGCTGCTGGAGCATCAAGATGCCCATTGGGATGATGGGAGTTGGAGCAGTCACCCCTTTCAGCCAGGGGGGGTGTCTATCCCTGCCCCCATCCCTAGCAGTAGCAGAACCAGCAACAGGCTGAGCAGCAGCAGCACCCCTATTGCTTCTGGATGAAGTGGATGACGTGGATGACATGGATGGACAACCCTCCCTGCCTGTAACGTAATCCCCAGAATCCTGATGGTGGGTCCTGAGGCTGGAGTGGCTGCTTCTTGGTGCCATGGAATGACAGCTCCCCATGAGTGGAATGATGGCCCCAGAACCCTGATGGTGGGTCCTGGGGCTGGAGTGGCTGACCGTTTCTCGATGCGGTGGAATGATGGCTCCCTGTGAGTGGAATGATGACCTCAGAACCCTGCCGGTGGGTCCTGGAGCTGGAGTGGCTGATTCTTGATACAGTGGAATGACAGCTCCCCGTGAGCGGAATGACAGCCCCAGAACCCTGATGCTAGGTCCTGGGACTAGAGTGGCAGCTTCTGGATGAAGTGGAATTACAGCCCTCCCTGCCTGTATCATAGGCCCCAGAACCTTGATGGTTGGTACTGGGGCTGGATTGGCTGGCACCCCTACTTGGCCGGGCATTGCAGGTTGGCTGGCATCAGTGGAGTAGCAGCAGAGGCCTAGCCAGGGCTTGGTGGATGCCACGCCTACTTTTCCGGGTATTGCAGGCTGGCTGGCATCGGTGGAGCAGTGGCAGAGACCTGGTCAGAGCCCGGTGTCTGGCACCCCAAATTTGCCAGGTGTTGCAGGCTGACTGGAATCGGTGGAGCACTTGCAGACAATGAAGTGAAACAACAGCCCTACCTGTCTGGAACATAGGATCCAGAACCCTGACAGTGGAGACTGGAGCTGAAGTTACTGGTTGTTTCTTAATGCGGTGGAATGACAGCTCCCTGTAGGCAGAATGATGGTCCCAGAAGCCTGATGGTGTGTCCTGGGACTAGAGTTGTAGCTTCTGGATGAAGTGGAATGGCAGCCCTCCCTACCTGTAATGTAGGCCCCAGAACTCTGATGGTGGGTCCTGGGGCTGGAGTGGCTGGCTGCCTCTGAAGTCTGAATCACTAACTGTTTCTTGATGCGGTGGAATGACAGCTCCCCGTGAGCACAATGATGGCCCCAGAACCCTGACCGTCGGTCCTGGGAGTACAGTGGCAGTTTCTGGATGCAGTGGAATTACAGCTGCCCGTGAGTGGAATGACGGCCCCAAAACCCTGACAGTGGGTCCTGGGACTAGAGTGGCAGCTTCTGGATAAAGTGGAATGGCAGTCCTCCCTGCCTGGAATGTAGGCCCCAGAACCCTGACGGTGGGTCCTGGGGCTGGAGTGGCTGGCTTGTTTTTGATGTGTTGAAATGATGGCTCCCCATGAGTGGAATGATGGCTAGGGATGCGCGAATAGAACGAGGTTCAGATATTCAGACATTCGGTCATTTGGTTTGAAATCCGAGTTTGGGTTCGGCTGTTTGGTTCAGCGGAGTTCTGATCAGGCCAAACTCAGCTGAACATCCCAAAATAGTGCTATCGATACCAAAATTGAAACCGAATTCGAAGGTTATTTTTTTTTGAATGGGTATCATTTGGCCCTGGAACCGCTGCTGGTCTCCACCCCTGGTGCCAGGAAGTCTGTTCCTCAGCTGCCTTCCCCTTCCAGTCAAGTTTTCCCCTCCCAAAGTCACATTTTTCCAGCCCCCAAACTTATCTGAGCTCACCCGAACATGACCGAACTGTTCGGCCATTTTCGAGGAGGGGTTTGGATGTTCAGAGTTCGGCCTGATACCGCTCCTGCTGCTAGAGGCAGCTATTCAAGCAAGACACTTGTCCGCTGATGGAGGCGGATGACTGACCACTGCAGTTGGAAACCCGCTGGTGTTCACTGCCCCTGCCTGCCCGCTTAGCAGTTTGGGTTGAACTATGAACATCCGAACTATGTTCGCACATCCCTAATGATAGCCCTAGAACCCTGATGGTGAGTCCTAGGGCTGGAGTGACTGGCTGAGTGACTGTTTCTTGATACGGTGAAATGATGGCTTCCTGTGAGAGAAATGATGGCTGCAGAACCCTCATGGTGGGTCCTGGGACTGGAGTGGCAGCTTCTGGACGACGTGGATGGACTGGACAGCCCTCCCTGTCTGTAATGTAGGCTCCAGAACCCTAACGGTGGATCCTGGGGCTGGAGTGGCTGGAACCCTTATTTGTTCAGGCGTTTCAGGCTGGCTGGCATTGGTGGAGCAGCGGCAGAGGCCCAGTCAGGGCTTGGTGGCTAGCACCCCTACTCGGCTGGGTGTTGCAGGCTGACTGGCATCGGTGAGGCACTTGCTGACAATGAAGTGAAATGACAGCCCTCCCTGCCTGGAACACAGGCCCCAGAACCCTGATGGTGGGTCCTGGGACTGGAGTGGCTGACACCCCTACTTGGCCGGGTGTTGCAGGCTGGCTGGCATCGGTGGAGCTGTGGCGGAAGCCTGGCCAGGGCTCGGTAGCTGGCACCCCTACTTTTTTGGGCATTGCAGGCTGTCTGGCCTCAATGGAGCAGAGGCAGAGGTCCGGCCAGGGCTTGGTGGCTGGCACCCCTACTCAGCCGGGCATCGCAGGCTTCCAGGCATTGGTGGAGCAGCAGCAGAGGCCCAACCAGGGCTTGGTGGCTGGCACTCCTATTCGACCTGGCATTGCAGGATGGCTATCATTGGTGGAGCTGTGGCAGAAGCCCGGCCAGGACTTGTCCAGTGGTGAATCTCATGGACACCCAGCCCCCACCCACCAGTGCACTCATCTGAGCTATGGCCATCTACAAGAGTGAGGAGCAAATGTCTGATGTGCAGTACCAGCAGATGCAGCAGACATTGGATTGTTGGAGCACAGAGCCCGTGGCACAGCAGAGGCAGCATCAGCAGAGGCAGGAGCAGCGGACGTTTGATTGCCAAGGCACAGTACCCATGGCACAGCAGTGGTAGCCTCAGCAGCAGCAGAAATTACATTGCCAGGCCACAGTACTCATGGCACAGCAGTGGCAGCAGTAGCAGACATTGGATTTCCGGGTCACAGAACCCGTGGCACAGCAGAGGCAGCAGAAGCGGACATTGGATTGCTGGGGCACAGAACCCATGGCACAGCAGTAACAGCAGCAGTGGACATTGGATTGCCGGGGCACAGAACCTGTGGCACAACAGAGGCAGTAGAAGCAGACATTGAATTGCCGGACCACATAACTCATGTCACAGACAGCAGAGGCAGCATTGGCAGCAGAAGACATTGGATTGCCCGGTAGCAGAACCCATGGCACAGATGGCAGAGGCAGCATTGGAAGCAGCAGCAGACATTGGATTGCCAAGCACAGAACCCACGGCACAGATGGTATCAGCACTAAGACCGTGTGAGCCAGGATCTCCCATACAGCCCCATTGTACTCTGGAGGTGCCCTGCTGTCCATCAGCAGTTGAACCTGATGCATGGCGGCTTTCTGCTCAAGAAGACACTCAAGAACCAGGAACGTCGAATTCCACCAGGTGGACACATGCTGCACCAGCTGGTGCACTGGGGAGTCTTGCTCTGCCTGCTTCACCCAGAGGAGGTTGCTACCCTTCACTCTCCAGTTAAAGAAACCGGCCAGCTTCCTCCCCCGCTCAATCAGGGAGCTAAGGGTACCTACCCCAATTCCGTTCTCCCACAAGCCCAGAGCATCCCTGACCACCAGGTGAAGGGTGTGTGCGGTGCAAGGGATGCTGGTGAAGCCCCCCTCATGGACTGCCTTCAGTATGTTGTCCATGTTGTCCATCAACACACATCCCTTGGTGAAGGGCATGCCTGGCATGACCCACTTTATCACCATGGTGGTCAGGGCTGCCTCGATGTTCTGAGCAGTGTGGGGGCCATCCATGACTTCCGCTTGAAGCAGGACCCACCTATACCCTGCTTCGGAACCCTCCTGCCACTGCCAAATGCTGCCTCCAGGTCCTGCCACCAGTGCGCCGTCACTGCCAGGTAGGCATGCTGCACGTTCCTGCTCTACCACAGGTCTGTGGTGAAGTGGATGGTGGCACCCCCAGCCCCTGTCAGCTGCTCCCTCACCTGCTTCTTTAAAGCCAGGTACAAGACTGGCACCACCTGACGACTCATGGTGGTGCACGAGGGCAGTTTAAACTGGGGGCCAGGAAGCCAATCAGGCACCTAAACCCCATGTGCTCGATCACTGAGAAGTGCTGCCCATCCAGCTCTATCATTTCCCCCAACATACACATGGGGGAAATGAAAGCCATGCCACCCTCCACGTCCTGCAGCTGCCAATGGACTTGGCAGCAGCAGCCCCCACCCCAGCTCCTCCATGGTACATTGACGCTGCTGCTGCTGTTGCTCCCCTTAGCAGCGATACCACTGCTGCTGCTAGAGGCAGCTATTAAAGCAGGACACTTGCCCACTGATGGAGGTGGATGACTGGCCGCTGCAGTCGGAAACCCGCTGGCGTTCACTGCCCCTGCCTGCCCGCTTAGCAGTACAGCCCTGTGGCATCCCTTGAAGTGCCTCGCCATGACAATTTTGCCAAGGTTGTTGAGCACCTGCCCATGCTTCATCACCTTCTGGCACAAAGTGCACTGCACCTCACTGGGATCATCCACCTGCACCAACTTAAAATATGCCCAGACAGAGGATTTTTTGCCCCCTCCTGCCTTCTGGCCTGCACTGGGTGATGCACCGCTGACAGCGCTGCTGGGAGGGAAAGAATATTGTGGTGACACAGCTCTCTGAGGGACAGCCATCACCTCAGCACCAGACATCTCCTAAGGACTAGTATCTGCCTCGCTTTCCCCAATCTGATAGGGATGGGCGAACAGAACGGAGTTCGGAAATTCAGTACGGTTCAGTTCAGTTTGAAATTCGAGTTCGGAAACTCGGTTCAGTTCAGTTCAGTTTGAAATTTGAGTTCGGTTCAGAAGTTCAGTTCGGTCGACCGAACAGATCGAGTTTGGTCGAATTCCGAACTTCCGAACCAAGTTCGGCCATTCAAAACCAGTTTTTTTGGTGTGTGTTGCCACTATGGATGGGCGAACAGAACAGAGTTCGGAAATTCGGTTCGGTTTGGTTTGGTTTGAAATTCGAGTTCGGTTCGGAAGTTCAGTTCTGTCAACTGAACAGACCTTCCGAACCGTGTTCACCCATCCCTACAATCTAAGTGATGTACTGCAAAGGGGAATATTGGGACACTGAGGCTGATCGACTGCCCACCCATGCTGCTGCCACTCTCCCTGTGCCTCATATAGCTTCTTTTACTGCTGCTACTGCTGCTGTTGCTGCTGCTGATCCTCTCCCTGCTGCCATTGCCCAGAGATCGGGTCCTGCATCTAGCAGCTGGGGTGGGATCCACCAGTCCTGGACTGCTGGGGGTCACCTCAATAATGGGGGTCGGGGACATTGGTGGCCCTGGAGGAACATCCAACCCCGAAACACCTGCATCTGCTCCTGCAGCCGCAGCAGAGACAGCTGCAGCCTCCTGGAGTGCAGGCCTTCCAGTGCCCTGCATGGCAGTGGAGGATGCTGGTAGGAGGTGCCGCCGAACCACATCCCTAGTGCCACTGCTGGGAGCCTCTGAAGCCTGACTGCCAAAATCAGGCCTGTGCAGTTTGGGGCATGGTGATGGGCTTGGGCGACTGCTAATGCCTTCTGCCACTCTGCTGGCATGGCCCCTGAGACCTCTGCCACGTGCTTCATTGCCTGCCTTACGGGCAGCAGACTGGCCTCTCCTGCTTCCCTTCTCCATTTCTCCCATCCAAAGAATGCACTGGAAGATTTTATATATATATTTAAATTTTATTTATTCAAATTTGGAATCTAATATTATATATATCTACACTAACTCTAATTGCTATTAACTATTCTAAAGCCTATGGAACTAAATGGAATATTATCTAATATCTACAAAGGCCTAGTCCTATAAACACATTATAAAATATTAAAACTAAATGACTACACACTATATCTATCAATCTCTATCTTCCCTTTTTAGGCAAGGTTATTGAATGGGCAGTAGCCTTGCAGCTCAGGCTCACCTGGACAGCATCGGTTTTCTTGACCATTTTCAATCAGGATTTCAGCCCAGCCATGGTACGGAGACAGCGTTGGTGGCTTTGGTGGACAATCTTTGCCGTGAAATGGATGCAGGACATTGGACACTACTGGTCCTGCTAGATCTCTCGGCTGCGTTTGATACAGTAGACCATGGGCTGCTGTTGAGACGGTTGTGTGACCTGGGGGGTCTGGATGGGACCACCCTTGGTTAGTTCAAGTCATTCCTCTTGGAGAGGACCCAGCGGGTTGTCCTGGGAGCCCCCAGGACTGTGGCATTCTGCAAAGTTCAATCTTGTCTACTTTATTGTTTAATGTATATATGCAGCCCTTGGGGGAGATCGTGAGAGGGTTTGGGGTGCGTTGCCACCAATACGCTGATGATACCCAGCTTTACCTCTCTTTTTCAGCTGACCCAGACCCTGCCGTCTCCATGCTATCTCAGTGTTTGGAGGCCGTGTCAAATTGATTATGGCAGAGCAGACTGAGGCTCAATCCCGATAAGATGGAGGTGATGGTGGTAGGCTGAGCGGGGGAGGTGGTGCCCCCTCTTGTGGAGGGGGTGTGCCCCTCCGTGGCTCAGCAGGTTTGGAGTCTGGGGGTATTATTGGACGCGGGTCTCCATCTAGATCAGCAGGTGGATGTGGTGGTGAAGGTGGCTTTCCGCCAGCTGTATCTGGTGCGGAGGCTGTGCCAGTATATCTCCAGGCCCGACCTGGCCACTTTGATCCATGCCTTCATTACCTCAAGATTGCTCTATTGTAATGCACTCTATGTGGGGCTTCCCTTGATGCTGGTCCAGAGGTTGCAGCTAGTGCAGAATGCTGCGGCCCGTCTCCTAACAGGGACGGGCCGATGAGAACACATAACATCGGTGCTCCATGCACTGCACTGGCTGCCTGTAATGTGCCGAGCCAGATTCCATGTGTTGAGTTTGATCTATAAGGCCCTGTACGGTCTTGGACCTGGATACCTCAGGAACTGCCTCACCCTCTGCAACTCAGGATGAACTCTCCGGTCCACCAGGGGTGCCTTCTTGGAGGTCCCCCGCGTAAAGCAGGGGGTTATGATGGAGAAGGCATTCTTGGTGGCTGGGCCCCGGTTCTGGAACTCCCTCCCAGAGGAAGCACAATTGGCCCTGAGTCTGTTGGCCTTCCGTCGGGCCTGTAAGTCATGGCTGTTCTCCCAGGCCTTTGGAGGCGGGGAGGGGAGGGTGGGCTAAATTTTTGTATGGGGGTGTATTTTAAAATTGTTTTAATATTTGTGTAGATTTTTCTTTTTTTTTTCTTTTTTATATTGTGATAAAATGTTTTACTTTGTGTTGGAAGCCGCCCCGAGATGCCATAGGCATGAGGGGGTGGCATATAAATGGAATAATTAAATCTCTATAACTAAGCTAACTCCTACAACTATCTATCTATAGTAACTATCTAATATCTTATATATATATATATATACACACACACACACAGAGGGATGGGGGGGCACAGACAGCTCACAACAAACAACACAGGGAGGGGTACAAAACTGAAATGAAGCCTAAATCAATCTAATCCTACTCAAAATAAATCCAAAAACAGGGGAAGGGAATCAGAGATGGAATATATACAGGGAGGAGGGAAGTATTCAATGGATGGTAGGGAGAAAGAACACAGGGATGGGTAAAAAATAAAAATAACACCTACATCTATCTAATCTAAATAAATGAAACTATGGAGGCAAATGTTTGAAAATAGGTGAAAAAGGAGGAGGGTGGTAATGGATTAAGAACACAAACTGCTGGAAGAGGGAAACTTCTGAAAACACCGGCTGACAGGATCAGTGGCTAGCTCAGAAGGAATTGGAAGAGGGGGAAGGCAATGACTTTTGTTACTTGCTGCGCACGCCTTACCACAAGCCCCATTGGCTCTGTGCAGCCTAGCCCCATGCCAGTCGCAAACTGCGAAACCAGTGGTCTGTGGAAAAGAGTGATGGTGATTGGGCAGGCTGGCTGCTAGTCCAAGCCTCTCCACCCCTGGCGCCAGGAAGTCTATTCCTCAGGTGCCCCCCCCCCCCGACCTGCCAGCCAGGTTTTTTCCCGCCTGAACTCATCCGAATGTGGCCAAACTGTTTGTGGCTTCGGGCGTTTGGTTTGGGCGTTCGGATCAGCCATCTGAACTGGCTGGGTTCAGTCTGAACTGGCTGGGTTCGTGCCGAAATCCGAATGTCCAAACTGCTTTCGCACATCCCTATGCCTCACGAGCATCACTTCCGTCTTGTCGGAATTCAGCTGCAGTTGGCTTGCCCGTATCTAGTCCCCCACAGCTGCCAAATACTGAGTAAGCACCGAGACTGATTGGTCTGGTTCGGATGAATATGTGAGGTAGAGCTGGGTGTCATCAGCATATTGAAATGCACACTCCTAGTCTAAACATTACTAATTTCTAAGGCAAAGAATAATATAAGGAGTGCAAGGGGAATAAGGTAAGTCCTCCCTGTATATTTCTAACAAGGAGGATGGATAACAATGTTCAATCAGAAGAGCGTAGCAAGGTGAAGCAGAAGCGTTAGGTGATGGGGGGTGGGGAGGGGATTAAGGCCATGGAATGTCTTTCTATGGAGAACAATAAAATCAATTCACTTGGTTTTAAAATGGATTGCCATGACCTTAACATTTAACTGGAACCAGTTTCTGACAGCAGACTTCTGTGCCATTTAAATCTGGAAGGATGCAGATCAAAGAGCTACATTGATTTATGCAGGTCCTGCAATAGATAAAAATGGAGAAAGCTGCAACTCTTTATGTTCACAATAAATAAATTCTGTCAGTACACATTTGCAAGATGAAAACCAGTGCATATATGAGCAATGAGTACATTAGAGCTAAGAAAAGAATTGAGATCATGTTTGTATTCTTTATGGATGGAGATTTTAGATATTATTACAAGAAACAGAATGGTTTCTGTAAATGACCCAGAGAACCTGATGAAACTAGTTCACTCTAGTCAGCTTATATAGTTCTTGATCCTATAGGATGATGAGCACTCTGGCTCGGATTCTATGGAGTAGTTATGTAGTCACATTTATGCTAACTTAAATGGATCTACCCAAACTATTCATGTGCTCAAATTATTTGCATGACTAGTAGTAGATTTTCTCAGCATGTTGCAAAACTGAGTTGATAACCGGTCAATCAGCTTTTGAACATTTAACCAATGTCATAAAAAAGAAATGAGTACCACTCTATGGAGCTCTGGTAGCAACTGGCTTTTCTTTTTTTTATTGTGACTGCTTTATCAGGCACTTTCCAATGTCACTATTTTTAAGTAGTAAAACCTACAGAAGCACTGAATGGCAATTTGAGACTATTCTTATGTAAGTGCTTTAAGGATCATGGCCTTAACAAAAATGAAAAAGAAGAAATCCACCAAAGTCTAGGTCCTAAGCCCAGCCCAGTTAACCTAAGCCTGTTTACTACTTGAGATTCTGGCACAAAGTCTTTATAAATGAGGGATTTAGATTTATATGTTAGCACTGAAATACAGACATCACTGCAATTGTATCAAGAGAATGCTATATTTAGCCTCACAATATTACAGAAATTCACATTTTCTGTGTTCTTTGGCATGATTTTTTAAAATCTTTCATAATAAACAACTCTTTTTATATGATTAAAGCCCTCAGCTTTCTTCCACTTAATGATCTGCAAAAGCTGCAACATGATTTTTTATCCCTCAATTATAATTTTTTTAAAACATTATTTATTTATTTATTTATTTATATATATTAACATTTATATACTGCCCCATCCTGCTTCAGGCATCTCGGGGCAGCTAACAATAAAACATATTAAAACATAGCAATAAAGCTACAATTAAAAACAATCTAAAATCCCAAAACAAACAACCCATACCCACCCTAACCCAATCCACCCACCCCATCTCCCTCAGTAAAGGTCCGGCGCAACAGTCAGGTCTTACACTGTCTGCAGAAAGAGGGGAGGTCTGTGGTCAAGCGGACCTCCAACAGAAGGGAGTTCCACAGCCACGGCACAGCCACAGAGAATGCCCTCCTCCGGGTCGACATGACACCTGGGAGACCTCGGGGACCCCGAGGAGAGTGTCCCTGGCTGACCACAGGGGCCGATCCAGGACTCGTAAGGTGAGGCGGTCCTGCAGGTAGGTGGGGCCCAAGACATTTAGGGCTTTAAAGGTCAACCCCAACACCTTGGATTGGGCCCGGAAGACTATCGGCAGCAAGTACAGAGAGTGAAGCACTGGTGTAATGTGTTCACATCTGCCCATCCCAGTCAGGAGATATGCCACCACATTCTGCACCAGCTGCAGTTTCCGAACCAGCATCAAGGATAACCCGACGTAGAGTGCATTACAGTAGTCCAGTTTCAAGGTAATAAAAGCATGGACGATTGTGGCCAGATCCTAGTTCAAGACATATGGCCTAAGCCGATGTACCAGATGTAACTGGCGAAATGTCCCCTTCGCCACAGCTGCCACCTGGACATCCAAGTGGAGCTGCGGGTCCAGGAGCACCCCCAGACTCTGGGCCTGAGAAGTCAGGAGAGGACAGACCCCATCAGTGATTGGGGCCATCACTCCCTCGGCTTTCCCCACAACCATCACGTCCATTTTGTCAGGATTTAATTTCAGGCGGCTCACCCACATCCAATCCTCCGCAGCTGACAAACACCGGATAAGCACCGAGACTGCCGGAATGGGGTCAGATGAAAATTTATTTATGTATTTATTTATTTATTTTATTTATTTAAAGCATTTTTAACCCGCCCATCCTGCCACAGGCAGCTCTGGGTGGCGCACAATATTAAATATTAAGAACATTAAAAACAACTTTAAAATATATGACAAAGGGAGGAATAAAAATCCCCAACCACCCCCCACCCTACCCATCCTCCCCCCCAAAAGCCAGGTTGAACAGCCATGTCTTGCAACAGCCTTGAAACAAGGGGAGATCCGGGGCTAGACAGACCTCCACTGGCAGGGCGTTCCACAGCCGTGGAGCAGCCACCAAGAAGGCCCTCCCCATCGTGGCCCCCTGGCAGACCTCCAGGAGAGCACCCTCCAATGACCACACGGGCAGATTCAGAACCTGGGGGGTGAGGCGGTCCCGCAAATAGGTTGGGCCGAGGCCAGTTAGGGTTTGATAGGTAAGAGCCAACACCTTGAATCGGGCCCGGAAGACCAGAGGCAGCCAGTGCAGAGACCGAAGAACCGGTGTAAGAGCATAAGAAGTGCAATACGGGGTCAGATCAATGGTCCATCTAGCTCAGCATCCTGTCACCGACAGTGGTAAATCACGGTGGCTTGGGAGAAACAAGGTTCAAGGTGCTGGTGTTGATCTATAAAGCCATATATGGTCTGGGCCCCTCATACCTTGGGGACCGTGGCCCCTGTGGTCTGCCAGGAGTGCCTTCCTGGAGGGCCCCCGTGTTAAATGGGGGGTCACGATTGAGAGGGTATTCTTGGTGGCCGGGCCGAGGCTTTGGAACTCCCTCCCGGAGGAAGCTCGCCTGGCCCCGGATCTGATGGGTTTTTGCCAAGCCTGTAAGACCTGGCTGTTCGCCCAGGCCTGCGGAGGAGAGGGTGGGAGGGTAGGGTTGGAGGGGGGGAATTTTTGGATTGGGGGTGGGTAGTTTTAATTGTTTATAATTGATGATGTTTTATGCATTTTAATAATTGTTTTATTTGTTGTGAGCCGCCCCGGGATGCCGTTAGCATGAGAGGGAGGCCAATAATTAAATAAATAAATAAATAGGTCTCAGTGGGGGATTCATTCCCTGATATTTTTCCCCAGCTCCCGTCAGGTTCCCGTATCCTGTCTGGCTAATAGCTGCTAATGGATCTATCTTCCAGAAACTTGTCCAAACCTCCTTTAAACTCAGCTATAGTACTGGCCCTTACCACAGCCTCTGGCAGTAGATTTCACAACCCAATTATACGCTGAGTGAAAGTATTTTATTTTATTTGTTTTAAACTTGCCACCCATGAGTTTCATGGAGTATCCCCTAGTTCTAGTACTAGTTGCGAGGGTAAATAACTGTTCCTTGTTTATTAGTTCCACACCACCTCTATCATATCTCCCCTCAGTTGTCTCTTCTCCAAGCTGAAGAGATTGGCTGAGATGTGCCTGGCAGCCTGAGAAACAAAACAATGTGTGTTTTTTACACACACATTTCTCCTGGATGTTTTTTGTTACATCCTGAAGCTGTCTGAAGTCTGAAGGGGAAACATCTCTGCTGGAGAGCTGAAGGTTTGAGGAGAGGCCTGACTGAGGAGCTTCACCAAGGAGAGACAAGGAAATCCTATGAAACACTTGATTGAAATTTTTAACTACTACTTTTCCAGTAGGTTTGCATGCCAGGCTGCAGACTGATGCTGGCTGAGTGTGCTCTCTATTAGCCCATTGCATGGAAAACACAATGCACTAACCCTGTTAGAAGCTGTGTGTTACACTGCTGATCTGCTTGGCAGACATAATGAGGCCCCGCACAACCATGACCACCACCCACACACACACGGTGGAGGCGGCGGCAGTGAGAAAGCAACAGGGCACCAGTGCGAGGCCAGATTGAATGCCAGGGGCGGAGCTAGCAGCGGGGACTCCCTCCCAGAAGACTTAAAAGGAACCTTGCTCTGGCGGGTGAGCGTGGAGGCGGCAGCAGTGAGAGAGCAACGGAACATCAGTGCGAGGCCAGAGTGAACCCCAGGGGTGGAGCTAGCAGCGGGGACTCCCTCTTGGCAGACTTAAAAGCAACCTCTCTCTGGTGGGCACGTCAGAGGCACACGCACAAGGGTGTACCCTTGCGTATGCAGTCATAGGCACCAGCAGGGTGTAGGGGCGTATACCCTTACACCGTAGAGTGGTGGGTTGTTTGATGTCTATTGGGGATTGGGCAATATGGAACTGAGATCTCATGTCCCACGCAACCTCATTAATCTGGCTACCGAAATTGAGCAGACTGAGAAGGGGTGCAGCTTGCCTAAGGCCTCAGGCCCAACACAATCCAAACTTACTCGCTTCTTTTTCCCTGCCCATCCAGTGAGTTCAGACTCAGATGATCCAACTGATGTTGGATCAACTTTGATGCTGGGTTGATGGCAGTAGGGGAAGAGCGCGGGGGGGCGGAGGGTCCGTCTGGTCCATCTTTATGGGGTGAGTTTCAGGAAGTGACGCCAGCCGATGTGGTGGATGTCCTGGGGTCTGTGAGGGCCACGTGTTGTCAACTAGATCCATGCCCGTCCTGGTTAATAAAAGCTTCCGGGGAGACGTTGGGGACGGTGCTGGCGAGGGTGGTGAATGCGTCCCTTCGGCAGGGGAGGTTGTCGCCTTGCTTAAAAGAGGCTGTGGTGCGCCCCCTGCTGAAAAAACCATCGTTGGACGTAGACGCGCTCGCCAGCTACCGACCTGTCTCTAACCTTCCCTTTTTAGGGAAGGTTATTGAGCGGGCAGTGGCGCTCCAGCTCCAGGGTCATCTAGATAATATCGGGCTCCTTGACCCTTTTCAATCTGGGTTCCGCCCCGGCTATGGCACCGAGACGGCGTTGGTGGCCTTGGTGGACGACCTCCGCCGGGAGATGGATGCGGGATGTTCGACATTTCTCATCCTGCTCGATCTCTCGGCCGCTTTTGACACCGTGGACCATGGGCTGCTGTTGAGACGACTGCGTGACCGGGGGGGTCTGGACGGGACTGTTCTTGAATGGTTCCGTTCATTCCTCTCGGGGAGGAGCCAGCGGGTGGTGTTGGGGGAGGAAACATCGAGCCCCCGCGCCTTACCGTGTGGCGTTCCGCAGGGATCGATCTTGTCTCCATTATTATTTAACATCTATATGCAGCCCTTGGGGGAGGTCGTGAGAGGGTTCGGGGTGCGATGTCACCAGTATGCTGATGATACTCAGCTGTACCTCTCGTTTTCTACTGACCCAGACCCTGCTGTCTCGGTGCTATCCCAATGTTTGGAGGCCGTGGCGGATTGGATGCGGCGGAGCAGACTGAAGCTCAACCCAGATAAGACGGAGGTGATGGTGGTGGGGAGGGCGAAGGGGGTGGTGGCCCCCCTGGTTGGGGGGGTTTGCCCCCCTGTAGCTCAGCAGGTCCGGAGTCTGGGGGTCATATTGGACGCAGACCTGCGGCTGGAGCGGCAGGTGGAGGCAGTCGCTAAGGCTGCCTTCCGCCAGCTTTATCTGGTACGTAGGCTGCGTCCGTATGTCTCTGGCCCGGACCTGGCCTCCCTCATCCATGCCTTCGTCACCTCGCGGCTCGACTACTGCAACGCGCTCTACGTGGGGCTTCCCTTGTTCTTGGCCCGGAGGCTGCAGCTGGTGCAGAATGCGGCGGCCCGTCTTCTTACGGGGACGGGTCGCCGGGAGCACATTACACCGGTGCTCCGAGCGCTGCACTGGCTGCCGATAGTGTGCCGGGCCAAGTTCAAGGTCCTAGTGATGATCTATAAAGCCCTATACGGCCTTGGCCCCTCTTACCTTAGGGACCGCCTCGCCCTTCGCGCCCCGGAACGGCTCCTGCGGTCTGCCGGGGGTGCCCTCCTGGAGGTCCCCCGTGTTAAGCGGGGGGCCACGATGGAGCGAGCATTCTCGGTGGTAGGGCCGCGGCTGTGGAACTCCCTTCCGGAGGAAGCTCGCCTGGCCCCAAGCCTTTTGACATTTCGGCGGAACTGTAAGACCTGGCTGTTTGCCCAGGCCTTTGGGAGGGAGGGGGGGGTGTGTGTGATTTTAATCCCCTGCCCATTTATCTATTTATTACTGTTTTCTAGCCCTGTTTTTTGATGTATTTTATATTTATATTTTAACTGAATTTTAATTGTTTTTATTGTTGTTGTTAGCCGCCCCGAGCTGCATTGCAGGAGGGGGCGAGATATAAATCTGAAAAATAAATAAATAAATAAATAAATGTTCTTAATAATCTGGAAACTCGCCCTCCTGCTATTCTACAGGGGGCTGAGGAACCTCCTATTAGGCTGTTTGATGTATATCAACAATTTTTACTGCTTAATCAGAGATTTGAAGATTTCATGATCAGGCAGGAGATTGACTGGGATAGTAGTTGGAGGAAAGTTCAAGGAGTTGGAGGAAAGGTTGGCCCACTTTAATGAGCTCCTTTTCTCCATGAAGGTGTTGGTGGGGGGATTATGGATTGAATTTAACAAGTTTGCTATTGTATCCCTCCCTTCTATTCCTCAGGCGCATCATGGGGTTGAAACAGCTACCCAGACTGATATCCCCTTTTTTGGTCCTCCTGAAAACTTTTTTTTCTTCTATGCAAGTTGGTAATCCTAGGCCGTTTAAAGTTTGGCCACAAGAAAGTAATGAGTGATGGGCTCCTACTATTATTTTTCATTTTAACCAAAAGAAAAAGGTTAGGTTTCTGAGACGTCAAAATGTGGATTTGATTAGCTTTCTGGATTTTATTAAACTCACTATGGGGGTGCACATTCCGTGCTGGCAGATTATTGAGATGATTCCCCTTGTTAGTAGGGGCCGGTTCTTAAGATGGGAATTTGTTTTCTCTAGGGGACATATTTCTTAAGATTTGTGGCAGAGGCGAAGACATCTTAAAGCCTCTGGGATGCTCATTCACAAAGTAGAGAACACCCTAGCTCGTGCTATTTATTATGCTCCTGCAGTGGTCCCTAGGCAGGATATGGATGCCTCTTTTTCCAGCTCCCTTGATCCTTTCCTTCATAATGTTTCGAGTCTGGGCAGAGAGTTAGAATGGAACACAGTGCATGTCACGGGATACTCCTCTAGCCTAGGCTCGACTAAACTTGGTTCCAGGGGAGCATGCCTTTCTAAGCCAGTGCCCCTATTAATCCCTGAAGCTAGAGAGCCTTTTTCCATTGCATCAGCTGTTACTGAAGCAGGCTATTATTATCCCATTAGGGATGAGGGAGGAAATCAGCTTGTAATAGGGTCATCCCCAGAGAAGGGAATGGCAATTTCTAACCCTGCCCTTCCCTTTGCTTCAGGAGAGCTGTGATCATCTAGTAAGGTTTCTGCTTCTACTCCCTTGTGACAGTTACCATTCTCAAACCCTTATGTTTCTTGTGTTTCTTGGAATATTGAGGGTATTAGGCCTAGAGTTTTTGATAAGGAGTGGGTGGATTTTATTTCAACTTTTGACATAATATGCTTTCAAGAGACATGGATCCCTAAGGGGAGTTCGTCTCCTCCCAATTTGGATAGGTTTCAGGCCTATGCTGTTGCCGGCTTGAAGGCATCTAAGAAAGGCCGTTGTTCAGGCGGTGTAGCCACATATGTATCAGATAAAATCCAGGCAACGGTCACGCAGATCTCTGTCAATAGTGCAAACTGTATTGTGTTACAGATTGATAGGCCAGTAAGCAAGGATCTGCTGGTTATTAATGTTTATGCCCCCCTGGAATCTTACCTTTATTAGAATTTACTTTCTGGGAACAGTTTAATGGTGTTTTGGAGCAGATGGCACAAGATTTTCCCAACTTATTGTGCTTATTGTGGGGGATCTTAATGCAAGAACTGGTAATCAGCAGATGGATAATACTGATGTGGAACTGCAATCTTGCTTGGAGATCCCCTTCCGGAGGTCTATGGATTTGGTGGTCAGTGCCCAAGGAAGGAAGCTATTGCAGTTAATTGCAGAGCAGGGGCTTCTGATTATAAATGGGAGATTTCCTTCTGACCGTTTAGGCCAATTTACATTCGACTCCATCTCTGGTGCTAGTGTTATCGATTATGCTCTGATCTCTCCGGCTTATTTTTCTTTGCTTAAGGATTTTGAGGTATTGATCAGACCTGAGGGGAATCATCACCCATTACATCTGGAGTTTGACATTCTAGGCTCTGACAGAAGTCAGGAGTACTCCATTGTAGCCCCCTCACATCTGACGTATGCTCCGGTGAAGTGGACAACTGTGGTATTGATCCAGAGCATGCAGCTTCTGTACTCTCCGCGTTGTCTGTCTCTGTCTCTGCGAGAGTTACTTTTGGAGGCCAAGGGAGGTGAGCAGGTCTTCCCAATTATGGAATCTATTATAGAGTACTTGCTGTCGGTCATCGCTAAGAAAATTCCAATGTATCCAGTTAATAATCAGATTATTAGGAATACTCTGTATGACCAAGACTGTAGAACTGCCAAGATTACCTTGGTAAGAGCTAGGAGGAGGTGGGCTAGGTACCATCTTCCTGCTGACTGGGAGCTATATCTAACTAAAAGAAGGGAATACTATGCATCGCTACGGAGCAAGAAAGCTGCCAAGGCTGCTCAGACTTGGGCTGAGCTCCAGGTGGTCACAAAAACTCAGGATGTGACCAGATCCTGGAGGCTTCTGAATGGACAAAAAGGCAATAGTAAAGCTCCCAGAGCAGGTCAAATTAGTAATGAAGAGTGGGTAACCTTCTATAGGGATTTATATCATGATTCCTGTTCAACAGTATATGACTGGACTCTGCCTCCATCGGTGGAGCAGGGAGGGAGTGACAAGTCCCCCCCGTTCTCCTTGATAGTTAGAGAGAATTTATCTGCAAACTTCGTCTGGGCAAGGCATTGGGATTAGATTGTATACCTCCCGAATTGGTAAAGATAATCTGGGATGGTGGGTTCCCATCCTTTCCAAGTTTTTCACTGCAGTAAATGTATCTGGTTCATTTCCAAAGTCATGGGCAGTGGCTATCATCATACCCATCTTTAAGAAGGGTAACCCGAGAGAACCCACCTGTTATAGACCCATTAGCCTTCTTCCAGTTCTTAGCAAGTTGTATACGTGAGTGCTCCTGACTTCTCTTGAAGAATGGGTTCAATCTTGTTCTTTGATAGCGGATGAACAGGCAGACTTTAGAGTGGGGCATTCAACATTGGATAACTGTTTTATCCTGGCCCACCTTATAGACAAATATGCTCGAATCAGACAAGCCAATCTATTTGTTGCATACATTGATTTGGCTAAAGCATTTGATTCAGTCCCAAGAAATCGGTTGTGGCATAAATGATCGATTATGGGGATCGATCCTGGCCTATTACAGCTTATAATTTCTCTCCATAAGAATACGGAGACGGTGGTTAGAGTAGGGCCCCATAGGAAGACTACCAGACCCTTTTCTCTGCAACAAGGTGTAAGATAGGGCTGCCTTTGGGCCCCGTTGCTTTTTAAGCTTTTTGTCAATTATTTGGTTTATATGATAGGGGATGTGCATAGTACTCCGCTCAAGATTCAACAGAGACCTGTATCGATCTTTTTCTATGTGGACGATATTGCTCTTTTTTCTCAGTCAAAGCAGGGCCTTCAACAATGCCTAGATGCCCTTAACTCCTTTTGCACTCAAAATTGCATGGCAGTGAATGTGTTCAAATCTAAGATTATGTGCTTTGGCACGACCCGCCCAAAATTCATATAGAAGGTTGGTCCGCAGGAATTATCTCAGACTTTGCATTATCCCTATTTAGGGACTGTTTTCTCAGCTTCTCAATTGTGGAGAGCCAATCAAGAGCTGCTGGGTGCTCCAATCCAAGGCTGCCTGGGTGCTCCAATCCAATGCTGGGATACTAAAATTCTATTGTTCTTCTCCTGCGACTTCCTTTGATATGGTTTTAGAAATCTTTAAAACCAAGGTGCTCCCCCAACTACTATATGGGGCTGAACTAATGTTCTATGCTTATGCCCCCAGATGGGAAATGCCACAAAATAAATTTCTAAGGAGTTTTTTGCGGGCCCCAACAGCAATGCCTCTTCCAATGCTCATATTGGAAACAGGATCTTTTTCATTACAGTCCCAATGTAATCTTGGTGCCTTGCGCTTTTGGTGCAAACTATTGCATGGGAAAACCACCCCCCTGACACTGCAGTGCTATTTGGAACAAATGAGGCATCAGGGCAGTGTCCAATATAAATGGTGGAGGGGGGTTAAGAGTCTGATTGATAGCCTCTCTCTTTCCCCTCATGGTAATAACATGACAGATTGTAGTATTAATGGTGCAGAACTTAAACAGAAAGTATGTGAGCTTGCAGAAAGAAATGATTTACAAGCCATAGCGACATCTAAAATAGCACCACTCTATGCACAAGTGAAAACCAGCTGCGCTCTGGAACCCTATCTTAATTATTTGCATGATCCAAATCTGAGGAGAGAAATTACTTTACTTTGCTTCAACCTGTTTGAAACAGCGGTTGTCATAGGCAGGAGAACTCGAACCCCTTACCATGACAGGCTGTGTAAATGTGATATTCAGGAAGTAGAGACTGCATACCATGTTTTGTTTAGCTGCTCGCATTATAGTGGTCTTAGGGAAACCTGGATAGCACCCCTAATCCAGAATTCCTCTCCCCTCTCTTCCGAGAAACAAATGAGAAGTGTATTACAGGCAGCAGATCCAGATAGTACCAAAGCAGTAGCTTGCTTTCTCAGATGTGTGGAGAAAGTCTGGAAATCATCAAATGAGCTAAGTTGAAATGTTAAATTGGCCATGTGTAATCAGACTAATATACTGTCTGAATCGGGATAATGGACGTGTTCTTTTATGTGTTTTTCTCGATATTCTCCTGGCAGGAGTAAGTTTACTATTATCTAACCACCCACAGTGGTTATTTATCTTGTTTTACTGTATTATGTTATTTTATCATTGTATATTTGATTGTTTTTATTTTTCATTCTGGTTGTTTTGTTTGATGTTTTCTGTGTGATAGCATAACTGCTGTACACACAAATAAACTAAGTAATAATTTTAAACCTGCCACCCAGGAGTTTCATGGAATGTCCCCTAGTTCTAGTACTATCTGAGAGTGTAAATAACTGCTCCTTGTTACCACTCATGATTTTATAGACCTCTATCATATCTCCTCTCTTCTCCAAGCTGAAGATCCCCAACCTACCAAGCGTCTTCTCATACGGGAACCCTTCCATGCCCTTGATCATTTTTGTTGCCCTTCTATGTACCTTTTCTAGTTCAGCTATGTCTTTTTTGAGATGGAGCGACCAGAACTGCACACAATATTCAAGGTAAGGTCGCACCATTGGTTAGTATAGAGGAATTATAACCTCCTCAGTTTTATTCTCTATCCCCTTCAGAATTATTCCTAACATTCTGTTTGCTTTTTTAACTGCTGCTGTTCACTGCACTGTGGATTCGTTGTAATATGTTCCCAGTGGCCCAATCCCACCAGTAGATGGGCCACCATGTTCTAGATGAACTGCAGTCTCTGAACCATCACCAAGGGTAGTCCCGCGTAGAGCGCGTTACAGTAGTCAAGCCTAGAGGTGATGAAGGCATGGATGATGGTGGCCAGGTCAGAGTCTGAAACATATGGCTGAAGCAGATGCACCAGATGTAATTGGCAGAAGGCACTCCTTGTCACAACCTCGACCTGAGCATCCAAGTGGAGTTGGAAGTCAAGGAGCACCCCCAGATTCCACACCTGGGGAACCAGTGGAGAGCAGACCCCATCAATGATGGGGGCTATCACCCCCACTGCCTTGCCCACCAACATCACCTCCATCTTGTCGGGATTCGGCTTCAATCGGTTTACCATCATCCAATCCCCCACAGCTACAAAGCACCTGTTAAGCACCAAGACTGCTGGGCCTGGGTCTGATGAAAAAGAGAGGTAAAGCTGGGTGTCATCAGCATATTGATGACACCGCATGCCAGACCTCCTGACCACCTCATCAAGTGGTTGCATATACATATTGAGCAGGAGAGGGGACAAAACAGAACCCTGCGGGACTCCATATGAGAGGTCTCGGTGTGATGAAAAATAATCACTGAGTACCACTCACTGAGTTCTTCCGGCCAGGAAGGAGTAGAACCAGTCAAGAACCATACCACCCACCCCTGCACAGTTCCGCAGGTGCGTCACCAACATCTCATGATCAACGATATCAAACACCACCAACAGATCTAATAGAAACAAAAGGGTCGAATGGCCCTGGTCTCATTCTCAGAAAAGATCGTCAACCAACACCACAAGCGCAGTCTCGGTGCTATATCCCGGGTGAAACCCTGACTACAAGGGATCAAGAAAACTGACATGATCCATATGCTCCTGCAACTGCCGGACCACCACCTGCTCAATAACCTTTCCTAAAAAGGGAAGGTTAGAGACCAGCCGATAAATGGCAAGGGAGTAAACATCAGGTGATGGTTTCTTGAGCAGGGGCTTCACTACCACCTCTTTAAGGCATCCCAGTACCCTGCCCTCTGTAAGGGAGGCATTGACCACCCCCGCCAGCAACGGCCCCATCGTCTCCCAACAGGCCTTAACCAGCCAGGACAGGCAAGGGTCCAGTTCACAACAGGTAGCCCTAACAGCCCCAAGAACATCCTCTCTATCGTCAGGGGTTACCAACTGAAACTGGTCCCCAAAACAAGGACAAGGCGGGGCTTCCATAACCTCCAATTTTCCTACTGCAGAAAGTGCATCAAAACCATGGTGAATCTGAGCGATTTTTTCTGTAAAATAATCTGCAAACAAGTCACAGTGGGCATTAGATGACTCCACTCCAAGGTGGAGGGAGGCCCGACTGACCAGCCCCACCACCACCTGGAACAGCTCCACTGGATGGGATTTAGCAGATGCTATAAGGGCACCAAGAACTCTTTCTTAGCTGTCCGCATAGCAATGGCATAGGCTCGTAAACATGCTCTGTACCACAACCTGTTGGCTTCAGCACGTGAACGGCACCATCGTCACTCCAACCGCCTCCCTCCTGCTTCAGCACCCACAGCACCACTGAAAACCAGGGAGGCCTGCGGTGCTGTTGCCTGGGAATCAGACGCATCGGAGCTATCTGATCAATGGCCTCCGTCAGCAAGACGTTCTACAGCTCGATGAGACCATCAATGGGACAGTCGTCCAGATCAGAGGGTATATTGGTGTGTATGTTAAAGTCCCCCAAGACTATCGTCTTCGGGGATCCCAACACCACTCCTGACATCAGATCCTCTAAAACATGCAGGGAGGCTGCTGTACACGTGGGCACATGGTATACAAGCAGCACTCTCAAACTGTCCTCTGCCACATCAAACACCAGATGCAGACCCTCAACACCCATTATGGATTGCACTGGATTATTTATTTATTTATTTATAAATATTTGTTAGCCACCCCCTCATGCCTACGGCATCTTGGGGTGGCTTACAGCATAAAAACACACAATAAAATTCATTAAAACAATGTTTTAAAAATACAATCCTCCCCTTCGCTCCGAAGGCCTGGGCGAACAGCCAGGTCTTGCAGGCTCACTGAAATGGCAACAGACCTGGGGCCAGACGGGCTTCCTCCAGGAGGGAATTCCAGAGCTTCGGCCCGGCCACCGAGAACGCCCTCTCCATTGTGGTCCCCTGCTTTACACGGGGGACCTCCAAAAAGGCGCCCCCGGTGAACTGCAGGGATCACTCTGAGATGTGGAGGGAGAGGTGGTCCCCAAGGTATGAGGGGCCCAGACCGTGTAGGGCTTTATAGATCAACACTAGCACCTTGAATCGGGCTCGGGACGCTATAGGCAGCCAGTGCAGAGTACGGAGCACAGGTGTTATGTGCTCCCGCCTTCCCATCCCCATAAGGAGACTAGCCGCCGCATTCTGCACTAGCTGCGGCCTCCGAACTAGAAACAAGGGAAGCCCCATGTAAAGCGCGTTGCAGTAGTCTAGCCTCGAGGCGATGAAGGCATGGACGAGAGTGGCCAGATTGGGCCTGGAGAGGTAANTCCCGCCTTCCCGTCCCCATAAGGAGATGGGCTGCCGGATACAGCTGGTGGAAGGCGGCCTTAGCCACCAACTCTACCTGCCAATCCAGCCAGAGCCCCGAGTCCAACACCACCCCCAGACTCCGAACCTGCTGGGCTACAGGAGGGCGGACCCCCACCACCACCACGGGAGCCAGTACCTCACCCTACCCACCACCATCATGTCCGAACAGTCCAACTCTCCCTAAAAATCATGGTTACACCTCCCCCCCATCCCTCTGCATGGAATACCCGGCTGAAACAAGGTCAGCCAAGATAATCCCGACTGATTGTCCAGCCAGATTTCTGTGATACACATGGAATGAGAGATATAACTGGGTGTCATCGGCATATTGATGACACCTCACCCCAAACTCCCTGAAAACCTCCCCTAAAGGCTTCATATACACATTGAACAAGAGAGGGGATAGAATGGAACCTTGCAGAACCCCACATGTGAGGCCCTGAGGAGAAGATGAAAACTCATCCAGCACCACACACTGGATTCTCTCGGCCAGGAAAGAGCGGAACCATTCAAGAACAGTCCTGCTCAAGCTCATCCCTGCCTGGTCCCACAGCCGAGTCACCAACAACACCAACAACCACCAAAATGAGCCAAGAGATCTACCTTGATCAACAGGGTCAACCAACCTTTGTCCAACTCATGGGAGAGGTTGTCGACAAAAGCCAAAAGCACAGTCTCCATGCCATAATCCAGACTGAAGCCAGACTGCAAGGGATCAAGAAAATTGACCTGGTCCAAATGCTCCTGAAGTCGTCAAGCCACCATCCATTTAATAACCTTTCCTAAAAATGGAAGGTTAGAGATCGGTCGAAAGCTGGTCAGGACACCAATGTCCAATTATGGTTTCTTGAGCAGGGGCCTCGCAACTGCCTCCTTGAGGCAGTCCGGCACCATGCCCACCCCAAGGGAGGTGTTAACTATCCCTGCCAGCAAAGGCCCTAATGACTCCTGGCTAGCCTTAACCAGCCAGGACAGACATGGATTTAGTGGCTTGAGTAGTTCCAAGAGCATCCCCCGCATCCAAGGGTGATATAACCTGAAACTCATCCCACAGGACAAAAAGGGTCTTCTGCTGTCTCTGACTCACCCACTTTTTAAAAAGTTGCATCAAAACTGTGGTGAATTTGAGTGATTTTAACTGCAAAAAAGTCCACAAACAAATCACAGTGACCATTTGATTACTCTAGGTCCAGGCCGAGGGAGGCCAGACTGATCAGCCCCCTCAACACCCGGAACAGCTCAGCCAGACGGGACATAGCAGACGCAATGAGGGCAGCAAAGAAAACCTTCTTTGCTGTCTGCACCACAACAGCATAGGTATGTAACCAGATTCTATGCTGCAATTGGTCAACTTCAGTATGCGAGTGACACCACTGTCACTCTTACAGCTGTCCTTCTGTTGCAGCTTCATCCGCCGCAGCTCCTCTGTGTACCATGAGGACCTGCATTGTCAGTGATTCGGGGAGCAGATGCCTGGGGGCTACACGGTCAATGGCCTCCACTAACACGGAATTCCATATGGACACGAGGTCATCGAGTGAGCGGCCATTGAGGTCAGTGAACTATAGTGGACAATTTAACAAAAAATTACAGAAGAAGCTTAATGTTCAGATTCCAAGAGAATTTAATCTTGGCTTTTCTTTAATTTTTTTAAGGGAAGTTTTTAGACCTCATGTGTTTGGAGAACAGCACGAGTATCTAACCTCAATCTCAAAAAGGAGGAAATCAAAAACTCAAAAATTATCAATTATCTTAATCATAATTCATAATAATTCATTTCAAATCAACCATATGACTGGGGGTGGGGGTGCTGAATCATGAGCAATCAAAATATGGAGTGGAAATACTGAAGAACATACTGATGGTATAAAGATCTGGCTTATTTTTCTGGAAGTTAATGTAAAGGCAAAACATAATGATTAATGATTAACAATTAACAATGACCTAATATTAGTTAGGTAAGAAAAGCATTACCTAACAGGCTGTCATATTCCAGAAGCTGAAAACAATTAAGACTAGAAAATCTTACTGTGCGCGGAAATCAATAGGTAAAAGCTCTTTTATTTTATTATGATGCTTTGGAGCAATGGCACAGCAGTCTGCTGAAATTACCTTACAAGTTGGTGAATGGACATATTGTAGGTAAGTAATGAGCATTCTGGATACAAATTAATCGGCAACTATCTGAAAATGGGCAGTTGCAGATAAACCTGTATAGTCCACAATACATTAATTTTATTTGTTTATTTAGTCATATTTCTATGCCGCACAGAGACTCAGGGTGGCTTACAATCATAACAGGAATAAAAAAGTCAGTAAAATCAATAAAAATCCCCTTACCACTTCCACCCACCACACCCATACACCTCCCGCCCAATCCCATCCCACTTTACCCCTGTCTGCCAAATACCTGGACAAATAAAAAGGTCTTACATTGTTTCCATAAGATGAGCATGTTCAAACTTAGGCAGACTTTCAAAAGGAGGGAGTTCCATAATAGTGGGGCTTTTACCTTACCACCAGCCTGGGAAGAGGCCATGCATTGCAGGATCCCCTCTGACCACCACCCCCCACTAGGACCCACCCCCTCTTCTCTGATCCCTGCTTTCCTATTCCCATCCTCCAGATCCCCCCTGGTCTCTGTCCCCCCCCCGCCCACGAACACCCAAATTCTGAGTATTCTTCAAGGGTCCAAGGACCCGCCCAAACACTCAAGACTAGTCCTTGGACCCTTGGAAATACTCATGATTTTTTTTTAATACTTGGAACAGCCCTAGCTTGAATGGGAAAATCTGAATCTGTAATCCATAATTTTATTTATTTATTTATTTTAAAATTTTAATATCCCGCCCCTCCTGCCACAGGCAGCTTGGGGCAGCTTACGGCATAGATCCACACAATATAAAACTATAAAACTATAAAAATATATCATTCCCCCTCCCCCTCCCACTCCCCCTCTAATTAATCTGCAAATTACAGATCTGAATCTGTATTTCAGTCTGAATGCCCATCCCTAGTATGAAATGCCAAACTTCAGGAGCGGGTGCTAGAAATGTCAAAGAATAGTGAAATGAGTTAGTGTACAGGCTATTTTTACTTGGGATCTAATTTTTATTAACATTTAAGTTCCTCTTGGATTCTACACGAGTTTAAAATGGTGGAAGGACTCAGCAGAAAAATGCCTGTGATTAGGGAACCATGTTCCTTCACAGTCAAGACTTATTACAAGAAAGTGCTTAATTTAGCAGTCTTAGAAACTAGGCCAAAAAACACATAATGAGGTAGAAAGAGACTTCCTGGCTCCTGAGTATGGAGTCCTAATTTCCCAAAAAATAGTTTTCTTTCATCTCTCAACCAGCCACTTGGAAAACAGACAACTGAGTTTTGTATTACTGAAAAATTGTACACACCAGTATTATTTTAGATAGATTTTTATATGGTACTTATTTTTATATTTATTTATTTATTTATTTATTATTGATACTTTTTATCCCTCCTTCTCTGCCAAAAGGCAGTTCAGGGCGACATACAACATTATAAAAATACAATATAAAATACAAAATAACACCAGACAGACAGACACAATATAAAATCTAATTATCAAAGACAATATAAAAACTCCAGTGGTGAATGGGCTAGAATTCCACCCCCCAACCCAACCCAATCCAACCCTTCCACCCACTCCCCATCTTCCCCACCAAAAGCCTGGTGGAACAACCAGGTCTTGCATTGTCATTGGAAGGAAGAGAGGTCTGGGGCCAGATGGGCTGCCACCAGGGGGGAGTTCCACAGACTTGGGGTGACCTCCGAGAACGTCCTCCCCATGGTCGCCACTCAGGAAACTCAGGGGACCTCAAGAAGGGTGTTACTGATACTTATTATCCTACCTCTTCCTGCCAAAAGGCAGCTGAGGGTGGTATACAATATCATAAAAATACAATATAAAATACAAAATAACATAAGAAACAAAATAAAATCTAATTATAAAAGATACTATAAAAATCAAATGCTGAATGGGACAGAATTCCCCCCCTCCCAACCCAATCCTCTCACCCACTACCCATCTCCCCCATCAAAGGCCTGGTGGAACAGCCAGGACTTGCATTGTTGTTGGAAGGAGGGGAAGTCTGGGGTCAGATGGACCGCCACCGGGAGGGTGTTCCACAACCTTGGGGTGGCCATCGAGAATGCTCTTGCCATAGTCACCACCTGAGAAACTCGGGGGAACTCAAGAAGTGCACCCCTGGCCAACTGCAGGAACCAATATAGAATCTGTCGGGTGAGGTGGTCCCAAAGGTAAGTGGGGCCTGGACTGTGTATTGACATGCATGTAAGCACTGAACACCATGCAACTGGCTGCCAATAACATTCCAGCACAATTAAAGTTGCTGGTTTTGACCTATACATCCCTAAACAACCTGGGACCTACTTATTTAAGGACCATCCCCTTATGTCCCTCCACTGCTGAGAGCACTGATTTGCAAGTTCCATCATTCGCCCAGGTCTATATGACCCGGGAATGCAAAGAGGTGTTTTTTGTGACGCTGCTCCATGGCTCTGGAACTCCTTTCCTAAATTGGAGTTTTGCCAAACCCTAGTCTGAGCATTTTCCAGAGGCAGTATAGGACCTATTTATTTGACCAGGCATTTAATAGGAAAGGTTAGGAGTGGGGGGTGGGGGTAATAAGTATTTGATGTGGTTTTATGGGTTCATGTTTTGTATTTGATGTGTTTTTACAATAGCTGTCCTAAGCCTTCAGGGAAGGGTGGGATAAAAAATAAAGACAAATAAATAAATAAATAAATAACCTAGCTGAGCAGAAAAATGATGAGAGAGAGAGAGAGTGAGAGAGAGAGAGAGAGAGACTTGGAAAGCAGCTGAACAGCACAACTCTCAAGGAAGCTCTGGATCCCAGGAGGATGTAGTCAATCAATAATTTAATAATAATTTTTTGTAGATGTAGAATGATAAACAGAGGTAGGTGGAAAGATAAAAAGCTGATGCATCATATATATATCTCCATCCAGTCAACAGTGCACAGTCACCAATTTCGAGACATCAAATGCCCCATTGAAAAGCCATGCAATCTCTCATATACAAAGGATCCAGGTTATACAGAGCTTTATATACCCTCAATAAGACCTTAAACCTGATCTGTTGTTTTGCTGACAGCAAGCTGACATCAAGTGCAGAGCACATAGGGCTGGTGTCACATGTTCTTGGTGGAACCAATGCCCCCCACCCCATCAAATGAGGTACCACATTCTTAAGTCCCTTCATTTAAAATAGATTATTTTATTAGGAAAATAAAAACATTGCATTAAATATGGGCGCTATGTTATAAATTAGTTGAAGTAAGGCAACGTCATGGAAGATATACACACAAGCATGCATGCTTAGAGGTGCATGCACATCTGTACGTACTGATGAATCTCATGCCCACCACATACACTTTTCATGCTGTTAACAGTTTTAAAATTTGTCACATTAATGTAACCTCATATCCCCCTAAGTAGCACAGAGATCATAATTAGAGCATGTGCCAGATATGTGCCACCTTCCCACTTGAAGTTGTTCCTGCCTCCCTGGCAGAGGGGCTTTAGCAATCCAGGGCTCCGATTACTTTTCTTCTCTTCTTTGGGACATTCCCTGTGGGGGGCGGGAGGGATGAATACTTGATAGATAGATAGATAGATAGATAGATAGATAGATAGATAGATAGATAGATAATTTTATTGCGGCACTAGTTTCTGTCATGGCCACAAAAATCACATAAAACAAATACAAAACAGACACAATGAGGAATAACAATAGTGCAATACAGTGCAAAAAGCAAAATCAAAAATATTTCTTGTTGTGCTCCAATTTAGATATTAAATATATTACATCACACTCCAGCGCAAAATTATAACCCCCAAGGAGAAATCATGAACTTATTCCTCCTTTTATCTTTGCTGCCAAAAAGCCAAAAGAGGCAATAGAGTTCATGACAGACTCGTCCCTTGCATTCAATAAATATGCAACTCTGCTGGTTATTGGAATATATTCCTTTCCCTTATCTAGAGGATCCAGCCATAAATGCCTTATTGTCTCATACAGGGGACAATGAAAGAGGACGTGTAACAAATCCTCAACCTCACCTTCCGAGCAAGGGCAAGTCCGGTTCTGGTGAGGTATTCCACTATATCGGCCAGATAGCACAGCAGAATTAAATAATTGCAAGCGTAATTGCATGTATGCTCTGCATAATGCCTTGTCTCGTAGCTTATCAAGTTACGCTTCAAACTTGTGTACTCTTTTAAGGAGAGGATAAAGGGTGCTGTTTTCCATGTGGTCACTGCCACCAGATCCTCCTGATTTGCTATATCTAGGGCTCTCTGAACCATCAATTGCCTCTGAGGGGTGCTATTCGGCCTCCATACAGTGGAAAAAGTTAGACCCATATTCCTTAAGCAATCCAAAACTTGAGCTAACCATGAATAAGAGAGCCAACATCCACACTCTAACTTCTCCCTCCAACAAAGGGCTGTCAGGCTGGTACTACTCCGGGCACATAGCTTAGACCAGTATCGGAGGCAAATCTGCCTTCCGATACAAGCCATTTGCACCGTGCCAGTCTCTGCCCTTACAACCGCTCCTGGGACACTCTGCGGAACACCCAATAGGCCACGAAGAAACTTGTTTTGAATGATCTCAATGACCTCCAAACCTTCCATTGGAATTACCTCAGCACCATAGGACATTAGTTGCTGGATTTTGGCCCTATACACTTTCAGAATGAGAGAAATATCAACTCCTGGGGATATTGCAGCAAGCCTAACAATTCCTTTATAAGCCACAGTTGCCTTTAGAAGAGCATTACCTGTTTCCTGTGCCTTTCCCATTTACAATTACTAGAATAGGTAATTCCCAGATGAATGCAAGAATCAGTCTGATAGAACTCATTCGATTCTATGAGCCAACGCTGATTGTGCTCCCTCCTACCCATAACCATGATATGGGACTTTTTGGAATTTACTGTTAGCCCATTCTCCTTGCAGTATTCCAGTAAGTTTCGGAGTTGTTTTTGTAATCCCCATCTAGTCTGGGAAAGCAAGACAATATTGTCTGCGTACAAAAGTGATATTAGCACCCTATCCTTAACTTTTGGTGGGTGTCAACCCTCAGTCAACAGCACATCAATGAAATTGCTCAGAAAAATGCTGACTAGCAGAGGGGCAAGAACACAGCCCTGACTTACCCCTCTAGAGATTGGGAATGGGGTAGAATAGTGCTCTCCCAACCTGATTCGTGCCTGATTGTCTGTGTGTAATAAGATCATCAAGTCCAGCAGTTCCTCATCTATACCCAGAAGCAACAATTTCCTCCAAAACTTTCCTCTCAGCACTGAGTCAAAGGCTTTTTCATATCAATGAATGCTAAATACAGATGCCCCTCCCTTATTTGGACAAACTTCTCTATAATGTGCGACAGTATAAAACAGGTATCTATTGTGGAGCAGTTCTTACGGAATACAAATTGCTCCTCTGGAATTAGGTTGTTATTAAACGCCCAATTTTCCAGATTATTATTATTATTATAAACATTTATATAGCACCAGTAGTATGACCTGGTGCTCTACAGAACATAGAAGTAGATGCGGTCCCTGCCTGTGACTTACAATCTAAAAGACAAGGAGGGGGAGACAGGGAGAGGGGACAGTGGGAGAGACAGGGGAGAAGACCAACAAACAACAAACGTTCAAGCAGCTGCGAAGTCTCAGGTGCATGTGCTTGGCTTGGTTACAATCAGGTTGGTTGTGGCAGTCTGCAGAGGAGGGCAGACAGTGGGTATATGGGAACGACTAGCAGGCATTGGGAAAGGCAGCGAGAAAAGAGTGGGTCTTGAGGAGAGATTTGACGGAGCGGAGGGAAGGGGCAAGGCGGATGTCGCTAGGGAGGGAGTTCCAGGCATGGGGGCAGTGAGGGAGAAGGGGCGAAGGTGGTTAGGTGAGCAGGAGAAGCGAGAGAGAGTGAGGGAGGAGCGGAGAGTGCGTGCAGGAGTGCGTAGGGAGATTAGGTCCAAGAGGTAAGGGGGAACTTGGTCGTGGAGTGTTTTGAACGTGAGTGCCAAGAGTTTAAACAGGATACATTCAGGAAGGGGGAGCCAGATGTTTCAATAGGACTTTGGCGTAACTTTTCCCAATTACGGGAAGCAAACTCATCGGGCGGTAGCAACTTGGATCCCTTGGATCACCCTTTTTGAAAAGCGGGATAATAATACTTTCTCCCCAATTGCAGGGAAATCGTTTGGTTTTATTAATCTGTGTAAAAAGATTCGCCAACAGTGGAGACCACTATTCTACTACTAGCTTTTATAACTTCTGCCGTGATCCAGTCACCAGCTGGAGCTTTGTTAGGTCTCAGTGCATTAATTAATACAGTCACTTCCTCTGCAGCTACTCTAGGATTAAATGTCCCATCACTAGATGGATGGAGTCTAACTGAGCACGCTGAAATTTCTGCCCCTTCATTCCAATCATCTGCATAATACAGCTCCATATAGAAAGTTACCCATTTTACTTCATCCATTATAGTTACGGGGTTCCTTGTTTTATCGTCCAGTTCCTGGATAATCAGCTTCTAAAACTGCCTGGAATCCTTCATGTTTGCAGCCTGAATGAGTCTTGCCCATAGCAGATTTAAGGAATGGAGTTTTTTCTTTTCAATTAAGGTTTTGTACTTGCTCCTTACCTCTAGATATGCTTGTCTAGGGGCCTCATTGTATAATTTCAGCCACACAACCTTAGCACAAACAAGTCTATAATTAGCTTCTCTACATTCTTTATCGAACCAGTTACTAGCCTGGGCTGATGCCACAGTATACCCTCAAGAGAGAACCTTATCACCCAGCAGTGAAATTATATAGAAGAACTGGCTAATCATCTGCTCTATATCTTCCTCTGCTGCGAGCAAAATATCTTCCTGGATTCTTGGTTCCATAATAACTCCAAAGTCTTGATTACCTGTGACGTATTCCATATAGCTCACGTCCTTCAATTATCTTTCTGCCCCTCTTATCTGGATGGGTACCATTGTTGGTAGAATCTTTTAAACTAATCTCAACATATAATAACATATGGTCGCTTTCTGGTCTAATCTCTATCCTAAACTCAACAAAGTTACTCTGATAGTTCTCGGAGGTAAGAACATAGTCCACTACACTCCTCCCACTGGTGTTTATGAATGTGTAATCTCCTGCTTTCTCACTGATCTCACTGCCATTAAGGGGAAATAAGCTGCAAGATTGCAGAATCCTGAACATACAGACTCCAGATTCATTCCTTATTGTGTCTCGTGATCTCCTATCTGTTGGAAACTCTAAACTCTGAGGAAGGAGGTCCTGAGCATGGGCTGAATCCGTGCCTACACTTGCATTCCAGTCTCCCACAATTATAGGGAGAGCCAGCGGAAATTGAATACTCAACTGGTCAAAATTAATCCCTCCAATATCCCCCATATGTCAGGATTGTAATAGACAGAGGAATGAGGTGGGATGTAGATATTTAGGAGCAAAAAACGGTTCCATCTTATAGGTTCCCATCTTCCAATCTGTATCTCTTGTCTATCGCATGAGATTTCTTGGAAAGTACCTTTGTATCTGTCAGCAATTAGAATAGCCAGTCTCCCAGATGTCCTCCTTTTAGCCGCCCTCCTGGTACCTGGTAGGGAATAATTCTGGAATTCCAGAATTTGTAATATCTCATCCTTTTGCATCCATGTTTCTTGCAAGAAAACCAGATCAAAGTGCTTCAAGAAGGTGCACCACTCAGGATCCCTAGATTTGGTTTTAGCTCCTGCTATGTTCCAAGATGCAACTTTCATCATGGAAGGAGATCTAATCTGATTCACCTCCACTTCTATAATGGGGTCAGTCCCTGCTAATTCATCTGTCCTAAATTCCCAGCGTTCTATCACTTCCGGCTCAACATCTGAGGGAGAATCTACAATAGAACTGGCATCATACGGTGGTGTCCTGGTAAAATGATTGGACTGCATCCCAACATATCCCTCCTGTCATCCCGGTACATTTTCTATCCTTGTGAAAGCTGGGGACAAACTAGACAAATGGTCCTGTATCAGATTAGATGATACTTCCTTCTTCCCTAAATAAGTCGCTTCTTTATGAGCTGGATCGTGGGTGTCTGGACCATCCGAAGAATCACCGGAAGGAATCAAACAAGCACTCTCCAGTTCCCTTCCTATATCTTTCCTTGGCTGGCAAGGCAGCAACTTCGCATCCTCCATGCACATCTCTGGGTCAATCTTTCTCTGTGTTTCCTTAGGGGGAGATAGGGAAACAACCAATTCGTCCTCTGCTAAGTAGCGAGCTGCTGTCAATACTTCTACCCAATGTTCCGATTGGTAGAGTTTGGGATCCTCCAGGGATTTAGCGTGTTATTCAAGGGTGGGCAAGTAAGTTTACTTCTAATACAATCCAGTTTTTGTACCAGTATATCCTGGTCCAAAACTGAAAGTCCTTCGAAGGAAGCCAAGGAAGGGAGTGTACCAACCCCTCCTGTGTTTTCTTGAAAAAAAATCTTTAATAATGTCCGCCACAGGGTGTAAACCCTTACAGTTCCCCACCTCAACCTCTTCAGGGGATCAGAGGGAACAATATTGTTTTCAACCATTCCATGGGAGGGGATTGTCAACTCCTCCCTCTCTTGAGAGTCAAGAACCCGCCCGGCAGAGATCAGCAGCCGCCTGACTATCCAGCACCATCCTCTCAGGGGAGGATCTACCCTCCTCCCGTTCCATGGGTAAAACTTGATGCTTTCCCATGAACTTATCTGTGGTTCCAGTCATACATAGAGTGGAGACAGCCTGAAGTTTGGAGCCTAAAGAAGCACTCTCTGACTGGGGCAAATAATTTGACATAGGTAGCCTGCTTTGCCAAGGATTCACCAGACTACCTCTATCTGAATAAGCTCTGTCTATTGAAATGCCTCTGAATTTTAATTGCTTTCTTACCCTAAACATTCCCTTAACTAAACGGTCGGAGGCAAAAAACAGTCTGGCACAAACCCAGCTTGTTCCCCTTCTTAGGCACTCAACCTTTAGCACCTCAGAGTCTGTCACCTTCACTCCCAATAAACTAGATAGATTAGTAGCAGCAATAGCAGGGTTTCCCCAATTGAGGATAACCCCACTGCTGAGTGGTCTCACTTTAATCCAAATAGCATTTTCTATTATTGAGTGTCGGCCTTGATCGCTTACTGGTAAATTCCCCAGCCAAAGCTTTATTCCTGTCCTGGGTGTACCGAAAAGGCCCCTCATATATAGGGGTCTTAGTCCCCTCTGGAAAAGTGGAGCTGTTGCGTTCATCTTCCCCTCTTGGGAGCAAGAGAGCTAAGGTGACTGAAACTTCTCTTAATTGCTCCTTCACCCAGAGAAGTGAGTCTCCCATTTCAGAGATACTGCTGAATAGAAGAGCAACAGTCCTTGAGATCAACTCACATTGAGATCTCAACATATCTCCCAAGAAGGGAGAAGCTTGTACCTTGTGGGGGCTAAGCTTCCCTTCCTTGCTCTGATTGTATCCTGCAATGTCTCGTCCGCCCATTCCCTCAGTAGGCAAAGTATAATTCCTCCCAGAGGGGAATCTTCCCCATTCCTAACATCCCCCAAAGAGCAAGATCACTTTAAGGCTGTTAAAGGGGAATGGTCCCACCTTACTGGGTCATCAACCTTTGGAAGCTTAGATCTCGGAGTATTAATAGGGGTAAGGGAATCTGACCTCCTAGGTCTCTTCTTGTTCATACCTGGGGCGCAGTATAACAGATTCCCAAAAACCTTTATGCAAAAGTCATTGCCCCCCGGGTGCCATGGTCTGCGCCTTAGGCCAGATAATGGTGACCGTAGGCTCCGAGGAGCTAATAAAGTCCAGGCGGCCAGATAGTGGGGCAGATCCCCACTGAGCATGTCAACACAGGTGTAAACAATAAGTGCTGCAAGAGAGTCTCTGTTCCCAGCAAAACGTCCCAGGTCACTCCCCTTCAATCCAGCCTTCTCCCCAACCTGCTATCCAATGCAAGGTCCCCTCCTTGGGGGTATCCAGGTTTGTGTGGGATGCAGGCAGTGGTTTCAGAGCACTCCAGTTACCTCGCAGCGTTCTCCAGCAACCCCTCAGTCACTATTCAATCTGCGGGATGAATCCGAAGTGTCCTAGATATTTGGTGCTTTGGTGCCTCCACTCTAAATGAGTTTCAAGGGAAACTCAAACTAGGCAGCATTGATAAAGGTGTGTAAGCTGTGTGAAGATCCAAGTAAGAGAGAAAGGGGCATACTTTCCACAAAGCACAGGGATTGTAGGATCAACACATTTTGACCATCTGCACCTGATTATTGAAGTGAGGAAGAGCACCATGCAAATTTTTCCAGTGTTCTGAGCCTTATCCATCAGTGCCTGTGAACCGACATCAGTGAGAGGAATCATCAGAACATGAGCCAGATCCTCAGCATGTTTTAGTACCCTCAACTCGGTAACTTCACTTCAGATTCACCTGTGTTGTGTTAATACCAGATAAGTATCGTGCACACATTCAACAATCTTAGCTAAACAGACATACAGTACAGACCACAGCTCAGGAGATAAAAAGCTTCATATCAACTTCATATCAATGTTAATAGAGTCCATGTTGCTCTCCTAACTCCACCAACTCATGTAGACATACCTAGAAGTGACTCCATGGACCTGAGATTATTTGGCAGCAAAAGGCAAAAGCTAAACTCCCAGGCAGGCTAGAGAGTGGACCCTTTGCTCTCAGGTTGTTGATAGTAAGTATCAATAGTTTTCAGAGAGGTCACAAGGTTTCAGTTCAAGGACTCATCATTTTGATGGTAGCTAAGTGTGTTTTAGGAGTTAGTCATTTTAAATCTTTCTTTTCTCAGTCCTAACTAGCCCAGTACTACATAAGAACTTCTTACCCTAATAAACTGTTGAAGTTTTATGCTTTGCAAAATAAATTTTGTATTAGTTAACTTTGTGATAGAAGTAGAGTGCTAATTCTTCCAAGCCTGAGTCAAAATCACAGACTGTGTTGAGTATTGCAGTGAGGTCAGAGCTGGAAGTTGAGAGTCCAAGTCCATGTTGAAGATTAAACAAAGGTTGTAGTCAGAGAACTGTGACAGGTTATATTCAGAAGCCAGAAAACTAAATCTAGTTAGGAGCTAGGACAACACAGCTGCATCAAGAGCCAAGTAGTCAACTAAGATTAGGAGACAAGCACCAGGGCAGTGCTTATACATCAAGCGTTGAATAAGACTGAAACAAGGCAGGAACAAAGCAAGAGAAAAGCAAGGTAAAAGCTGAAGCTAAGAGTAGGTACCAGGGTCAAGGCAGGAATCAAGCAATGTAGTCACCCCATAGGGGACTCCTGGAGTGGGGGGACATAGGAGGGCACATGCCCCTCCCCCGGTTTTCTGAAGTCCTATAGAACCCCTGCCCAGCCCCCTTCCTAGTCCCCACTCCTGTGCCCCTCCCCCCAACTATCGACAGTTACAAGTCATCTATGAGCCATCCCATAGTTCAAGTATTTCCTATGTGCACTTCATATAGCCTTTGCCAGCCAATACTGACCAATGAAGTCCTGGAGGTTTGTATAGGTTTCAGGAAAGCAATTACTTCCTGGAACCAATACTGCTGGCTGGTTTATTGTGCTACATCCTGGAGCTCCAGTGACCAAGGTTCAAACCAGCAAGAAGTTCACGAACTACCAGATTGCTAGTATGGCATCCCTCCTCCCCTGAAAAGCTCAGCAGGCTTTTTTCTAGTTCTCTTAGAACCCTCTGATTGAAAACTACTTGGAATAGGGCCACCAGCCCTCTGTGTTTCTCACACGGCATGTCATTCCATGGAGAATGTCACTAAAGCATCAGTCATGCGGTTGAGCATTTATATTGATTTATGTTGGTTTTGAGTAGGAATGGGCGAACGCGGTTCGGAAGTTTGGAGTTCGAACTGAACTCAAATAATTAAGTCAACCGAACCAAATGTGCGAACCGAACTTGAATTCGAATGTTTGGTTCGGATGCGTTCGGTGAGTTCAGAATTGAATTTCCATTGATTTCAATTGAAAACACATTATTGGCTGTAATGTTTTGTTTTTTATGCTATGTGGCTGATTATTGGGGTGCCTATACCGCCAATAGAAAGAATTAAGTGTACCAAATTTCAAAATGAGTGGATAAATGAATCCGATTTTAGAAGCAGTTGAATTATTGTATTTTGCAATATTCTACATATACATTCTTTGCTGTAACTTCTTTTTCTGACATTTAATGTAGGTGAAACTTATCTAGTTTATACCCCTTCAAAAATTTGCTACCTTTGCCAAATTTCAGAAGGATTGGAAAAAGGGTCTTGGTGGTATAAGCAATTAACATATAAATGTATGTCTGACTATAACATCTTTGTAGTCTGACCAGTGTACATGAAATTTGGCAGGACTATATATTACACTTTCATGATCATCTATGCCAAATATCAGAAATATTTTATAAAGGGTCCCAATTTTATATGCCTGTACAACATATGTAGAGAAGGGGCCTATGCCTGGNGGACCATCCCAACATATCTCCCCCACTTGTTTCTGGGAAGTCAGAAGCATCTGTTTAGGAAAGAGTCAATAGAGATTCTCTCATGTCCTCTGTCTCAGTGCTGCAGGATGTGATTGTGATGATAATTGGCCAGCCTGGATGTGTTTAAACTATGTCTTCTGACTGTTGGGATGCTATCTCAGAAGTCCCAGTTATGTTGCTTATGCCTGCCTCAGGGCCACCCCCTATGCCCACCTCGAAGCCACTACCAATTGGTCTTGTAAAGCTAGAAGCTTGCAGTAATGTGTTTGGCCATTGAATGTGTCCGTCAGTCTTTGGGGTTGCTCCACATTCTTCCTCCTTCAGTCTCTCTCCCCCTGCCATGCAGGGTGCCTGCCTCTGACTGGCACTGAATATGAATAATGAATATGAATTATTCATCTGAATAATGAACTTCACGGGGACAAAATCAATTGCTTATATAATTGGGTCCCTTTATCAAAATCTCCTGTACATTTTCTGAAATGGCTGGACAGGTATTTGATACATTCTTGCCAAATATCCTGTAAACAGAATGGAATATCAAGATGTTACAGCTGGAAATGTATTTTCAGGTTAATGTCTTATACCCTTGGGATCCTTTATCCACTCTTTCTGAAGACTGTCAGAAATATTAAGCATATGGAGGGACGTAATATGCACAAATTCCATGAACATTGGATGGAAGATAAAGAAGTTGTAGCCATGAATGTGTATGAAGCTTTTCTTAAAATCACAGCATTCAATTGCTTCTGAAATTGGTTTTCTTTATCTAATCATTCCAAATTTTGGTACACATAGTGCCCTCTATTGGGGATATAATCTCCCTGAGTTTTAATCAAAATTGAATAAGAAACAAAAATGTTATAACCAGAAATATGTTTTTCAGTTTTAAAACAAATGTCATTTTCAATTCCTGATTGCACCAAACTAAAGACTGAACTGAGTTCAACTGAACTAAATACCGAATCTGAACTCAACATTCAACCCGAACCATCGAACGGCCAAACATCTGAACCTGGTTCTGTTTGCTGATCCTTGGTTTTGAGGGACTTTTATATGTTATTATATAGAAACCACTTAGGGAAGTGTATAAATGAGTCTTATTATCCATAATATATTGTCTTTAGTGACACATTTAGTCATCATCTTAATGCTACTTTAAATTTTGTATTTTTTTTTACAATTTTTTAAAAGTAAATGTTTATGGCAGATGTAATTTGTTGAAAAATTATTGCAGTGTGTCATCTGGGACCAGCACCTGTAATGTATTAGTGTTTATAACACTTGCATTTAATTGCAGATTTAATCCAATTTGGTTAAACTTTAGCAGAACATTTCATTTATAACTATTTATATATACATATTTTTATGTTGCTGAGAAAGTGATAATGAATTGCTACAAAAAAATCTAGCAGGACTGGTACAGTGTATTTCAGTATTGCCTTTGTTGTTTTTCCATTCATCTGTTTTCCTTCCTATTCAGCATACAAATGAAGCAGAAAATAAAAATTAAAAAAGTACAATAATATTACAGGTCATCCTTGAGTTTACTAGACTGCCCAAAGTGGATTGATCTACAGGACCAGATTCATGTTGCACAATAAATACATAAACTAAAGTAAACTAAAATAGAAAATTTGAATCTTGCTAATTATGTATCTTCCTTTAAATGTATAGTATAATTACAATGCTCTTTCATATGTTTACTGCTGCTTATAGGACCTGCAATGGTGGCGAGCATACACTGCCGTGATGAGGATAAAAACCATATACTACAGATGTCATCATGTAAACACTGGGTGTTAACACATGGGCCAGATGTTCACCCCTGGACCGCCCCATGCCTGCTCCTCACAGCATCAAGCCAGGAAACATGGAGCATGCTGTGCAGTCACATCCAGATAATTCCAGGGCAATGGGATTATCTGGCTTGGGGTGCCCCCACACAGCTGCAACCCATGTGGATAGTGTGTGGACACAACAAATAACGTGCTTGTGGTAGCTGCCAAAGAGGATGCTAGCACGCTCAAAGACAGTGTGATTGGTCCCTCCCCTCTCCCTCCTCCCTGGCCAGATGTCAGTTGAGAGGGGCATGCTAGCACTGGCTCTGGTGAAAAGGGGGGTCACGGCCAGGAAAGAAGCCCTCTGTTGCTGTGATCCTCTTTGTTCCTTTCATGAATAGAGGGAATCACAGGGACTTTGTGCTGCTTTTGATCCCTTTCCTGGCAGGAAAGGAGAGCAGCAGCCATTGAAAAGGTGTTCACAGCCACAAATCCTTCCCTGGCTGTGACCGCCCTGCCCTCCTTTCCATCAGAGCCAGTGCTAGTGCGCCGCTCTCAGGTGACAACTGGCTGGAAGAGGGGAGTGCGGTTTGTGCTCCTGAAAGCCTCTGGAGGCTTCTGCAATTCCCACTACTGGCTGGCTGTCAGCTGAGAGAGGTGTCCTAGATGCACCTCTATGGTGCTGGTGGACCTGGGGCTGCAGGGGAACCTAACTAACAAGACATGGTCCCCTGGGCACCTGTTTCCCTGGGATTATCTGAATGTGCCTGCACAGCATACTCCACTTTTTCTGGCTTGATACTGTGAAGAGCAGGCCTGGTCGGCCCAGGTGTGGCCATCTAGTGGGCACTGAGGAGACAAGCAAGTGAATCCTGGATTAATGTGGGCAACTGTGGGGCAATGTCTCAACCCTTGAAGTCAAACTCTGTACAAAGTAACATGCATTATGACAAGAAAGAAGCTACACTAGTTCTCTGATGGATTGTCTTTTGTCATAGAGAATTAATTTCTTATGCAAAGGGCCAGCAAGAAATCCAGATATGAGTGCGATATAAAACCCAATCAGAATAGAATTGAATGTCCTTCCAGTAGACATACAGGAGATGATTCTTTTCTCCAATCTCTGAGGCCAATCCCAAACCCTACACGCTGCGCAAACAGTGAACATGCACCTCATGTGCCACCTTCACACAGACTTTGCACACACACTCACTGTCAGGATTGTGGCCCACGCGCAAGTCATGAGCAAGCCGCGTGGGTACATGCACATGTGTGCATAAACCGCACACACAGGAGTTTGGAATCACTCCCAGTGAAAGTCACAGATGATTGTAACACAGACTTCCTCCATGCAGGGGCAGTCAGAATGGTGAATGGGGACAGATGCACACGCATTCCCAGCCCGTATGAATGGTAACTGAGTGGTCCACCATTCAGAGGCATTGTGGTTGGGGAAACGGTCTTTGCAAGGCACAGGAATTAATTATTATCATTTTTCAAAACTTGATTTACTCCAGGAGAAATAGGAACCCACTAGTAAGATATAAGAACCGTGTCCCATGTTTTCTGTACCACAATATCTATTATCCATGTTTGCATTTGAAAGGAATAGTTACAGTCTAGTGACAAGCTATCCACACCCGAGGAGCAGCATTATGGGACACCTTTGCTATCACAAGCCTTGTTTAAAGAAAGCTTTGAAACATGTGATTAAGGCCACTTTCTCACGTTACCTGTTTGGGGGTGGGGGCAGGAAACAGGCAATCATAGCTCTATTCTCATGGGAACTAGTGCACATAGGAATGCACTATTCCACTTTTCTCTCATGAGAACAGTTACACATGACGGGGTTCCCTGATGTAGCTCTTACAATCACGGGTTTTCTCACAGAAGAAAAGTGAAATAGCACATTCCTATGTGCACAAATTCCCATGAGAGTAGAGCCACAATTGCCCTCATGGAAGTTTCCCCCTCCTCCCAGGTAACGTGAGAAAGTGGCCTGAGTGTGCAAGTAGCGTGATTGAAGACAAAGTGAGCAATTCTGTCAGGCTGAAATCAGAGACACTGACAGTGGGTAATTTCAGACGTTACGTGATCACAATCAACCACCCTGAATCACAGTGGATTCAGGGTGGTGGCTGTGATCATCATAACATCTATTTGAGCCCTGCCAGCTGTTCACCACAGTGAATCTCTGGCAGGGTTTAAAGCTAACCATGGTTCTGGAGGTTAGGCTGGCCTCACCTCCAGAACCGTGGTTAGGTTGGCCATGATCCGGGACGGGACTGGCAATGGTGGTGATGTATGTCTGCTTGCCAACCCCGTCCCTGAATCAGGCCCCAACCACGGGACAGGGTTGATGCCAGCCCATCTCCCTGTGGGCGGGCGGCCGAGAGAGCACGGGGGGGGCAGGGCTGAGTGGTCGCATGTTGCGCCACCCAGTCCCACCCCCTCCCCATGCAGCCCCACCCCGAATCCCAATAGAGATCAGGTCAGCACATCTAAAGGACGGCCGACCTGATCACGAACCAGGATCCAAGATGGATCCTGGTCCAGAGTTTACCATGGTGGGCCAAAAGGGCCGTAACGTCTGAAATTACCCAGCTTGTCCATATTCCTGAACAAGAAATGTCCTGATAGCTTCATGGAGACACATGGAGCAGTTCTTTAATCTGAAGCACAAACATAGAATGAGTTTATAATGTGGACAGAAATAAGGAAAGGCACCAAATTTAGAAGTGCATACATATGTAGCCCCCCTTATTTTCAGATTTCTGTAAAACTTCTTAGTGTTTCTCCTGGTTTGAACAGATGGTTTCTGGTGTGACACAATGGCTCTTTTTAGACAAGACGCTACCATGCACGTCCACCATCCCTTACGCACCCAAATGCCCATCTGTAGGTGGTTTGGGGGAGGGGATGCGTGCTCCTCTAGCCCATGCAGCACCCACCCATGACCACTCATAAAGCACTGGTGAAAAAGCTGGAATGCTATTTGTGGCCAAAAATATATGATGGAGTGTTGTGGCCAGCACCATGGCCTACTGCCTTTGAATTCCCTGACCCAATGGATAATGTTTCCCTTCACAGGAAGGAGAAGAGAGACTGAAGGTGGTATGAGACCAAGCAAGATATGAACAAACAATATTCAAAGATGCACTTGAGTTCCTCAAGCACTCAGCCACCAGTCTGGGGCTGAATAAGAATGCCTTTTTATTTTCACATGATATCTTGCTAGATTTCATACCAGGGACTGAAATCTTGGCTCCAGTACAAAATCTCATGCCATAGCTTGTAAAAAACCAAAAAATCTATCTGTGCTTGCAAAATGGCTGCCAGGGCTGTTCTGTGCATGCAGAACATTAATTGAACAGAGCATCACCACCGGTTTATTTATTTATTTTCTTAAATTTATACCCTCCCCTCTTGTACCCACGGTATTTTCAGACGTGACAGGGTGGCTTCGCCCCGTCCCGTAAACAACCCAGAGATTCCCCACCGGGATCACCCAGGCATGGCAAACAGACGTGCCGGGGATCCTGGCGGGGAATCAGGAAGGGGGCGGGGCCGCGCGGTGCAACGTGCCTCACCACCCACCCTCTGGGGAGACGGGCGGGCAGTGAGGCCAATGCCGCCGCAGTGTCTGGCCGAGTTCACCACAGCCCGAAATCCCGCCGGGGATTCCGGGCCATGATAGCTGAACAGATGTTACTCTTTTTTGATGCCTGCCTGGAATCACTTTCACCACGCTTCAGCCGATTTTTGTGCCGGTAGCCCGGGAAGCGTGGTTGAAATTGACCCCATGTGGGTATTCAGTGTGGTGAACATCTGGCAGCCACCGAACAGATGTGCAGGGCACAGTGACCACATCTAGGTATTCAGCGTGGTTCATTGTGATCTCGTCACATCTGAAAACACCCACAGACAACTTAGGGCGGTGAACACAAATGTAATAAAAACAACAATACATTATAAAAAATATAAATATAAATTAAATTTAAACATACATATAAATACAATAATCATAAAATCCAAAGCAGCAATGTAAAAACTAATCCTGATCTGCAACAAACCCCAACATTTAAATCCCACTTAACCCATCCTGCCCCTCCTTCCCCCCACCAAACACATGATGAAAGAGCCAAGTCTAACGATTTTGTTGGATGGCCAGGAGATCCAGATTGAGGTGGACCTCCACCAGGAGGACATTCCACAGCGATGGAGCAGCCACCGAGGATGCCCACCTATCGACCTGAATCCACCAATAATGCGGGATCTACAGGAGGACATCCCCAGATGACAATAGAGGCTGTCCCGGATCCCAGGAAGTGAGGCGATCTTTCAGGTAAGCTGGGCCCAAGCCGTGAAGGGCTTTAAAGGTTAAAGCCAGCACCCTGAATTGGGCCTGGAAGACAATAGACAGTCAGTGCAATGCTTGAAGCAGGGAAAAGGGCAACTGGTATGCACATGGGTGGTGGCCATTTTGCACATGTGAAGACCAGATCCCTTTTCCAAAATGGTGGTGATGCTGATGGCAACTTTTTGGAAAAGGGCCACATCTGTGCATAATGACCCCGGTGGTTATTTTGCGCATGCCCAATTCTTCTTGTTTTGTTTCCCCCCCCTCATGTTTCTTGGTGATAGTGCATCCAGGTATCTGCTGGTTCTTGGCTCATTATCATTTTTCATAATGAACTGAGAAGCACAAACCATGAATTATCATTGAGAAACACGAGAATCAGAAGAACGAGTTTCAGATCTAGCCATCATACCTCTAAAATGAAATGAACAAAATGAAAGATCAGTTATTTAAACATTAAATGGGTTGTTTGCCCTTAAATTAGAACTGGTGATTAAATAAGTCAGTGGATAGATATTAAATACATGAGAATATTCATAAATATGGAATATTGGTTATTTACAATGAGCAAAATCCTATGCCCTGCGCGCGCTGGATGCTTGTGTGATGCGTTTGCTGTATACGCACGTAATGCACATGTGCATCGTGTGCGCGCACACAGGAGAGCTGCACAGTCAAGCGTGTAGCCTGGGCCAACCCCAAACCCCCACACTCTACACCCTGCCTGCTCCACACAGCATACCTATTGAGCGTGGGGGGTTGGGGTTAGGCCAGACTGCACGCTCATCACTCACAGCTCTTCTGCATGTGTGCACACCAAGCGTATGTGCATTATGCATGCATACCACGCACGCATCATGTCAGCACCCAGCGTGTGCAGGGCATAGGATTGTGCCCAATGTCATTAATGTTAACAGAAATTAATCTTAGCAGGAAATAATCTATGGTTCATTTCAAGGCTGTTAACAACCAAGACAATAGCTTGCTGGAGTCTGGGTTCAGTCCATGCAGCACTCACTAACATGTTTAGTATGTCCAGCCTAATAAATAGGCTTCTGCTTGCATGTATTTTATCTGCTTGTGGACAACCTCACCTGGCAGCTCCAGTAAGAGTGGAGACAGGGGCAGGAAGTGAATTGAGAACAAAAAATGGGTTGAGAATTGGCTGATTCTTGCCCCGTTCTCACTAGAATCTGTCATGGACAAAAACTGGTTCTGTGCATGTGTACCACCACAGCCATTCTGCACATGCGTGCTGCCGGTGGCCAATTTTTGCATGCTCTGAGAGTGTTTTGAGGTTCGAGAATCTCACAAGATTCTTGAGAAACATCAAAACATACTCTGCGCATACACAAAATGGCCATCAGGGGTGCGACGTACACAGAATGGCTGCAGTGGCCATTTTGCATATGCGCAGAATGGCTTGCGAGAATCTCGTACAATTCTTACTAGAACGGATTCAGTTATCGTTTCAACCATAACCAAGAGGTTTTTGTTGTTGATGTTGTTGTTGTTTTTAAATAGGTAAATGCCAAACATTGCTAACTCTTATGCCACTGGGATTAAACCAGATGTAGGTTAGGTCTTACCTTCTCTTTTCCAGAACTAAGTAATGTGGAGGTAGAGCGATCACTTTGATGAATGGAATTTTATTTGTTTGGTCTCTTCCAGAAGGACAACGTGTTGTTATAGGAGATTTTAAAAGCATTTTCTGCCCTTTTAAATAATGGGATGGGGTCATAGGAGTCAAGGTTGGAGAAGATGATCCCTGAGTTCCCTTTCAACCCTATAATTCCAAGAGCGCATGCCAGCATTGTGTGGAATGCTTCAGATACAGCAAGAATTTTTTTAATCTATAATAGTGGCAAACAATATATGCCACAGTACATGAAAATTTAATTCTCCAAATCTCTTAATATACTCAACAATAACTGTTGTTATTGGTCATAAAAACTAAACCAGCTCCATTTAAAATAAAGTTACACTATTTAATGCTGGCCTCTTCTGGCAGTGAATTCCACAGGCTGTCTATCTGGTCTTTAAAGAAGTATTTCCTTTTTTATTTGTGTTAACTTTACCTGTCATCTACTTTATTGAGTAATCCTTTATTCCACTAGAAAAGCATTAAAAGGATGTCCTAATCAATGTTTACTATATCCTTCATAAACCTGAGTAGTTGCTTAATTTCTTTGTTTCCACGCAACAGATATCAGTTCTTTATATGTAAGCCAGCATTTCTTTGTTGTTCTCTGGATCTTTTCAGTTTGGGTAATATTTTCCTTCTGGCGAGGCAAACAAATCTGAACAAACTACTCCAAATGACTAAATACTATTCAATGCAATGTCATTGTTAGAAGAACTGTGATGTTTTCTGCCTTGCATTTAATACAATAAACATAGAACCCTAGAGCTGGAAGGGATCTCAAGGGCCATCTAGCCCATTCCCCTGTACTGCTCCACGTTTAGCCTTATCTAAACCATAGGTTTACCTAGCCTCTTTACCAGCCAGCTTGTTCCATTGCCCAACTGTTCTTTTGGTCAGGAAGTTTTCCCCTGAATTTAAATTTAAATCTGCTTTCCTTCACCTCAAACCCATTGGACTTTGTGCTCCCCACAGCAGCATAGAAGAACATTTTTTTCTCCATTCCTTTATGGCGCTCAAAAATTGGAAAAAATTATCTTATCCACCTTCTTTTCTCCAAACTAATTATCAGATTCCTGGACTCATTCCAGTCAGACTTTTGCTCTCACTATGGCATGGAGACTGCGCTTGTGGCCTTGGCTGACCACCTGCACCTGGAGATTGACAAGTGGAACTCTGTCCTCTCGATCCTGCTAGATATATCAGTGACATTTGATACAGATGATTATGAGGTGTTGTTGACACGACTCCGGGACCTGGCGGGGGTGTATAAGACTGTTATTGAGTGGTTCCGCTTCTTCCTATCAGAGAGGTCCCAAAGAGTGGTGATGGGCAATTGCTTGTCACCTTCTTGGGACATCCCCTGTGGGGTCCCACAGGGTTCCATTCTGTCTCCCCTTTTGTACAATGTGTATATGAGGCCGCTGGATGATGTCATTCAGAGGTTATGGGAAAGTAACAACAGTTAGGGATGGGTGAACAGATCACGGTTTGAGTTGGCCGTTCGGTTCGGTCCGGTCCGGTCCGGTCCGGTCTGGTCCGGTTCGGTTCACCCATTTGGTGCAGTCACCGCATTCGGGTTCAGCCGTTCGGTTTGGTCGTGTTTGGTTTGGTTTGGGCGTTCAGAAAAAGGCTCTTTGTGCGAGGAATGATGGCCCCAATCCCATGATGGTGGGTCCTGGGGCCAGAGTGGCAACTTCTAGATATTGGCCACAGCCCCCCTGCCTGTAACTTGGCCCCAGAACCCTAGTGGTGGGTCCTGAGGCTCGAGTGGCTGTTTCTTGGTGCGGTGGAATGACATCGTCCCTGTGCGAGGAATGATGGCCCCAGACCCATGACGGTGGGTCCTGGGGCTAGAGTGGCAGCTTCTAGATACATATTGGCCACAGCCCCCCCTGCCTGTAACTTGGTCAAAGAATCCTGGCAGTGGCAGCACGTCCTGGGGCTGGAGTGGCTGTTTATTGGTGCGGTACAATGACATCGCCTCTGTGTGAGGAATGATGGCCCCAAACCCATGACGGTGGATTCTGGGGCTAGAGTGGCAGCTTCTAGATACATATTGGCCACAGCCCTCCCTGCCTGTAACGTAGGCCCCAGAACCTCACAGTGGGTCCTGGGGCTGGAGTGACTGTTTCTTTTTATATATATCTATCTCTACACTAAATCTAACTGCTATTAACTATTTTAAAACCTATTGAACTAAATGGAATATCCTAATAAATAACTACAAAAGTCTTGTCCTACAAACACACTGTATCTCTATTTATCTCTATAACTAAGCTAACTACTATGTACATTTATCTAGTAACTATCTATCTAATAACTGTCTATCTATATATACAATATTAATCGTTAATCGTTAATGGTTACGGAACCTCAAGTTAAACTAACCCTCAGATTTTATTTGACACCACTCTCCATATACAATGCAAATAAACGTTACAGCAAACTGTGCTGGCGGGGATGCGGCCAGGTGGGCTCATATATACACCATTGGTGGAAATGTGAAATTATTCAGAGCTTCTGGAAAGAAATCTGGTGCAAAATTGAGGCACACACCCACCTTCAGATTCCTTTTTCACCACAAATAGCTTTGTTGGGTATATGGCCCCAAGAGTTGGAAAAAAACTCCAAGGTGGCTGCATGTAAGATGATGTTCTTGGCTGCCATTCATTGCTTCGTAAGTAAATGGAAGACACCTGAAGGCCCATCGAGTTTGGAGTGGATCAATAGACTCTGGTTCGTGCTGTCCATGGAACGGATAGCCGCAGGATTAGAGGAAAAGCTCGAGGAATTTTACATGACATGGACTCCAAGTTGGAACTTAATCACAGAGAATATTGAAATGGAAAAAATTGAACTGGCCTTAAATCTAAAATCTATATAAAAACTGTTGACTCAGGAAAAAACAGGACTCAGTTGCAGAGATTAGGTTTAGTTTATTTCCTTTCATCTCATATTCGTTAGTTTTTCTTTTCTTTGTTAATGGAATTTATTTGACATAGATTGTACCTTTATTAATGTAAGTCCAGTATTCCTATTTTAATTGCCTGTTATTTGAACAGTAATAAACATAATTAAAAAAAAAAAATATTACACAGGGGGAAACAAAAAGAACACAGGGAGGGGTACAAAACTGAAATGAAAATCAATCTAATAATAATCCTACTCTAAATAAATCCAAAACTTGAAACAGGGGAAAGGAATCAGGGATGGAATAAAAGGGAGAGGGAAAGGATTCAATGGAGGGGGGAGGGAGGGAGGGAGGAAGATTGAACACAGGGAACACAGGGAGGGGTAAAAACAAAAAATAACACCTAAATCTATCCAATATAGTCTAAATAAATGATAATATGGAGGTAAATGGGTTGGATGGGTGAAATAGGAGAAGGATGGCAATGGATTAGGAATAGGAAGGAACAAAAACTGCTGGGAGAGAGGGAGCCTTCTGAAACGCCTGCTGTTCAAGAACAGTGACTAGCTCAGAAGGTGTTGGGAAGGGGGGAGGCAATCAGTTTTGTTTCTTGCTGCGCCCGCCTCACTGCAAGCCCCATTGGCTCCGTGCAGTCTAGCCCGTGGCCAATCGCAGACTGCGATGCCAGTGGTCTGAGGCGAAAAGGGATGGTGATTGGGCAGGTTGGCTGCTACTCCAAGCCTCTCCCCCCCTGGTGCCTGGAAGTCTGCTCCTCAGCTGACTCCCCCGCCCTGTCACGTTTTGCCTTCCAGTGACACGTTTTTGTCACCCGAACTCGCCTGAACGCGATCCGAACTGACCGAACTGTTCGGTCATTTCAATGTTTGGAATCTAGTTTGGTTCGGTCAGTTCATGTTCAGATTTGGGTTCGGGTTCGGCCATCCGAACAGGCCGAATTCAAGCCCAGTTCCGATCTTCCAATCTGTGTTCGCCCATCCCTACCATCGGTATGCTGATGACACCCAGTTTTACCTCTCTTTTTCATCTGACCGAGGCATTGTAGTCTCGGCACTTACCTGTTGCCTGGCACCTATTGGGTACTGTCAGTGCGTGAACTGATTGAAGCTGAATCCAGACAAGACTAAAGTGATCATGGTTGGCTGGCCTTGTGGCCTGGAGGGGATTGGAATTCCTCTTGTCGACGGAGTCCAGCCCCCTCTGGTCAATCAGGTTTGTAGCTTCAGAGTGCTTCTGGACCCCTTGCTGTGGCAGTGGCTAGGAGTGCTTTTCACCAGCTCCATCTGATGAACAGGATTTGGTCTTTTCTTTCTGATTTGGATTTGGCCACTGTCATCCATGCTTTCATCACCTTGAGGCAAAATTACTGCAACACACTCCACATGGGGCTGTCCTTGGTGACTGTTCAGAAGCTACAGCTGGTGCAGAATGCTGCGGCTCACTTACGTTTGGGGTTGGGGGCTGCAAGTACATTACACTGGTGCTCTGTATTCTGCACTGACTCCCTATAGCTTTCCAAGAATGATTCAAAGTGCTGGTTTTGTCCTTTAAAGCCCTAAATGGTCTGTGTTCCACATATCTGAGAGACTGTCTGTTCTTCCATGCCCTATTGCAGCCCCTGCAATCGGCCAGGAGTGCCTCCCTCTGGGTAATATTGGTTGGTCTTGTTTGTATGATGAGGGCTTGCAGAGAGGCATTCTTGGCTGCTGCCCTGATTCTATGGGCCTCCTTTCCCTCAGAGGTCTGGTTGAGTCTGGGCCTGAGCATCTTTCGGAGGAGGTTTAAGACTTTCCTGTTTGTTAAGGCATTTGGTAGGCAGGGAAAGTGGGGAGGTTGGGGGTTGGGGTATGGTTGGTGGGGGGGTTGGATGTGGGATGTGTGGAGGTGGTATTGGGTAGGTTTTGAGGGGGGTTGTAGGAGGGTTGGGTTTTTAATTTTTTGGTTATTTTTCTACTTTACTGTTTTTATGGATTTTCTTTTCTTTTTTTATCTTATATTTTACATATATTGTGAACTGCCCTTAGACTTTTTTTAAGGGAAGGGCAGGATAAAAATTTAAATAAATAAAATAATGTTGAAATTTCTTTTTAAAATAAAAATAAATAAATTTTAAAAACACCCAGTTTGTTCAACCTGTCGTTATGACGTAGCATTTAAAAACCTAATTATTCTTGGTGCTCTTCTCTTGATCTTCTCCCGGCGCTCTATTTCCTCCTTAAAATGGACTGCCCAGAACAGTAACAGTGAGGCTCAATCAGTAAAAATCTATTTATTTAACCCTTGTTGTACTTTGAGCTATTCATAAGCTTCACTGAGCATCATTTTCCCCCTCAAAGGAACATTCATGTTCAAAGTCAAGCAGCACATGAGGGGTTCAGATTGTTTTTGCCAGGATTCATTACTATTAAATTTATGCAAGCTGAACTGTATCTACCAAAGTTTTAAAATTCATATAGAGTCTCTTACAGTCCTCTGTGTATTTTTCTAACTGAAGAGAGTAAGGGCCAAACTCTCTAAATTTATAAACAGCATTAGCAAGAACAAATCAGGTAGTTAGAAGTCTAAAATATCCAGGGAGTTGCAAGCACCAGTGATTGAGGATGTATTTGCATTAGGCTAGATATTATTATACTCTTTACACAGACTGAATATAACCATACAACATGGCCAGTCCCATTGAGATCACTGGCACCATTAGTGTAGAAAGTTACTACTCATCAAGAGAAATTTGTAATTAATAGATATATTCTTTACCAAAAACCTCATTAAACCTCATGATTAGACTGTGATGTCTGAGACTGCAGGAACTACTACTGACTTATTCAAAAATGTTTTTATTTTTTTAGAGGTATAACAAATAAATATTCATGCAAATGATTATGACCGTGATTCAGCTCAGCCCTACCAAACCTTCTGCTGGTGGAAGACCAAGGAACAGCAAACCAGCTCGGGGGGTGGGGGACGGAGGGGTTGCTGCCACTGGTGGAAGCAGAGTTCCGCTGGCCATATGGCCACACTCCCTCCAACGGAGTGATGGCCATGCTCCCTGTGCTGGCGACAGAGAAGGGGACACAGCCTGCAGAAGGGGTTCCCTACATCCCTTAGGTGTGCGCCACCGGGACTGGAGGCAGGGGATTAGCTGGATCTCATTCTATATTTATCAGATTTGTGTTATCCAAATCATAACTTACAAAGCACTAATAACCAGTATTCATTTGTGTTTTTTCAGATATCTGTTTTAGGTATTTTGGTTCTGTTATTTTGGAATTTTGGTTACTTAATTTTTGACACTGTTAGCACGATTGTACAGGTGCAACAGCTGAAAAGGGGTAACCAAAATAATGAAATAACTGAATAACCATACTGAAATAAAATAACAACATAAGTGAAATCAATATTGATATTAACAATAAGAAAAACTAGCATCCATATGGTAGGAAATATGGAGTTAAAGCCAAAAGCTCAACCAAACGCTGCCCCTTGTGCTTATGCCTTCAAATATGATGTAAAAGTTACATTTAATCTATCCCAAGCAGATTAAATCCAAAGGTTGTGATCATGAGAGTACTTGTGTTGAGTAGAGTCACATTGGAGCCAATGGAGATATTGCAGCCTTTAATATCTTTACAAATGGAAATAAACAGATACAGGATGGTACAAGTAGGGTAGATGTGCAAAACCATGTGGCTCTTGAATCCCATGCTATGTGGCTTTGGATAGATAGTTCCTCTGGGTTGTGTAGGATCAGGGTATCTACGACCTAGATACCCTAGCAGCAATAGCAGAGTGAACTGTTCCACTCTTGTAGAATATATTAGTCCAAGTTTACCAGCACCAGTTAGCACACAAAAATATAAGTTTCCCCCCTCTTATGATCTGAATAACTAGACCTGAAGTCCTCAAAGCATTTGCATTGACAGAGTCCCTGGGTCGCCTAGGTGAGAAAGTGCTACCGGTAGTCATGGTAGATAATCAAAAGCCTTCACAATCTCCCGTCTTTAGATTGTAAGCTCTCAGGGAGGGACCATGTCTGTTTTATTCTCTGTAAAGTGCCAGGTACATCGCTGGTACTATATAAACGCTAGCATTAATAATTAATAATTAATAATTAATCATTAATACTAACGTTGAAGCCATGTTGGAGCAGGGTGCCAAAGCACAGCCAGGCCAGAACTAAACGTTGCGGGGAAGGGGGAGCAGAGATGCCTTTAAGCACCTCCATCCATTAAAGTAAATGGGAACTGGGATGTTGACTTCAAAGGTCGAAGGATTGCATTCTTAATGCCCTATTGTTAAAAAGGTAAATGTCCCCTTTGTCTCTCTTAGGCCCTTTTCACACAGACACTAACACTGATGAAATTGGTGTTACATTTTATTATACATGTTGCAGGGCACCCATAGAGCACACCTGCAGCCCTGAAACATGTATAATAAAAAGTAACATCCTATAAGTGTCTGTGTGAAAAGGGTCTTAGCAGAGAGACACACTCCAGAAAGGTTGACCCCAACCCTTTCCCCCTGCAAATTAAATAATGCAATTATTCTATTAAAGAACTGATCTTTTTTTCAGATGACCTTATCACCACACCTTGTTCCTGTCACTGAACCCTAGGTTGAAGCAGAGAGTGAAGCCACATAAGACAGAGCGGGGGAGGCTACCACACCTTCCCCCACTCTGGGCAGCTGGGTCACGTGGTGCAGTGCATGTGTGGCTGGCACCCACCAGATGTTCCTCTTGTCTTGGGATGGGGGGAGCAGATAGCTGCTATGCAACATGTCGTTGGAGAAATTCTGAGGACACATCGCAGAGCAGCCTTACCCTCAAAATGGCTGCGCTGCTTTGGCAGGAGGGGTGCAGTATAAATTGGTATCTATCTATCTATCTATCTATCTATCTATCTATCTATCTATCTATCTATCTATCTATCTATCTATCTATCTATCTATCTATCTATCTATCTATCTATCTATCATCTCCTCCTATGTGGGTAGTATTGCTGCAGGGCCTTGAGGGGCAGGTGCTGTTGCCTATCACGTCCAGCCACGTAATGGCCAGGGGTGGGATCTTGGTTGAGCTGAGGGAGGGAGGCAGAGCAGGCCCTGGTGTCTGGCAGGCATGACTGGTGTCCCGTCCTGCCCCGGCCATGGTGGCAGCTCAAGCATCAGCTAACATGCCCAGCTTCCCTGAGACCATCTGCCCAGCTCCCCCTGCTGGCCCCAAAGCATAGTGGCAATGATTACGTGCTGGGAGGCCACCCAGGAATCAGGACTCTGCAGCTCGTCTGGCTGCACCCAGAGTTTCTGAAAGCTTTTTGTCTGAGGATCAAAATTTGTGGGATGTCCTTCCTCCAAATTTTGAGATGATGTATCATTCTATGTCTCCCCTGTTCCCTCTCCTCCACCATAATTATGCTCATACTGCTTCCTCTTTTTACATTTCAGGAAGTCAATAAGGTCCAGGCTTGAACAGGCAATCAGATGACAGGACCTCTAATGTAGGGCCACTCACTAGGTTCTATTACTAACCCTACATTTACAGGGAGTTTAAGAGTTTTAAATACAGGTTACTGCTCACTAAAAATATCTTACACCGAGGTCAATTACCCACCTCCCAACATACAATTTTTTTTTTAAAAGTACTTTGAATCCTGGGTTTTAACATATGAGACATTTCCCCACATTTGTCCCCATAAGGGCCTGGATGGGCCTGGATGGACAAGGGTCATCTCATCCGTGAAGCAAAGCCCTTCAATCCTCACAAACCATCAACCCCACCTCCGGGTTCCTCTCACCCTGAACATTGATCCCCGAAAGTCCCATATAGTCTGGTCCCTTATAGATTCTGGGGCATGCTGTAATGTCATAGATATAGGATTGATACGATCTCAGGTGATGGAGACAGAACCTAAAAAATGCCCAGAACCCGTGCACTCTATAGATGGCTCCCCCTTAATTTCAGGACCTATCACAATGCAAATGGTCCCCTTGCACTGTGTGATTGGACAACATCAAGACCAGATAGTCTTTGATGTGGTTTGCACCCCATTGTTTCTTGTAGTTCTGGGGTTGCCCTGGCTATACCAGCATGATCCCCATATTTTATGGAAACAGAAACAGATCCAGTTCACCTCTTATTATTGCTCTCAAGTCTGTCAAAATCCCACACCCAACAAAGATGGTGCCCTGGTGGTGTGTAGGAGTACCGTTATGAATGAACCTAGTCCACCTAAGGAGTATGCCGAATATGCGGATGTCTTTAGCAAAACCCAAGCTGCAGAATTGCCACCACGTTGACCATATGACTGCCCTATTGACTTAATCCCTGCAAAAGAACCACCCTTCGGGCGAATTTATGCACTATCAACCCCAGAGGTGGGAACCCTTTACTCATATCTGGACAAAAGCCTGTGGAATGGGTTTATCCAATATTCTTGTTCCCCCACCAGAGCCCCCATCTTCTTTGTGTCAAAAAAGGATGGGGGGCTCAGACCCTGCATAGATTATCAGGGTCTAAATAACATTACCATTAAGAACCGCTATCCACTCCCCTTATTCTGGAACTCCTAAACCACTTTCAAGGAGCTCACATCTTTACCAAGTTAGACCTTTGAGGAGGATATAACTTAGGGTATTTTCAGACGTTACGAGATCACAGTGAACCACGGTGAATACCCACCTGTGGTCACTGTGCCTCGAACGTCTGTTTGGCGGCCGCCAGATGTTCGCCACGGTCAATCTGCACAAGGGGTCAATTTGAACCATGCTTCCCGGGCTAGCCTGGGGAATGTCCTGGGAAGCGTGGCCAAATGGACCCCCAGAAGGGACCCCAAAAAAGTAACATCTGGCCGCTCGCCACGGCCCGGGATCACCGGCAGGATCCCGGGCCATGGCGCATTCGGCCGGCCGCAGCGGCCGCATTGGCCCCACCGCCCGCCCGTCTCCTCGGAGGGCGGGCGGCGGGGTGCGTGGAGGGGGCTGGGCCGTGCGGCCACACACTGTGCCATGTGGCCCCGCCCCCTCCTGGATTCCCCGCCGGGATCCCCCCGGCACATCTGATATGGCATGATGGGGTGACCCCGGTGGGGAACGAATGGGTTGATTTCGGTACGGGGCCAACGGGCCCCGTAATGTCTGAAATCACCCTTAGTGAGAGTGCGAGAAGGCGACGAATGGAAGACTGCCTTCCCTACTCATTATGGACACTTCGAGTCCCTCATGATGCCGTTTGGCCTGGCCAACACACCGGCCACGTTCCAACACTTTATCAACAATATTTTTAGGGAAATTCTGGACACATTACTCATCGCATACCTAGATGACATTTTGATTTACTCAGCCTCTTTTTAGTCAACATGTGGAGCAGATCTGACAAGTGCTTCAATGCTTATGAACACATAAACTTTATTGCAAAAAAAGAGAAATGTGCCTTCCACATAACCACACTGGAGTTCCTCAGCTTTGTTATTAGCCAAAAGATTACTGCTATTCAGCGATGGCCAGCACCAAAGGTGGTCAAACCCCTTCAAAGATTTCTAGGGAGTACAAATTACTACCGTCACTACATCCCCAATTACATAGAAATAACAACCCCCCTTACCCAACTCCTAAAGAAAAAACAGGATGCTATGCGCATGAGCGAGTAGTCAGGTCGCACTGATACCGTGCTCCTCTGGCAAACCCGACTCAGCGCTTAAAAAACAATTAAAAAAAGCTGAACTTGAAAAAACAAAGTACAGCACTGGTGAGGTGAAGGTCTGGGGCATGGGCCCACTGAAAAAAGCAGGGGAAGAAGGACCTCTGATCCGCATGTGGCAACAGAAACAAGCAGCGGAGGCTGCACAAGAAGACACTGGGGTGAGTGACAATATGGTGGCCGCAATGTTACCCAACACCCCACAGGACACAGAAACAGAAGAGCAATCCACCATAGAAACAATCCTGACTGAAATAATGGCTTCCAGGATAGCAATACAGGCATCAAGGGCAGAAGCCCAAAAGGACAAAATTGAAGTACTTGAAAAAATCAGTACAGTAAATAAAGCAGTGGATGATAGGAATAAAAAATTAGAAATCATGGTAAAAAGACTTGATCAGGCAGAGGAAAGAATTTCCAACTTAGAGGATCAGGCGCTAAACTCTGACAGTGATTTAGCAAAAATAAAAGAATCCCTAACCCTGCTGAGATTCAAATGTGAGGACCTGGAGAACAGATCCCGACGCAGCAACCTTTGCATAATGGGAATTAAAGAAAACAGTGAAGCAGAGGGGATGCAGGAGATGTTAATGCAGATTTTTCAACATAATTTCCCAGATCAATCTCAGCTCCACAACATAGAAATTGAAAGGGCACACAGAACACTAAGGCCCAAACCAAAAGACTCTGACCTGCCCAGGGCCATTATAATCAAGTTCTTAAAATATAAGGACAAAGAAGCCATTCTAACAGAATCCAGAAAAAAAAGACAACCGTTAGAGTATCAAGGCAGTAAAATCAGAATCCAAGCAGATTATGCAACAGAAACCATGACACGGTGCAGGGCGTGGGCAAAATTTTACAGTGAACTAAATGAAAGGGGGTTTAAACCCCAATAATGCCAGCGAAACTAGCAATCCTTGTAAACGGCAGGAGAAGGGTCTTCGAAGACACCACAGACTTAGACATTTTTCTACATGCCTACAAGCCAGACCACACAGAAGAGAGGAAAGATGAGACTTACTATCACAGGTTAAATGATTGATCCATTATAGGTGTAATCATTATAGGTGTACAGGTAAAATAAAATAATATGTATAAGACCATATATGCATAGCGCAACTGATAATTTAGAAAAAATGTAAAGTAATGCCCAAGGACGAAGGGGGGGGAAGGAGAAAGTAAAACACACAAGAAACCCCCAAAAGCACCCCATTAGGAGGGGGGGGAAATGGGAAACTGCATTCCCATCAGACATATGTTGCTAAGCAATGCAAGGTTTAAGCAAGTAATATTTTACTGTTGTATGTATAAGTTGTTAATGTTATTTAATATATTTCCAGCTCCACTAGAATTAGATTTGACAACCAGGTTTACTCCCCACCCCAGATATGCCTGTGATCCTAATATAGAACAAGATAAAGAAACCCATAAGCAAAGAGAATCACCACATATTCAAACACAAACAACCCAATGGCAATGACAACAGGTAAATCCCCAAATATAAGATTTGTTTCCCTGAATGTGAAAGGCCCAAATCACCCTGTAAAGAGGGAAAAAGTTACAGAATTTATAACAGACCAACAAATAGAGGTTTTCTTTTTGCAGGAGACACCCTGCTGCAAAGAGACTTGAAAAGGTTCACATTCAGAGGTAAAGGTGATATATATGCAGCATGTGGGAAGAAAAAAAAGGCAGGAGTCCTGATAGGTTTCACATCAGCAACAGAATTTAAACTAATAGAACAAAAAAAAGATAAGGAAAGTAGATTTTTATTATTAAAAGGCCTATTAGACACACAGCAAGCAACATTAGTTAACCTCTATGCTACAAATGAGAACACACACCAATTCTTTCAAAAATACATCCCCCTGATCACTCAACACACAGAAGGCTTATTAATCATTCAAGGAGACTTTAATTCCCCACTGACAACATTAGATCGCTCCACAAAAACACAACTCACTCACACCCACAAACACATAGCAGTGACGTTATCCCAACATGGCTTAATAGATGTCTGGAGATGTTTAAACCCCACAACAAGAAGCTACACCTTCCACTCGAACAGACACAACACATACACAAAAATAGACTATTTGATAACAGAAAAAGACACACTACACAACTGCTGTAAGTGTGAAATAATACCCATCACCTTTTCAGATCATAATGCGCTGGTCTCTACCTTTAATTTGAATACATCCACAAAGCAAAAATCTCATAGTTGGCAATTGGATAGAGGAATATTAAAAAATGAGTGGATAAAACAACAAACAGAAGAAGATCTTAAGGAATATTTTGATTTAAACATAGGAACGGTACAATCCCCTCAAATACTATGGGAGGCAATGAAAGCTGTAATATGGGGTAAAATCATAGCTATAAAAGCAAAAATTAATAAGATGAGAAGAGGAAGGAATGAAGCCCTTCTTAAACAATTAGCAAATCTAGAAATAGAAAATAGCAGATTTCCTACCAAGAGTAACCAAATCGAAATTCAAAAGATACGCAGTGAAATAGACACAATAGAAACGCAAAAAATCACACAACTGAGAAAAATTAAAAGCTTTTATTTTAAAAACTGTAATAAACCAGGCAGAGCTTTAGCACAATTAACAAAAACTAAAAGGACAAAAGCTGCCATCCCAATAATAAAAATGCAGGATGGAAGCAAAACATCAAAACAGCAAGAAATACAAAGAACATTTGTAGAGTTCTATCAGAAGCTGTAAACATCCTTGAACCCAGACCCTGAAAAAATAACAGAATTTATTAATAAATACAACATGCCCAAATTCAACAGAGACCAGATGAAATACCTTAATTCTACAATAACAGAACAAGAGACCAAACGCACAATTAAAGATTTAAAAAGAAACAAGGCAGGTGGACCTGATGGCCTGCCAGCAGAATTCTACAAAAGGTTTAGTAAAATAATCATACCACACATAACAAACACATTCAACAACATACTGAGTACTCAAAAAATGCCAACAACATTCTACGAAGCAGTTATCACCCTAATACCCAAACCAGGTAGAAATGCAGAGGAATGTGGCAGCTACAGGCCAACATCTTTGCTCAACACAGATTACAAAATATTCACAAAAATATCAGCCAACAGATTAGCAGCAATAATCACTGAAGTAATCCACACCGATCAAACGGGATTCATACCAAACAGACTAGGGATAGACAGCATCAGAAGAACCGTTAATTTGATTTATGAAGCCCAAAAGGCCGACCAACCAGCAATAATATTATCCGCTGATGCGGAGAAGGTCTTTGACAGGGCAGAGCCAGAAAGTCTATACAAAATATTAGAGCATATGGGAATCAAAGGTAACTTTATAAGAGCAATTAAAGCCATCAACTCAAACCCCAGATCAAGAATATTAATTAATGGTGAATTAACAGACCCATTCCTCCTGAGAAGAGGAACCAGGCAGGGCTACCCACTATCCCCCCTCTTATTTAATATTACTTTAGAACTTTTAGCATGTGCTATCAGACCAGATCAAGACATCATGGGCATACAGATAGATCAGACACACCACAAATTGTTCCTATTCGCAGATGATATGCTGCTATATATCACTAACCCACATACAACGATTCCAAAAATCCTCACACCCATAAATCAGTTTAGTAAGATCTCAGGATATAAAATTAACCCCCCAAAATCACAGGCCCTTATACTTACTAAGAACAATTTGGAAACCCAAGCCATCACAGACCAAATACCCTTTGAGGTGGCTGAATCTCAGTTCAAATATCTGGGGGTAAACATCACAAAAGATCATACAAAATTATACAAAGTAAACTCCCCCCCCCCATTTTAAACCAAATACGTAGCAAGATTTCAACATGGCAAAGACTCAAAACTTCCTGGTTGGGAAATATCAATCTATTCAAAATGATAGCATTGCCCAAGATCTTGTACAAGGCTATGGCCCTACCTATACAAATCCCACCCAAATTTATAAAACAGTGTGAACAAGCCATGCTGGATGCAGTATGGAAAGGTAAAAAACATAGAATAAATAAACAAACACTGATCAGAAAAAAAGAGAAGGGAGGCATTAATATGCCAGATGTAAAAACTTACCTTAGAGCAGCTGCACTTAGAACACTAAGGGTATTTTCAGACGTTACGTGGTCAACATCAACCACAGTCAATTCCCTGTGGTGGCTTGGACCATGTAACATCCGTTCCCCCCCAGATGCTACCACGGTGGGGAATCACATTCACCACGCGAGCGGCAGAATCAGCAGGACTGGAGGCCATCGCGTGATGAAGGCAATTTTCCACCGTGGTGACCCCTGCCATCCCGTCTGGATGGCGGCCACGGTCCGGAATCCCTGAAGGGATTCTGGCCCTGGTGATAGCGGCGAGCGCTGCGGCAGCATTGGCTGCAGTGGCCGCCCATCTCCCCAGAGGGCGGGCGGCGGGGAGCATGCCGGGGGCGGGCCCGTGCGGCCACACGTTGCACTGTGCGGCCCCGCCCCCTCCCTGATCCCCCGGCACGTCTGTTAGGGCATGACAGGTCATCTCGGCGGGGGATCAATTAATTGATTTCGTGATGGGGCCAATTGGCCCCATCATGTCTGAAAACACCCAATGATATTGGTACCACCCTACGAAGAACACTACCTGGGTGGAAATAGAAAAAAAAATAATAGATAATCCAAATTTACAAGAAATGATAACTACTCGCGGAAAAGCAAATTCAAGGAAAATAGCAGAGCACCCATCACATATGCTACTATACAACATTGACACTTAACAGGAAAACATTTTTAAATATTCCCAGATGCTTCACCTTATACACCTATAAACACCCAGGCATCATGTAATGACAATACAGCAAAGAATTTAAGAAAAACACTAAACAAATACAACATTCACAGAGCAGAACAATTATTTAAAGACAACCATTTCACAACAATACAAGAACTGCGAGAAACAACCAAAACAAAAATAGACACGTTACAATACCTCCAAATAAAAAACAGATTCATGGACAAAAACAAAATACAACACTATACCAGAAAACCCACGACCTTAGAAAAAATCTTATTCAGCCATGCCGCCAACAGGGGCTTAATTGCAAGAATTCACGGGGCACTGATTGAGGCCGAAGCCAATAAACCAATCACATACATAGAAAAATGGGAATGTGAACTGGGAAAAACATTAGAGAAACAATAGATTGACAAAATTGGATACCACATGCATAACTGTGTGAGCTCACTAGAAATTAAAGAATCCCAAATCAAGGTAATTTTAAGATATTACTTAACCCCAATTCACTTCAAAAAAATAGATGGCAGAGGCCTCGATCAATGCTGGAGGGGTTGCGGGGAATGGGGCACCTACCTTCATTGTTGGTGGTCTTGTCCCAAGGTACATCAGCTGTGGCGTATAGTATGGACCTATATGAAAAAGGCCATGGGATTGACCATACCTTTCCGACCAGAAACCGCACTAATACCCGGGAATACCTCTAATGAAATAACACCAAGAAACCTGCACACTTATGACTCTGGCTGGACTAATTATCATTGCATGTAACTGGAAAACAGCAAAAAACTTATCAGAGACTGAATGGATAAAAAGACTCTGGTATATGTATTCAATGGAGAAAATAGCAGCAACACAGGACAATAAATCGAAGAAATTCACTACAAGATGGTTCTCCTGCATAGAGAACATACAAGGACACACGGTGAGGAGTGTCTGCAGCTGTGGGGGAAGGGAGGAGAGAGAGACTCCCTGTCTTTTGCTGGTGCCTGGAGCTCATTGGCTGTTTCTCCCCCTTGCAGGTACTAATACAAGGGCTGGGACACCCTTT